>CM036755.1:61626651-62226651 GCA_020796225.1 Arion vulgaris | reverse complement strand
ACTAGAGAAGCGTACACAAAAGCCTGTTCTAGAGATCTCCTCTTATCATGTCGCTGTGAGGCAAAACATAACTAGAGAAGTGTACACAAAAGACTGTTCTAGAGATCTCCTCTTATCATGTCGCTGTGAGGCAAAACAGAACTAGAGAAGTGTACACAAAAGCCTGTTCTAGAGATCTCCTCTTATCATGTCGCTGTGAGGCAAAACAGAACTAGAGAAGCGCACACAAAAGCCTGTTCTAGAGATCTCCTCTTATCATGTTGCTGTGAGGCAAAACAGAACTAGAGAAGTGTACACAAAAGCCTGTTCTAGAGATCTCCTCTTATCATGACGCTGTGAGGCAAAACATAACTAGAGAAGAGCACACAAAAGCCTGTTCTAGAGATCTCTTCTTATCATGATGCTGTGAGGCAAAACAGAACTAGAGAAGTGTACACAAAAGCCTGTTCTAGAGATCTCCTCTTATCATGTCGCTGTGATGCAAAACAGAACTAGAGAAGCGTACACAAAAGCCTGTTCTAGAGATCTCTTATCATGTCGCTGTGAGGCAAAACAGAACTAGAGAAGCGCTACAAAAGCCTGTTCTAGAGATCTCCTCTTATCATGTCGCTGTGAGGCAAAACATAACTAGAGAAGTGTACACAAAAGACTGTTCTAGAGATCTCCTCTTATCATGTCGCTGTGAGGCAAAACATAACTAGAGAAGTGTACACAAAAGACTGTTCTAGAGATCTCCTCTTATCATGTCGCTGTGAGGCAAAACAGAACTAGAGAAGTGTACACAAAAGCCTGTTCTAGAGATCTCCTCTTATCATGTCGCTGTGAGGCAAAACAGAACTAGAGAAGCGCACACAAAAGCCTGTTCTAGAGATCTCCTCTTATCATGTCGCTGTGAGGCAAAACATAACTAGAGAAGTGTACACAAAAGACTGTTCTAGAGATCTCCTCTTATCATGTCGCTGTGAGGCAAAACAGAACTAGAGAAGTGTACACAAAAGCCTGTTCTAGAGATCTCCTCTTATCATGTCGCTGTGAGGCAAAACAGAACTAGAGAAGCGCACACAAAAGCCTGTTCTAGAGATCTCCTCTTATCATGTCGCTGTGAGGCAAAACAGAACTAGAGAAGTGTACACAAAAGCCTGTTCTAGAGATCTCCTCTTATCATGTCGCTGTGAGGCAAAACAGAACTAGAGAAGTGTACACAAAAGCCTGTTCTAGAGATCTCTTCTTATCATGACGCTGTGAGGCAAAACAGAACTAGAGAAGTGTACACAAAAGCCTGTTCTAGAGATCTCTTCTTATCATGACGCTGTGAGGCGAAACATAACTAGAGAAGTGCACACAAAAGCCTGTTCTAGAGATCTCTTCTTATCATGATGCTGTGAGGCAAAACAGGATTGGAGAAAAGAGAGAAAGAATACCGTTCTAGTTTCAGTACCATATGTTAATATTTTTTTAATGTGCTATTTCTTCACAGAGTAATGTGAGAGATCTAACAGATAAAACTTTTGATTCCCATCTATCGATCTCCAATCTTGTTTTTGTCAATTTTGCCCCTTGGTGAGTACTTTCATTATTTATTCACATCAAATCAAATATTTTTTGTCATTTCAATTCAAGATTAAAAATATGAAGTAAGCAAACATTATAAAATTCTGCCCAAAAAATTTGATGTTTCAACCAAAAGACCTTGTTCAGTCAATGTTAAAAAGAAGAAATCAATTCAAGTGCTTTAGTTTGCATCACCAGAATAGTCATTTAAATGATATCTTCTGAAACTGTATTTGATGTATATATTTGGCTTGTCTGGACAATCAATTCATAAAAAATCTGTTCTTCTCAATAGTTGAGCATTTATCTTCTTTCTTATTCCTTTTCTTTCCAATTATAACATAGGACTGCAACTTTTCATAAACATTTATATTACTATTTCAATTCAACGTTTCTAATAATTTAGGGTTGTACATAATTTTTATAGCAGTTTTTGCTTATTCTGCCGACAAATTTTGGTTAATTGTTTGCTAGAAAATAAAATTATGATCAGGATATCTTTCTATAAATTGATTGATAGGACCATCATCATAAAAACTTTGTCAAGTAACCATGTGTGCTCCGATCTCTTTCTTACACAGGAAGATATCAGTGGCTTGACACAAACTCCATAGCACCAGTGAGGGTCCCCTATAATATTCTATGATCTCTCTTAGGCATGAGTCAGCTCTAATAGTTTACTTATCACCAATCAGTGCAACCTACAAGGCATGTCGTAAGAGACGACTGAGGTAGGGTCTATGGAATCTACCATAGTAAGCAAAAGCGCCGAGAAATCAGACATGCTGGCCTACTTGTAGGAGCAGCATAACTGGACTAACGTACAATTGCTCTTAGGCTCAGATCACATACAAATCACAAAGAGTAGTTAACAAGTGGTTGATATGAAGCTTTCGAAGCAGAAGAAGAATGTTCATTGTCCATGATTCACTAATAATTTATATCATTATATAGGTTATTATATAAGTATATTATTTTTCAGGTGTGGTCATTGTAAGCAGCTGGCCCCTATATGGGAAGAGCTAGCCAAAGGAGTGCTTAACCAACCTGTTTCTATAGCAAAAGTAGATTGCACAATCTACAGGAAAATCTGTGAACAAAACCAGGTGAGAAATAGAAGATATTGATTCTATATCATCATTATCAGGTGCTGTGCTGACTGGCGTAGGTGATCATGGATCTCCACAAATCTCTGGTGTTTGCTATCATCTCAGATGTTGACGCCCTTCCGTGCCATGAAGTCAAAATTATCTCTAATTATCCTAAATTGTCTCTCCCTGTTTTCCCTCTGTCCCGGAGGTCCGTGGACTATTGAGAAACACTACCCTAGATAACAAACAAACAAACAGCGATTGATTGCTACATCAGATTTGTTTTGCTATTGTATAATTAGGTCTATCTTCTATTCTTGGTTAGATTTCTGTTGAGTAGGTTGAAGTATTGGTATCATCATGTGCCATTTCATCCCCTATCTTGAATTTGTACCATTTTATGTTCATTATTTTGTACAGACTTATATTTTAAAATGCATTCAATTTACTTTCTATCGAAATCGTAGCATATCCTTTACAGGACGTAGCCATCAACCACAGTAAACGAATCATTGATTTTCTAGGCACCACTTATACTTTCAGTAGTGTGCCATTGCTTTCTGAACAGTGAGGTCTATTTTTACCTTTGTAAAAATCCCACGGAAACTAATTTGCTTCCAAACTTGCCCACTGTGGGGTTTGAACCAGGTACACTTGGATTTTTACGAACGGTAAAAGTAGACCTCACCATTTAGAAAGCAATGGCAAACTACTGAACGTATAAGTGGTGCCTAGAAAATAGACAACTCATTTACTGTAGTTGATGGCGTCATCGTGTAAAGGATATGCCACGATTTTCATTCCTATCTGGCGGTGCCACAACAGGTGGACCCAATACGATTAAACGTGAAAACATGTAAAAAAATGTTTACACTCGAGACTCATTCTGTATGAAACATTTGAATCAATCTTAATTCATTTACAGGTCAGAGGTTATCCAACTTTGAAGCTGTTTCACAAGGGTGAATATGTACAAGATTACAAAGGTGTACGTAGCTTTGAGAACCTTCACAATTTTATAACCAAGGAACTCAAGCGACATGATGAACTATGAACCCGATACTGTGTGAATGTCTGGTCAGAGTGTTATGTTGATCCGTTATATATCAGTCGATCAGACCTTTGTGTGTATTTTTTTTACTTAAATGTCTCACTCATGAACAATCGTCCATCTTGTGGTGAAGGTGCCGTAAAAATTCTTGCATATGTATTTATTTTATTTTCTTATGTGACAACCTATATGGTGCCCGGAAAAAGAATGAGAGGAAGATCTAGAAGATGATGGGTGCAAGATGTCGTTGACGATTTGAGAATGACTGCTGCTGACGCAAGTCATAAAAAGAATGAGAAATTCCTAGAAGACGATGGGTGCAAGATGTCATTGATGATCTGAGAATGACTGCTGCTGATGCCAGTCATCTTGCACAGAATAGAGAGTTTTTCAGGACTGCTGTCATGGGAGCCAAGTTCCGGAAGGGACAAGCTACTTGATGATGATAATGACCACCTATATGAATCTTTTTCCTCAGGACTCCATCAGTCTTTCTTCTGCATGTACTTATCTTTTTCCGATTTCTCATTTTCCTTTGGTCTCAATATGTAGATGTGATGCATTGCACAACCTTGTACAACATTTTACTTCCCAAGTCTAACCTTGATCATGTATGCCCCACCTGTGTAGGGATTGTGTCCGAGGATTGACTCTACAGTCACCTCTGCACACACCAGAGAATTGCAGCAGCACACATCTAAGGTTGTTCATCATCGCTATGCATGGACCGATATTATTATTATTACATAATGGACAGGTTACCATCTGACAGAGTGCAACACAAAGGCGAAAGACAGAAGATGCTGGAGATTCATTGCAGCCAACCTTCGATGTGGAGACGGCACCTGATGATGATGATGATTACATCATATCTGCAATACTTAAATTTTATTCATGTTCGTTGAGCACGTAAAAGAACACTTAGCAGTTGAAAAAATTGATGAGAGTAGGCTGCAAAGCCGCTGCCTGAAGAAAATTCATTAAATGGATTAAAATAAAAATCCTGTAAATACTTTCACCATCCTCAAAATTACATTAGGGCCCTCTCTCGTTTTTTTGTAGTTGCACTTCGCTGAGATCTTCCTGCGTAAGAAAGATATCGAAACATGCAAAGTTATTCATCCGTAGTGCAATAATGATGGTCCTATCAATCATTTATATGTACAAGATTATCTTTACTTTTGTCCATACGTATATATTTCTTATCACTTTTTCAACTGCTATTAAGTATCTGTATTGTAGCTATGGCATATACTTATATTTAATATGTCAATGTGTACATGTGCCAACAACATATATTTTGTGCTAATATAAATAGATTTATTGTTACTAAATGTACATGCCAACCAAATGTAAAATTTGTGAAATAAGTCTGTACTTTAAAAGGAATATGACTGATAATATCTGCATCAACTCCTTCCAAATATGTATTTTAGGTACTTTTTTCTGAGAGCCGCGGTAGCTTAGTTGGTAGTGAACTCGCACTTGGTCCAGGTTCAATTCCACAGTGGAATATTTTTCCAACCGTAACAGCTCTCAGGTCGACCCAGTTTCAGTTGGGTACCTGGAGAAGTACTGAGAAGTAAAGACGGCTTGCGTGATGTTGATCATATCACCCATCGTGTGCCAGCGGTTAAAATAAATATGCCCCCAACACTGTATTCCTCGGTATACCTCGAGGTATGAAAAAGGATTCCTTTACTGTGTTTTTAAATACTTTTTAATGAATGTTGTCTATCTACTGTGATGTCTGTCATTTTTCATGTTGTTGCAAGATTTCTTTTTCTGCCTGCCTCTTCGTTTCACTTCTATGTACCTGTGGTTTTATGTATTAATTTTGTATTCATCTCAACAGAGGTTGTGTCTCATACTCGCACCTTTCTGTTCACATGTGCATTTTTTCCAGAGACCCCAAGGATTGTTTACAGAGTTTGTACTTTATGCAATATTCTTGGCAGGTGGCGTGCCATTTCTGTTTCTGCAGAGAGGTGCAATATTCTTGGCATGTGACGTGCCATTTCTGCTTCTGCAGAGAGGTGCAATATTCTTGGCAGGTGGCGTGCCATTTCTACTTCTGCAGAGAGGTGCAATATTCTTGGCAGGTGGCGTGCCATTTCTACTTCTGCAGAGAGGTGCAATATTCTCGGCATGTGACGTGCCATTTCTGCTTCTGCAGAGAGGTGCAATATTCTTGGCAGGTGGCGTGCCATTTCTACTTCTGCAGAGAGGTGCAATATTCTCGGCATGTGACGTGCCATTTCTGCTTCTGCAGAGAGGTGCAATATTCTTGGCAGGTGGCGTGCCATTTCTACTTCTGCAGAGAGGAACCGAGCCATATGGGGTAAAACTGGGTGCAAATAAATGAATTCTTCGGCTTTAGACCTTTTTTTAGACATGTCTCAACATAACAGGGCAACACAATTACACTAAAAATGGTACATTATGTAATATATTCTTTGCAAAACTGCCTCATGTATATTCATAGAGAAACAAAATATGTAACTATCAATGATACCATTTCTTGACACGCTCTAGAAACAGTTTAAGATTGACTTTCATCTTCTCTTCCACAATTTACTTCTTTATAGAAGTGCTGGGGGGAAACGTAGTGATCTTGTGTGTGCTTGTTTTAAGACACTTTGTAAGCTGATAGTCATTTTTGTAAGGCTGCTGTTGATGCTGTCACTCCATCTTTTGCATGGTCTTTCTCATGCTTTGTACTCATTACATTTTTTCTGTGTGGCTCTCTGATTGACCACTGTTTTTTTTAATGGAAATATTCAAGAGAATGTATGGCCTTTTCGTCTTTGCAGACGGTCAATTGGCAAGTGTTTTATTGTGACAAATTCTGAGTTTGCGCTCGTCTCTCAGCTCATACCTAAGTCTCTTTTCGCTAGATTCTACACCTTTGTGTAATGTAGTTCTCCACATAGTTTGGTCATCAGCTAGTTTTTCCCATTTGTTGGCACCAAGAAAAAAATTCTTCATTAAGGACTTGCAGACATTCGAGCTGTGGTCTGCCTTGGTGTCTCTTCCTCTCCGAAAGTTCACAGAACAACACTTGTTACATGCGGCTATTGTCCATTCTTCTCACATGCCCTAGCCATCTCAGTCTACTACTGCTGAGCATGCCCATGATGGAAGACAAGTTTGAACATTCAGTACATCAGAGTTGGATGTCTGAGAATATTTTTTTTTATAATAGTGCATTCCGTCTTCATAGTCTGATAAATTGTGCCTTCTTTGCACACTTTGGTCTTATTTTCTTTTGGGCTTTATTTAACCAATATGTCCAAACCATTTCAGTATTATTGCGTATGTGGTCATTTATGTACAACTCATGAAGCATTTATATCGTATAATATCTCCATACTAAAGCATACATTTGAAAGAGTGAATTAGAAGGAAACCGTAATGAGAGCAGTAATGAAATTGGCACCTCCAAGGGAAGAACGCATCTATATGGTTATACTAGAATGAACAGAAAAATCTATATGGTTATACTAGAATGAACAGAGAAACAGAAAAATCTATATGGTTATACTAGAATAAACAGAAAAATCTATATGGTTATACTAGAATAAACAGAAAAATCTATATGGTTATACTAGAATGAACAGAGAAACAGAAAAATCTATATGGTTATACTAGAATGAACAGAGAAACAAAAATATATATGGTTATACTAGAATGAACAGAGAAACAGAAAAATCTATATGGTTATACTAGAATGAACAGAGAAACAGAAAAATATATATTGTTATACTAGAATGAACAGAGAAACAGAAAAATCTATATGGTTATACTAGAATGAACAGAGAAACAGAAAAATATATGTGGTTATTAGCGTTTATATAGATTGTTGTTCATTTCCTTATTGTATGCAATACTTTTCTATGAACAAATTCCTCTTGATTTATTTTGTTATATCATACGGTAACGTAAAGTTATTACTTAATTAACCTTATTTACATTAATGCATATAGCAAGAAATTTTAATGTATGTTACTTATAACTTTTAATATGAAGGTTCACGCTCATTTACTTAACCTTCAAAACCTCATTGTTTCTCCACAATCCTTTTTTTTTTGTTGGGCCTGGTGATCAACTTGACTTCTTTGTCATTATATATTTTTATTGTAATTTGAAATGTTTGTAAATAAAATAGAAAAATGTAATATTGTTTGTGCAGGGTCACTGATAGTGAAGTGAATAGCACGCTGCGCTAGTAAATTCCAGGGTTCAAATCTAGATTGACCAAAAAATTCTTGGTGTGCACACAGTGTATAGTTTGAACACAGGAGACCCTGATCCTTTACTTGGGGATCTAAATTACAAGTATCTCTGAGGTCGGAGTAAGACTCGCCTGAATGATGAGTGACACTGGTGATAAGGAAAGCAAACACTCACGCAAAAATCAGAGGCACTTTATTAGACTTCATGACTATACCTAAATTCATAGCAAGAAACAAGGAAAAAAAATGGTGTACGAGACCATAACACTATTTACTATCTGATCTTCTAAATTTGACTGTTAGAAGTTTCTAGCAATGTGTGATTAGATACCACAGTCGCACAAGTGGTTCCTGGGGGGGGCCAAATTGGGATGTAAAGAATAGAACCACTGTTACCTGCCAGCATGTCGTAAGAGGCGACTAAGGAGGTTGGACGTGGGGCTAGCTACCCCACACCGTATAAACACTAGATGGCTACAGAACGGAGAGCGAACTGAATAAACGCTGACTGAAACTGGACACATCGCCGAATCATAAGCAACAGAGCTCCAAATGGTGCTAAGATATGTCTAAACACACCAATGCTAGGCTGCATGAATCAGATTTCCACATGAATAGAATTTATGGGAAGTCTGGTACATCGGTCTGGGCGGTGATCACGAGAGAGAGATACCAGTCACTTTATGTTTATTTAATTTCAATGTAGGTATTGTTTTGTGATCATGTCTTCTGTTGGTATCTTTCCTTTCACTTATTCTTGTCAGTGTGACACAGTTGTTAATGGGCTAGATTCAATCAAAGATGAAACACGTCTTAGCGATGAAATTCAGACTTCCTATACAGCAGAAATAACATATCTCTATCTATCTATATCCTCTTCGTGTCCCAACTGACACATAAGGCTTCCACAAGACTTCCACTGTTGCCATTCTGCTGCCTTTCTACCATCTCCCACATCAGGCCACACTCCATCAACTCTCCACAGTTCTTTTCCATGTTTCCTTTGGACGTCCATGTTCTCTTCCTATCCACTGTCCATCTTAGAGCTGTCCTAGTCAATGCTCCTATTGGCATACGACATACATCTCCAAACCACCTCCATCCTCGTCTTGTAATGATGGTCTCCAAAGATGCACAATCCGTTCATTTCAAAAGCTTCTCATTTGTTATGGTATTTGGGCAGAAGATTAGCAGGATTAGAAATAACATATACAGCCAGACAATAAATCTTTGTTATTACATGTTCCACCATTACTACATAGTTTTACTGCAGTCTTCCTTTATATCAATAGATTCAATCAATAAACATAGAGAGATTCAAATTCTGGTGCTGCCGATTTCCATTTCTTCCCCAGATGAAAATGGGTAGCCAAACTGACTAAACATGACCAACTCTAAAGCCGTCTAGCTCAGTCGGGAAATCAGAAATTTCCATTTGAGCGGGCTGATTTTTACATATGTTAGATAGGAAATTGAATGATTTATTGCAATTTTACCACGACTCTGCAAGTCCATGGTTATTTCTTAATGGAAAGTGTTACTGTTATTTCTTCGTGTTAAATTTAGTTTGTGACATATTTTAATCTTGTTTTTGTGTGGTGTTGTAGGGAGCTAGTACTATCAGCTCGCAACCAAGTGTGTTGTATTGTGTGGGATAGAGGCTCTCAATCAAGTGTTGTATTTTGTAAGGCTGAAACTCAACCATATGTGTTGTAATATGTGGTCCGAGGCTTTCAACCATGTGTGTTGTATTGTGTGGGGCCGAGGCTCTCAACCATCTGTATTGTATTGTGTGGGTCGGAGTCTCTAGCCGGTGATACAGAGTTCATGCACTGTTACTGATATCTTCCTATGTAAGAAAGAGATCGTACCACACACATGGTTACTCACCGAAGTGCAATGATGATGGTCCTATCAATCAATCCGCAATATACCAAATGATATGAAAATTAGTTTTTTTTACTTACTTACTATAAGTATATGATTGCACACACTGGTTTTATTCTCCTGTGCCTTAGACATGGACCATGTACGACACTGATAACAAATGGATTGTACAAATATTAAATTGCTGTTGGTTCTTATACACATTTTGGTGTGTTTTACATATGGATGTCATTCACATATTTTGGTGTGTTTTACATATGGATGTCATTCACATATTTTGGTGTGTTTTAATATGATGCTTCACATATTTTGTGTGTTTACATAGGGATGTCATTCACACATTTTGTGTGTTACATATGAATGTCATTCACTATTTTGGTGTGTTTTAATATGGATGTCATTCACATTTTGGTGTTACATATGAATGCATTCATATTTTGTGTGTTTTACATATGGATGTCATTCACACATTTGGTGTGCTTACATATGAATGTCATTCATATGTTGGTGTGTTTACATATGGATGCATTCACATTTTGGTGTGTTTTAATATGGATGTCATTCAATATTTTGTGTTACTATGGATGTCATTCACATATTTTGGTGTGTTTAATCTGTGACAAATGCCAACTACGTGGCTTTGGGTTGCCCTTACAGGAGCCACCTAAAGGTGTTTTAATTCAAAACAAACAAATGGCTAGTAAAAACATGGCTTTTGCCCTGGTCCACTAAGAGGATTGGACGATTGCTGATATGTCATTGTAATTGATTTATGGCATCTTGTTTTTTTATATCTCTGTCTAGTCTTCCATTCTCTGTAAATATCCTTCCCAGGTATTTCAATTTTGGTGTTGTTGATATGACTATTATGGAATCTAGTCACAGCCCACCCTCCCCTTCCTGAAATATAAGACTGTCTAGTTCAGTTAAATAGAAAAATTCCCATTTGAGTGGGCTGACTTTTACATAGAAGATTGTAGCCTTTATTGCAATTTTACACGATTCTATGAGTCCATGGTTATTTATTGAGGCAAAGTGTTAATAATACTGATATTCCTTCTTCTTCTTTTCTCTAATCCTGTTTTGACTCACAGCGTCAGGATAAGAAGAGATTTCTAGAACATGCTTTTGTGTGCACTTCATAAAGTGTATCTCGTCGCCTCTGTTATCTCTGAGGTCTACCTCTGATTGTTCCTTAGTGTTATTCATCTATATTTATGATTTCAACGTTGCCATAAGTATGCTAGTGCTGCTAGTTTGTTATGCATATTTGCGCCTTTTAGGCCCTGCACATTCAATTTTTCTATATGTTTTGTGGGGGTTCACTCTCCTAAACTTTTGAGTCTTCATACTGTCTACAGAGCAGCACATGTGGTTTCTAACTGTGGCAGTCACAGGCATTGAGCTGTGTTCTTTGGAAAGTTCTTAAAGATAACACATTACCTGCCACATTGGAAAGGCCAATGGGGTCTCTGTGGCTAAGTGGTTAAGCCCTTTGCCTGGTGAGTCAAAGGTCGTGGGTTCGAATCCGGGCCGCGCCATTCTGTTCACGAGTGCAGTTTTTTCAGAGACCCTAGGATTGTTACTGGAGCTACGGAGTTCGTGCTTTGTGCAGTACTCTCGGCAGGCGGCGTGCCATTTCTGCGGAGAAGGACCAATCCGTATGGGGTAAAACCCAGTGCAATGAAGTCAGTCCTTCGGCTTTTAAACCCTTTAAATTGTGGCCAAATGAATTTCTTTCATTTTTCCACGTATTCTATAATGTCTGGTCATAATTTCCATTCCATTTGTTCTGTATTCTATGCTTGATAATAGCCTTGTGGTCAAAATGTCTGTATCTCATTTTTGTATTTTGTTAAACTGCTTTACTTTGGGTTTTCTAGCGTTTTGCATTTGGTACATAGTTTTACTGCAGTATTACCTTGTATTGATAATAATATCTGCAAATTAAGCGCAAATATATATCTTTTTCTTCAAAATTTGGTAACTAACATCTAATGTTGTAAATAAATGAATTTACTTTTACCATACTAAAACAGAACACAAAATCGAAAAATATAAATTATGAACTGGTAACGATCAGAATGCGCTAAGATAAATTTTGAACTAATTTGACACCAAAGCAAATCGTGATACAGTGTGCAGCACATGGCTGAATAGAACAGACAAATGGGTGCAGGTTACAGCATATGATAGTTAAATGTGTTTAGGGACCACACCCACAGTCATTTTGGGACATAGGCTGCTTGCATCTGATAGACATCTAATATTAATAATATCTTCTACCGCATGACAGCAGACGGTACCATCTGCAACTGTTAAACTCACTGCCTTGTGGATGGATGGCTCGGGAGAGCTAAGGGCTAGGAGAGTAAACCCTGACAGAAAATCCATACTTCCTTGTGGGTCAGTATGGTTATGCAGAAGGCTAGAGATGTAAACTTTGACCACAAATCTTGAGGGAGGGACCCTAAGGCGGTTGATGGTTATGTGTGTATTCCATTCCATCTTCTAGCATTCCCTGCAAAGGATGCCCAGCTAGGCATCTGATGATGTAATCTTTCTTTGACACAACATCAGCTAGTCTCTGAAAGTGGTCCCACTGTTAATGTTTCCTTCCCAATTATATTGTAGTCTTCCTCTTGCCAAATTGCCTTCAACGTTTTTCTTCCAATTGTGTTTTCAATAGTGACATGTATATTTACATGTTAAAATAAAATTGTTTTATTATTAATTCATTTTTGTTTTACCTGTGAAATTGTTACATGACTGCTGATTTTGTTTCCATAAAATGTTCTCAATATTCGCATTTTATAAGGTACTCAACTTGTTTTTTTAAAATCATTTGTTCATTGTCCATATTTTTGCATCAGGCACTAATGTGAAACCACAAATATATATTTATATACCATTTGATGACTCCCATTTACTATGAATTTTAGCATCTTTCCCATGTTGTTCAATGTAATTATGACCATTCCTATTATTTCCTTGACTTTGGTAACATGTAGAACTGGATGCTTGAGGGACACAGAAAGTGTGTTTTAACCAGCAAGCCACAGGAACCATTAGTATGCATACTCTTTGACATCTGTTGGGGAGACTGAGCACCTATGGGTGCGCCTGGAGTGCTGTGACATCAGTTCAGTAACCAATAACATGGGTCAATAATAGACAAAATATTGGAGCAAAAATTATACAATGAATGTGTATGCTTGCATTTAGCGAAGAATTTGCTGACCATATTCTAATGGTTCTTCTTCTTCTGCGATCAATTTCTGCTATGCGACTACTCCGGTATGTGTCATAAACAGGGTGGTGCGCTTGAGGTCTTCACCAGTCCCCCATTATTTGTTTTTTAATGTTGTTTCTGTTGGCCAGATTTCTATTCTCACACTGCTCAAGTTGGGGCAGGATGTGCTCTGGGGACTGCTTTGGTGCTTCACAGGTGCAGGCAGCAGAGTCCCTGAGACCCATTCTATGGAGGTGTGCTCTGAGACTGCAGTGTCCGTTCTAAATTCTAATGGTTAACTATCACCATGCCTGACAGAAAGATACTTGGGGACACTAAAGCAAATCTCATAAGAACTATTTTTTAACCATCCTTGTGCTATCGATGTCAAATATAGTTAAATGAACATAGTCAAACATCAGCTAATGAACCGAAAACCGAACAACATAGCTACGATTTCTTCAAAAAAATTGCAGAAGAAACAAAAACAGCCACCAAAAAAATTTTCATTACTTCCTGTAATACCACTTTTTTGGGCGGTGTAGAACAGGAGGACATGTGAAGTCACCGTGAAACTGTTCAGGTTAGAATTTTATTTTTTTGACCGAAAAAACTCTTTGCCCTTACCATGGATTGAACCCATCCCCCACATAGGAGTAAAGTAAAAAGTAAAGGAACCCTTTCATACCTCGTGGTATGTAGGTCAATACAGTGTTAGGCCTGTATTTTCATTGACCGTCGGCACACAATGGGTGATGTGGTCAGCATCACGCCGCCCGCCTTTACTTTCCCAGAGCATGTCTGGTACCCAGTTGAGGCTGGGTCGACCTGAGACCGTCGTGGTAGGGACAAATTCCACGCGCATTGCGGAGCTGAACCCAATCCACCATCCTTGCGAAGCGAGTTCACTAACAACTACGCTACAGCGGCTCTCCCACATAGGAGCTGCGCTCTAATCCATTCTGTCAGATTCTCCAACAGGAGTAACAGTGAGAAATCATATTAGAAATTTTAACAAATTAAAGAAAACTAACAATTAAACCAGGCATAAAATTTATAAAAGAACAACAGATCAAATATCTGACAAGAATGCCCCGGTATCAACTACCCCAGAGATCCACATTGAAGAAAATATAATGAATACATAGCAAGGGAAGACCATGCAAAAGATGGAGTGATGACTTCAAGAACTGCTTTAGTGAAATGAAGAACCATAAATAAAGCACATTATAGACAAGATGCACAAACGATTCTTATACCGCCCCCAACACCTCACTGAGGTACAAGTCTAAAGCCGAAGGATTGACTTCCTTTTACCAGGTTTTACCCCACATAGCTCAGTCCCTCTCCACCGATGTAGCATGCCACCTGCCGAGAGTATTTCACAAAGCATGAACTCCATAGCTCCGGCAACAAACCTAGGGGTCTCTAGGAAAAAATGCACTTGTGAACAGAACAGCGCCCAGATTCGAACCAACGACCTTTGGTACGCAAGGCAAAGACATAACCACTTAGCTGCAGAGATCCCCCACTGAGGTGCAATGAAGGAAAAGAAGACGATACCAATGATTGCTATAGTAAGGACAAGCAGTTACAAACAAATGGTTCTATTTCTGTACTGTATTAGATCACTTCTGATGATCAGCCCCTCTTGTTTCAATGTTTTTATATATTTTTTGGGGTGTTTCTTAGAATTGAATAAAGAAGGTTTCACTAGGTTTAAACCACATGTCAAGTGGATTTTTGTACAAATTGCTCCTGTAGTTTTTTTGTTGGGTATATGTTGTCTTCAGCTTCTTGTTCTCAGACTGAGGTGTATTCTGCAAGACTGTCCTCTCCTGAATGAGCTGAGAAGCAACATGTGGCCACACCCAGTCGACCTGAAAACTAAGCTTTGGGGAAACCTGACAGACCTGAAGCTAACTGCCCAGTTTGTGGTCCACAGTAAATTAAGCGCATGACCACAGATCGCTGAAGAAGAAGATTGAGATGGTATGACAGGGTTGCAAACACAGACTCGGATAAGAACAGGACAGGCATACTTCTGAAGTGGAGAAGGCATGTCTGTATGGTTGGGGACACTGATAATAAGGAAAGTATGCCTTCATGCAAAAATCAGTCAGAAGCGAAATACAAGGCCCTAACTGCCTGAATTCATAGTGGGTGAATGCAGAAGAAAAAGAACAGGAACTCAGGTTAAGACTAGAAAATTGTGATAGGCCGGGCATACCTTGCGGTAAACACAGTTAAGTGTCACTAGGCAAGCACTTGAGTGGAGCCCACAAGGAAAATGGAAAAAGGGACATCTTAAACAGACCTAGAGACAGAGTCTTCTTGAGGAACTGAAGGTTGCTGGACTATTCTGGAAAGCCATAAGAAAAACAGATTGAGACCGGGAAAATTGGCAGATTGTTAAGACCCTATGCTCCGCTGGGAGTGAAGAGGAAATAAGTTACATGTGTTGTGTTTCCTTACAGCTTGTACATTTTTTTTTAACTCTTATCTATCATTACTTCCAACCTCTTGCCTGATTCTGTCAAATTGTTCTTTGTTCATCTCTTAATGTTTTCTCTCCAAATGTTTTCATTCTCTTACTCTCATCCTTTCCTTCTAGTACTCTACAGTAATATCTCATCCTTACCTTCTAGTAATGAAAATCGTAATATCCTTTCAGGATACCATAACAACAGTACAGTACTTGATTTCAGGCACCATATTTCAGTAGCTTACCATGTTTTCTGAAGTGACTCTACACCTGTAAAAATCCCAGAAACATTTGCCAACTTGCCACCTGTCTCAGGTACCTTCTTACGAGCTCACTACTGCTTGAGCTACAGACGCTCCTTTCCTTCTAGTACTCTACAGTAATATCACTTCTCTTCTAGTACTCTACAGTAATATCTCATTCTTACCTTCTAGTACTCTACAGTAATATCTCATCCTTACCTTCTAGTACTCTACAGTAAGTACTCATCTTTACTTCTAGTACTCTACAGTAATATCTCATCCTTACCTTCTAGTACTCTACAGTAATATATCATCCTTACCTTCTAGTACTCTACAGTAATATCTCATCCTTACCTTCTAGTACTCTACAGTAATATCTCACTCTTTCTTCTAGTACTCTACAGTAATATCTCATCTTCCTTCTATCATGATCGAATGCTTGGCACCCAAAGAGGTAGTGGTCAACAGTTTCATGATGATGTTTACACAGTTAGAACTCTATAGTGTAGTGTACTGTGGTTGAATTATGTAACAACTTAGAAACACTTGGAAAATGAAAGATATAGAAACAAGTTAAATGCATTTGAAAATAGATGTCTCGAAAAATAATAAACATAAAATGGAACGAATTCAGAAGTGATGAAATCAGAAATGTCTGTGCTCAATCACTAGTAACAACTGTTATAAGAATGAGAAGATGGAGATATGTTGGACATACCATGAGAAGAAATGATCAAAGAATAACAAAGCAGGCATTGAAGTGGGATGCAAAGGTTTCAAGAAAGAGAGACGACCTAGGAAACCTTGAAACAAACTTTGCTGAGAGAGGTAAGAAGTCTCAGTTCCATGGGGAGATTGAGCGAGTTGCCAAGGATAGAACAGTATGGAGAAATTACTTTCAGGCTCTATGTAACATACAACGGTACGAAAGGAATTATTAAAAAAGCATATAAATACCACTACATGGCATTGTGTTAAAGTGCAAGAGCCTTAGTAAACCTATTGATCAATGTCAAGAATGTTAGCATGTGTGACACAGCTTTTAAAAGTAGGATTATCTCGGCTTATCAGCTTCAGTGACAAAAAAAGTTCATGAAATATTGATTCGCGATTTAAATATCAATTTGATTTTTTAATGAGGTCAGAGAGAAACTAAAAACTAAAGCAAATCTTATAAGATGATTTTCTGGTCAACATTATGTTACCAGAATCCAGTGAAACATGATGAGTCAACTGGAGGATTTCGATTTTGCAGACGATATAGCACTCCTCTCCACACAGCCATCAACAGATGCAAGAGAAAACAACTAAACTGGAAACAATCTCACAACAACTGGGTCTGACTATTCATGGGGAAAAACAAAGATCATGAGATTAAATGCTAATTCCAGAGATCCTATCATACTGAGAGGATCACTATTAAAGGAGGTGGACAAATTGACATATCTGGGAAGTGTTATCAAGGTGGCTCAGATGAAGATGTTAGAATTAGAATACAAAAAGCAAACTTAGCCTTTGCTATTCTGAAGAACATATGGAGTACAAGAATGATCAGAAATAAAATTAAGATAATGATATTTAACTCAAATGTCAAGGCTGTCCTTCTACATGGTGCAGAGACATGGGAACACTCAAAATTTGCAGACATTCATCAACAGATGCCTGCGAAGGATACTCTACCTGCGATGGTATGACAGAACTACAAACAGGGAACTATGGGATAGAACAGGATAATGACAGGTGGAATAAGAGATAAGGAGCAGAAGGTGGCAATGGATAGGACACACACTGAGGAAACCCCTTAACAGCATCACAAGACAAGCTCTCCGATGGAACCCCAAGGGCAATAGAGGTAGGGGAAGACCCAGGAACACCTGGCGACGGGAGTTGGAGACGGAATGCAAGAAAATGGGGAAAGAGTGGTGAGATCTGGAAAAGATGGCCTTGGATTGGCGGGTTTGGAAGGTCTTGGTTGCAGACCTATGCTTCCTAGGGCGAAGGGTGAAGAAGAAGAAGACTATGTTACCAGTGTCAAACATGACCAATAACAGCAGCTAATGAGCGGAAAATCATAACGACGGAGACGAGGTGCCTTAGACAAGCTGCCTTAAGTCCAGGAGCGACAATAAGAGACAATATTCTAAATTCAAAAATACTATGGATGAAACCAGTCATGCAATTTATAAAAGCACAATAGATTAAATGGTTTGGATAACTGACAAGAATATGCTCGTTCATAGTTCATAAGTACGGTTCCAACTTCACTGCAACGGGTCACCCCATAATTGCTCCATTCCTGTGCCAATGAAAATCACACAAAATGCTAACAACTGTGAAATGTTTCCTGTGTGAACTAATTCCAGAATGAAACAGCCCCTGCGCACAAAAGAAACCGGCACCGCTAAAATGCATATGGCCGCGCTAATGTAGCAACACAAAACTGTTCATCACTTGAATTGCAATTCTTGTCGAAGGAACATCAATCATGACAAAATCCAGTTTTCTGCACTCACAATATAACTGCATACGGCAGATTGAGCTTGTTCGTCATAACCGCTGTCTGCTCAAGCACTAACTCAATAGCTCGACAAATGAAACCGGAAAATACCCGACCAAACATGGCGAAAATGCGCTAGCAAAGTCGTGTTCAGAATCAAACAGTTCTGACTCTGAATGGTCATCCCGCCATTGCTGGCCAGATTTTTTCATGCTCGTATCATCTACTACGGAGAGTCACATTGAAAAAGTATAGTAAGTACGGAATAAGAGGAAAACAGTGCAAAAGATGGAGCAACTGCATCAATAACAGTCTATAGAAAAATGAATAACAGTTTACAAAGTGTATTAGAACAAGCACACACACAAGATCACTATATTCTATAAAGAAGTCTTCTTCTTTGTATTCGTTCTTTACCAACAATTTTAATTTTTTTGTGATATGTTTGATCTTTGCCAAGAACGTGTATATGTTGCACATTGGTTTGGTAGACCCCTAAACTCATAGATTTCTATACGTTTAGGACATGTGCATCTGATTTCAGCCAAACCTCCTTAGTCACCTCTTACGACATGCGTGACAGGTAACAGTGGTTCTATTCCTTACACCCCAAATTTGGGCCCGGTAACCACTCGGGCGCTATAAAGAAGTAAATGGTGGTAGAGAAGAAGAAGGAAAAATAGAACCAAAATTAATTTGGTCATAGGGTGATTTTCAATGTAGTAGTTAATGTGTTAGTCAACTTCATATCACTTCAAGCAGAGCCAATGCTCTTCGATATGCAGGTCTTTTAGGATGTCTTTGTTTTTTTCTCTTCTCTGTCCAGGATGTTCTAAGAACTTGTCTGTAACACATTGTAAAGCTTCAATTTTGTTATTGAATGTTTGTGTTATGGTCCATGATTCACATCCATATCTTGCCACAAGGAATATGTAAATTATATCACAGTCATTCTTATTATCAAATGGATATCGAGGAATATTATCTACATAACATTCTTCACGCATTGAGAGAGTCTTTCCGAACAGAGGAGTTTCAGGGCTGTGAATCCCTCGCTGACAGATTGAAAGAGATAGGTGTCAATATTGGTGCAGCCCGAAAAGAACGACATACTAAATATGCAAAGAGATTGATTAATCAACATCGAACTGGCGTGTTGGGCCGCTGCAGCTGCTGGATTTGCTGAGGCGCAGATTGGAGCACCTATGGACATGTCCAGAGTGCTATGATGATAGTCCTCTGATAACTGATCACTGCCATTACTAAATACTTGATGTATTTGAAATAACTATATGTACTTAAATATTTCTTATGCTGGTACTAGTTTTTGTCATTATTAACCTTTCACACTAAATTTTTCATCGAGAATTTATTTTCAATGTATATGAATTCGCAGTATACTGGCTTTGCTTATCTCAAAAAATATAGTGAACCAGTACATTGACTAGAAATTGAAGGGTTTAAGTCCTTCACATATTTTTATTTTCTAGTCTCTGATGTAGTTCTTTTTTCTTCTTTTCTCCAATCCTGTTTTGCTTACAGCATCAGGATAAGAATAGATTTCTAGAATGAGCCTGTGTGCACTTCATAAATAGTGTCTTTCGTCACCTCTGAGGTCCATTATATTCTTGGTTCTCAAGGAGTTAATTTTATTTCATGTTTGTTGGCCCACAGCTCTGATATAACCAATAAAGGTTCCTTAGGTTGAAAGGCGTGCCTCGGCTTAAAGAGGCTTTAATCCCCTACTAAACAAACAAACAATCTGAGGTCCATATTTTGCGTGGCCAGCATTTTGTTTTGTATCCATTGTACCGGAGCAACATTGCTCTTTGAGGTGCAGTCTGTTGGTAATCTGCTTATGTGGCGGAACATTTAATTTGTTGTTTCTTGATGAAGTTCAGTACTGACGTTTACCCACTTTTTTCCTGATGTCTTTATTTTTGTCAACCAATCTCTTCTTGTTACTCTCAGCATTCGGCATAGAGATTACAAAGTTCTTGAAGTGCTTGTCATAACAAAGTATTTGATGTATTAGTCATAATAAGTCCTGGTGTACTTGTGACTGCAAGCTCTTGATGATATTTGTCACTCCTAAGTACTTAATATATATTTCACTGGAAAAATAATGAGTCACTATTTTCTTAAATTAACTCGCTTCTCAAGGCTGGTGATCCAGGTTCAACTCCCTAGTGGGCGTGGAATTTTTCCCGACCACAACGGCTCTCAGGTCGACCCAGCCTCAACTGGGTGCCAGACATGCTCTGGGAAAGTAACGCAGCCATGTTATGCTGACCACATCACCAATCGTGTGCCGACGGTCAGCGAACGATTCAGGCCTAACATTGTATTGCCCTATATACCACAAGGTATGAAAGGATTCCTTTACTATTTTCTTAAATACATAAATAGCATATGGATGGATAAAGCTGCCTTTCAAATGTGGAAATCAATCAGATCATTTCAGATGAAGTACCATCTTCTCAATGACGGCTGACTGCAGCAGATCTGTATCTTGTAGTCAATACACTTTACTTTACTTGTAAACACCATTTTAATTTTGCATAAATTTATATATTCTTTATTTATCTATTACAAATTTTTTACACATAAATCAGGCAGATATGTCACAACTCTGTCATGGACGGTATCAAGCTGCATTTAGAAATAAGTCACTCTGAATGTACCAGAAAACTTATAGCATTGCAGGAAGTAAGGGATAAAACTATAAAGAAGACTGCATCATGGCAATAAGGAGACAGCCCCTCAGTCATGCAAACTCTTCATGTCTCTTTATATTCCAAAATATTTCAATTTTCTTACTCATATTTGTAGCATCAGTCACTTTGATTTTGAGTTCTTTCTGGATAGATCTATTTGTTCTCTTCTCTGTTCATGATATACAAAGGACTATTTTGTAAAACTTAGATTTAAAAGCACATATATGTTTTTCCACTACTTTGTTACCATCAATCACTTTTCTTCAATTCTGATTCCAAAAATTTTTTAATTAAAATTTAATGAATTAATTTCAAACAAACATAATTAACAATTAAAATCTTTAAATGACTTTACAACTTCAATAAAAAATTTGATAAACTAAACATTCGTAAATATTTTAGTCCCTAATCTGACATTAACTATTTATGTCTCTTCTTCTTCTTCTTTGAACACTCCATATCGACCACTTGTTAAGCACTCTTTGTGATTTGTATCTGTTCCGATCCTAAGAACGATTTACATTGTTCCAGTTATGTGCCTACAAGCAGGTCAGCACATCCGAGTTCTGCTACACTTTTTATTTACTAGGGTAGCTTCCTTAGGCCCCTATCTTAGTCGCTTCTTATGACATGCCTTGTAGGTTGCAGTGTTACTATTCTTTGCTCCTTGAGAACCTCGGCAACACACGATTGATGGTTCTTTCAATACAACATATTTATATTCAGATTTCGCCCGCGTGCCCAGCGTGTTCGTAGCGTGTTGGACTACGGGTGACTAGTCCTCTGTAAGTGCGGGTTCAACTCCGCGGACTGGCAGAAAAGCTACAGGTTCCCAGAATTACGGTGTCCGTGGCACCGAGCCGAAGGTTACGATGTCCATGACACCAAGCTTTCAGCTCAAGTGCTTCTGGATCGAAAAAAAAAAAAAAATATTCAGATTTCTACTATCCAGTCAATATTAAATACAACGCTGTGCAAAAAATTAACATAAGAACAAAGGATTATTTTCAAAGTCACTCATGTGATCTTACAGTCAGTCATTAAACAAATCGAGCCACTAAAGCGAACTTGCATAACAAATCAGTTATTGGTTACTGAACTGTTGTCACAGCACTTCGGGCAGACTCATAGGTCTGAGTCTCATACAACAGATATTGAAAGGTATGCATACTGATGGTTCCTGTGGCTCCCTGGTTAAACACACTTCTCTCTCTCCCCAACAAGCATCCAGTTCTACTTGTACAACGTGTAATTCCAAACTCCTCAACTCGCTGGATTGATTCACTGTCAATTTTAGTGTCCTTATCTAATAGTAGGTCGCCAAGAGACCCAAGAACATCCCCATATCCATCCTAAACTCGCCAACAATCAATGCTATCGATGCAAGCATGCCGCTATCTCATTGCCACAAAAATCAATTAAACTTATAATTCATAATTATTTGTATCACAACCTAAAATTAACTCTCTCTCTCTCTCTACCTTTTTAACCTGGATTGGGGAATAGGTCCTCAACCAACTCATGTCAAGTATTCTTATCTCCTGCAGCTCCCTCCAGCTCTTCTTTATAGTGTTAGTCTGTGCCTCCAAATTCTGTCTCCATGTATTTCTAGGCCTCTCTTTCTTTCGCTGTCCTTGTGGGTTCCAGGAAAGGACCCTTCTTGTTATATTTCCTTCTGGTTTTCTAAGTGTGTCCTATCCAGCTTCTTTTTTTAACCTCTTAGTTCACTGGAATCTGTCTTGTTATCTCCATAAGTTCCTCAATTTGTGAGCCTATCATACCATCTTAGTCCCTCTAAAATTAACTACTTATAGTTATTTCAGTAAAGCTTCCTTTATTTTCTGATCTACTTCTTCCTCTTTTGTCGTCAAACTGTTACAGGTTTGTTGCCCAGTGTTGTGGTTTTCTGTTTTTCTCTTACGCTGATCTGGTGTTTGGGTGATTGTTATTTGCGTTCTTTGACAGGATTCTGTTATGCCATCTAACCATCTTTTTGTGGTCTTCCTATCACCTTCTTTCCTGATGTTCTGTTGTAGAAGAATCTGTATACTGTGGAGTTTGGATGCATTCTTATTAAGTGGCCAATCCACTTCATTCTGATCTTCATTATCATGAAACATCTAAAAGCATTAGATTGGATTGCTGTATTATTACCACCCCTAAATTAAGTTAATGTTTATATTATGGAAGATGTCAGTACTATATAATAACGTGGCAGAGTGGACAGGTCTTCCTGTGTGTGATCTCCGATTGCAGAGCTCTATGCTTACAGATCAAACACATCCAGAATTGGTACTCCAAGATTGGTCGGCCTGTTACAATGCATGTTGGGTATTTAGTATCACAGCTTGGGCACACTGTGCTCCTGTGAAAGAGATGGAAGAGAAAAACAAATTATATTGCAAGTTTTTTTAATTTGAAACTGTTCGTTTCTTCTTCTTTTATTGTCACACTGCTACTGGATTGTTGCCCAGTGTCGTGGTTTTCTGTTTCTGTCTTGCGCTGTTCTAGTGGCTAGGGTGATTGTTATTTTTGCTTTTTGACAGGATTTTGCTATGTCATCTAACCATCTTTTTGTGGTCTTCCTCTTGCCTTCTTTCCTGATGTTCTGTTGTAGAAGACACTGTATACTGTGGAGTTTGGGTGCATTCTTATTGTGGCTAAACCACTTCATTTTTTTTTCTCAATGTAATTCAAGCAAGGTTCTGTGCCAACTTTCTTTCTTATGCTGATGTTGGTGACTGTCTTTTCTGGTGTTGTTAGTAACTTTTCGCAGGTACCACATTTCACATGTAGTTATGTTTTGCGACTTCACTTTGCTCATTGTCCATGTTTGGCTCTGGTAACACAAATTAGGTATGAAAATGCTGTTGATCATCTGTTGTTTAGCTGTCAGTGATATTTTTGGGTGCCATAACAATGGGGCTAGCTGGTAGGTTACAACATTTGCTTTTTGCACTCTAGCCTCTATCTCTCTGTCTAGTCTTCTGTCCTGTGAATATGTTTCCTAAGTATTTGAATTTTTTCACTGTTTGTTTTAGTGACTTTAATGTTTCAGTTTTGTTTTTTCTATGACTATTGTTTCTTTCACCAAATATTGAATATTATGAAATTTGGTCTGTTCAAACACAAAACTTGAAAACGAGAACAATGGATTTGGCACACCCCAACAAACAACCTAATATTGTAGCCAGATATTCAGTAGACTGGAACCCACAAGGAAAGAGAAAAAGTGCTGAGGATGAAGAAAATCTAATGAACAACAGTAAAAGAAAAAATAGGGACCTCAAAGAGGTGACCAAAATATAACTCAGTTGAGAGATACATTTATTAAAATATTAATCTTGGATTATTTGCCTTATTGGACAGATTCTCAGACTGTCTGAAGGGTGATGAATGCACTTTGTGCATTGCTTAGTCTGTTTTTTGGGAAGGGAAAGGAAGGGGGGGGAAGGTTGACAGAAAAATTTCATGTCTGACCCCTCTGTAAGGTCAATAGTTTTTTTCTGTTGGTAAGTAAATAAAACCGATCATCTGGACATGCATGGTGACAGCCTCAGGTGAGCAGCTTCAATCCCTCTGTCCTATAGAGTCCCCTGCATTCTTTAGAAATTTCAACAAAGCACTGTAAGAAAAATAGATACTATCTTCTGTGTATATTAATTATATGTCTTAGAATTAAAATAATTATACATAAGCTAGTGAGACCCTACTTACCAATCAGGCATTTGAGAAGCACAGTTAGGGCAGTCAACCTTGTTTGTTCGAATATCCTTAGGGCTGTGTCTGAAATAATTTAATTATATCTTGTCTTACTCTTCACATTTTTATCTTTCATTTTGCTAAATATCCTTTTATTTGTTTGTTCGATTGGTTTTTTTTCTGTGGCGTAGAGGTTAGGTACTCATCTCTCATGCCAAAGGTACCAGGTTCTCTCCCTCGTAGAGCCATCTGGATATTTTTCCAGAGATCCCTGATCTCAGTGTAGGTGAGATTGAGTTCCTAGTCCTATCGGAGATGAATGATAAAACGTAGGTCCCATGTTCAATTTGAGAATGTAAAAGAACCCTTGGCAGGTCAAAATTGAGAAGAGCAGACTGGAAAGTCGCTGCCTTGGCAAAATGCATTAGAAAAATTATAAATAAAAATTCCTACAAAAATATCTTCACCATCTTAATTGGGGACTCTCGCGGGCTGCGGAGTTCATGCACAGCTGCAGATCTTCCTGTGTAAGAAAGGGGTCAGAGCACACATGGTTACTCACCGAAGTGCAATGATGATGGTCCTATCCAATTAACTGTTTGTTTGTTTGCTTGCATTTGTTCTTATCAGGTAAGTTAACCACTCTTTGTGATCTGTGTAGTTTGTGTCAAGAATGTAACTACATTGCACCCCTGTTAAGCCTCCAGGCATGTAGGACAGACACAACCAAATTTTGGCCAAAGTGTATGCATATCATCCAACATGGCACAAATGTGTGCAGATGAGTCACCTATTGTTATCCTCAGAGACTATTTGTTACTATTTCTTATGATGGACATGTCATAATAGTATTTGTCTCTATTGTTATTCTCCAAGAGGCTATTTGTTGCTCAGGTTAGTACAGGTGTTCTATAGCCTTTGATATGTTTAGTCTTACCATTAACATCAGGAAAACTGAGGTCATATTTCAGCCTGCCCCTAAGGAGCAGTACCATGACTCAGTCATCAGTATTAAACACCAGCATCTCCAGCCAGCAGATGACTTTACTTATCTTGACAGCATCCTATCCAGAGCGGCAAACATCAACTCTGAGGTCAAAACTAGAATATCCAAAGCAAGTCTTGTATTTGGAAGACTGCGTGTCAGTTTGGGGCAGTGGATAAACATTGCCACAAAACTGATCGCTTACCTGAAAATAGCACTCACAATTCTGTTGTAAGTCAGTGGGACATAAACAGTGTATAGCAGAAAATGAAAAAGGGTACACAGAAAAAAAATCATGGTTTGACAAAATAAAGGAGTAGACAGTCCTCGGAGAAAATGACAATCAGAAGGGACCTATAAAGGTCAGAAGAGAATAAGGAGTTTTAAGAACACCAGGGAAGCAACGGCCAATGAATATGATCATTAAAATGGACAGTGAACCAATATCAGGGGCTACCGAAAAGAAAATTACCCAAAACGGGAAATTTCGAACCACAAACTCTTATTTCTTATAGAGCACCCATTACCTAGCCCTACAGACGAGTATTTTTAAAAACACAACCAGCTAGTTCTCAAAGATAAAAAGCTTCACTAGGCCACATCTTTCATAAGCAGTCATCTATTAAACACAGAATGCGCCCGAGTGGTTACCAGGGCCCAAAATGGGGTGTAAAGAATAGAACCACTGTTACCGGCCATGCATGTCATAAGAGGTGACTAAGGAGGTTGGGTGTAAAGAATATAACCACTGTTACCGACCATGCATGTCGTAAGAGGTGACTAAGGCGGTTGGCGTGGCTAGCTACCCCCACCGTAAAAAACACTAGATGGCTACAGAACGGAGAGCGAACCGAGTAAACGCTGGCTGAAACCAGACACATCGCCGAAGGATAAGCACCAGCGATCCAAATGGTGCTGAAGATGTGAGGTAAAACACACCAATGCTAAAGCCGCATGAATCAGATTTACAGCATAACAGGTATGTGAGTAGGCTCATCAATTAAAATCGAACTGGTACGGTCAGTCGCTTGATGCTGTTGGAGATATTGGGAAGGAGATCGGAGCACCTATGGACACGTCCGAGTGCAATGAAGATATTCCAAACTGAAACTGAATCAGATTTTCACATGAATAGAATTTATGGGGTAGTATAGTACATCGGTCTGGGCGGTGATCGCGAGAGAGAGAACACAGAATGAACAGGTCAGACTTGATCAAACAGTGTTTGTCCAAACACTATAACAGGTCAGGAAAGATCTAATGTGATGTCATCAGTGCCCCCACAAAACCCAAGCTATAGGAAGAAGAACAAGAACATGCCAGACAGTGTCATCTTCGTGGTAGAGAGAGAAGATATAGTAATCAACTTCTCATGGGTACTGTGAGCAAATGGACTTTGGGATGGCTGCTGCAACGGAGAACAGAGCACGAATGGGAATGCCCAATGTGCCATGACGTCGATCGCATAACATAACATAAGAAGAACAAGAAGAATAGGACAAAATAAATCCTGATTTGGAAGAAAGAACCGGCCAGGATTTCTTCTAAATAATGTTAAATAATCTTGGATCCCTCTTATACAAGCATTTAGACCAGAAAACTTGTCTGCTTACTTGGTGAAGATCTCCATAGCCAGTTCTTCATATTGTTGCTTCTGTTCAGACGTAAGTGACTCCTGTGACTCTAATTTGATGAACGCCTTTGAGCACACATTAAAGGCACGATTAGAACATGCTGCCAATGCTGGAATAGAATATGATATAATATAATTAAAAGAAATATAACAGAACATATGTGAGAACATATCATATAACATAACATTTTAATGAACTATATGTACCATGCAACACTTCAGATAAGCAGATACTAGTGTAAAAAAGAGCTAAGGAAGAGATGCTGGTGATGGATAGGAGACACATTGAGAAGGCCAACAGGAGCATTGCAAGACAGTCTCTGTTTTGGAAGCCACAGGGGAAAAGGAGATGGGGAAGGTGTAGAAATACTTTGGGAAGAGAACTTGAGACCAATATTAAAAGGATAGACAAGATATAGAAAGAATTGGAAGTGATGGCAAGAGAAAGGAAGGGCTGGAAGAAGGTTGTTGAGGACCTGTGATCCTTTGAGAGCTGAAAGGTGAAGAAGAAGAAGAACACTTACAGATAACATGGATGACTTACTGTGACAAAGGTAGATATATATTGATTGATTGATCGATCAATTGACTGACTGGTTGATTGATTGACAGATTGATTAATTCGTCGATCAATTGACTGATTGATTGACTGATTGATTGATTAGATGCTGTCTTCACATCGAAAGTTGGCTGCATTGGATCAATAACACTTCCTGTCTTTTACTATAATGATGCCAAACTGTTCACTGACAAATCTTTCCTTCCTAAGGGAAGCCTTGATTATAGAGTTGTACACAGAACACCACATTTACTTGATTTACTTGAGAGCAAAACTCCTTACACTGCAATGCAAGATGGCAAGTAATGCCCCTTGAATGTCTTGAATCATTTCTTGTCTAACTCTCTCTCGTGATCACCGCCCAGACCGATGTACCAGATCTCCATAAATCCTATTCATGTGGAAATCTGATTCATGCAGCCTTAGCATTGGTGTGTTTTACGTCACATCTTCAGCACCATTTGGAGCCCTGGTGCTTATCCTTCAGCGATGTGTCCGGTTTCAGCCAACGTTTACTCGGTTCGCTCTCTGTTCTGTAGCCATCTAGTGTTTTTTACGGTGTGGGTAGCTAGCCCCATGCCAACCTCCTTAGTCACCTCTTATGACATGCATGGCAGGTAACAGTGGCTCTATTCTTTACACCCAAATTTGGGCCCCGGTAACCACTCTGCGCTTATCTAACTGATCCGACTCAATATATAATAGCATTTCATCAGCAAAAGACTTTCTGCAAAGCTTTCTTCAAGACCTTTGCCCTGCGTGCCTTTTGTGTCCCTTTCACTCCTTTACACTTTCTTCTGTATTGCTGTTTTCATTCTCAATGTACAGATACATAATCACTGTAACACTGGTACGCTTTGTCTTCAAAAAAAAAAAAAAAAAAAAAAAAAGCTATTATCTATATTACGTGTTGTCGTAAACTTCAGCCCCCCAAACCTTGGAAAACATTAAATCCTGACAGGGGTCAAAGGCTCATGAGGTCATGGTGGTAACATGAGCCAGGGTTAGCGAGGGCGCGCGCTAACCAAGACCCTGCCCCCAACCTCCACGCGGTGACCCTGAAAACAGACTATGGTTCCGGTCTGGCTAAGAGGGGCAGGGATCGGGAGAGAAAACTACTGGTAGTGGTAGCAGTGCAATCGAAACACGATAAAGATACATACAAACAAAATGCACTAATCTCCTGACCGATGTCCAACAAGATATTGCCCAAGTCCCTGAACGCAAAGAAACAGCAACGAAACGTCTCAGACATGGATGAGAGGTGCATCCATAGACCAAACGTATGCCCACGTAAGGCGAAGCTCGAAGCCCTGAGGAGGGGGCAAACATTGCCAGCCCGTCGGCAAGAATAAATAAGACAGGACCGTAACGAAAAAAAGTCTACCCTCGTGTTGGTGCGAGAGAAGATTGCAGCTGACGCATTGGTAGCCTGGTGCAGACACATGTACTGGGCAAGGTTTGCGAGCGCAAAAGAACAAGTTGCGTTTTAGTGCATAACGAAACTACCCGCCCTGGGAAAACCGTGCAAGGTACTGTGCGACTAAAATTAACATCCCCGGAAGAACTGAGGTTGGTGATTCCTAACGGGACTGCCAGCCATGGGGCAACCGGGCAATGTTCGATTGCAGTCG
This sequence comes from Arion vulgaris, assembly GCA_020796225.1. NCBI lineage: Eukaryota > Metazoa > Mollusca > Gastropoda > Stylommatophora > Arionidae > Arion > Arion vulgaris. The sequence goes on along the minus strand of CM036755.1, from coordinate 62,197,150 downwards.
TAACTAACATCCCGGGAATAACTGGGGCGGGTGATGGCGGCGAGAGAAAATACACAGTTACGCTGATAGAGCCGACTGAAACGACCCTCTACATTGTTTGTACTCGGCCCCATGCCAGTGCTTTCGCGGTTAATTGCAAATTGCCACGTACCAATGCGCGTCTAGAAAAGGCTGAGAATGTTCCTTCTCGGATCAAACTCAAAAATGTACGGTAAAGCAAGGCCGACAATGTACGGACCTGACAGGAAGTCCGGGTCTGAACATTGGCGAAGGCCGATCTTTACACGGTGTCTTATACGAGTAAGACGCCGTCCGAGGATAAGCTTACAAGCCCGAGAAATATTTCTCAGTCAGAACGGGCATGAACAGCGTAACTCACTGTCCCGGCGTAGATCACAAAGCCCAAAACTACGGCAAAGCTGATCGTACCTAGGAAAGCTCACCCTAGTAAATCAAAAGCTGGCTGAAACGAACACCCCACCGAAGGATAAGCAACTGGGCTCCAATAGGTGCTGAAGGCTGGTGCACGTACATTATGTTCGGACGATTGGCTGTTTATATATCACAATGAGAATGATTAAAACAGGCCTAGAACGATCGAAGAAGAAGAAGAAGAAGAAATCCTGACATATTTTCTCTAAGTTGTACACATTGTTCATTTGAGGATCATCTTAGCGCACATCGGACATGTCCATATTTGCTCCGATCTCCTTCCAAGCATGTATTTCAGTGTGTTTAGATTAACAATTCCCGTTCTGTGTTGGTTGATGTAATCTACTAGATTTTCTCTCATGGTTTCCCGTCTTGCCGAACCTATCGGTATGCATAACTGCGAACCGAGATACAGAATACCCTTTACCTTCTTCGTTGAAATCTGATTGATATAGCATTGATGATCTCGCTTTTGTCCAAAGAAGACCCATTCTCGATCACAGCCATGCTCGCCAGTGCACCCACTCTCCCATTGTTCCTCATCCCAGAATGAACTGGGCAAAGATGAAGGTAAGTGTCTGGTTTCTCACATTTTGTTTTATTTTAGTTGTACAGAAAACAAACAAACAAATGCTCAATCGCTCGATCGAGCCTCCCTCCATCCCTCTCTCTCTCTCTTTCACCTAAAAGACCGATGTACCAGATCTCTCCATAAATTCATTCATGTGGAAATCTGATTCATGCAGCCTTAGCATTTGTGGGTTTCGTCACATCTTCAGCGCCATTTATTTGGAACTCTGGTACTTATCCTTCGGCGATGTGTCCGAATTCAACCAGCATTTACTGGGTTCGCTCTCCGTTAACCTTTGACTGTCCCCAGCCATCCTGCAAGGCAGCAGGTTGACTTCTACACATTTAGGACACATGCATCCGATTTCAGCCAAACCTCCTTAGTCGCCTCTACGGCATGCGTGGCAGGTAACAGTGGTTCTATTCTTTACACCCCAAAGTTGGGCCCGGTAACCACTCGGGTGAAACAAACAATCTGAAGTAAAAGAACTAAACTTGCCTAACAGTGAATAAATGTTGATTGGGTCAATGACATCCTCAAAATCTCTCAGATGTAGTGCTGTTCTCATTGCAGCATCAACATAACCTGATATGACAAACAGAAAATATCATTTTAATTTCTAGAATAAAATGTAGTTTATTCACTACTTTTATGATTACCTGGCATCTAACATACATCATTTGAACCAACTTAAGCCACCAAATGTTGAAAGCAAAAGTTCATGAGCCACTGTGCCCATACAATAGGTTCCTACCACTAGAATATTTAGTGCATTTGCCTTCCCGTTCTCAATGCTGTGTAATACAGTTTTCATTCTTTCCCAACCACAGAGGGTGTAAGCACATCATCCAAAATCAAAATTACACATATTTGAACAGGTGAACGGAAAAAAAATTACCAAAACCAGGATTCGAACTACAAACTCTTATTTCTTATGGGGCACCCATTACCTAACTCTACAGCCGAGTATTTTTAAAAACACAACCAGCTAGCTCTCAAAGAAAAAAGCTTCACTAAGCCATGTCTTTCATAAGCAGAGTCATCTATTGAACACAGAATGCGCCCGAGTGGTTACCGAGGCCCAAATTGGGGTATAAAGAATAGAACCACTGTTACCGACCATGCATGTTGTAAGAGGTGACAAGGAGGTTGGGCGTGGGGCTAGCTACCCCACACCGTAAAAACACAGATGGCTACAGAATGGAGAGCGAACCGAGTAAACGCTGGCTGAAACCGGACACATCACTGAAGGATAAGCACCAGCGCTCCAAATGGTGCTAAAGATGTGATGTAAAATACACCAATGCTAAGGCTGCATGAATCAGATTTTCACATGAATAGAATTTATGGGGAAGTCTGGTAAATCTTATTGGGAGTTACCGATAAGATTTTACAGTAAAACCCCATATTGTAATAGCACCTCTACTGTGTTGTACTTACCAAGATGTCAAATCTAATTGGTCATAGTAGAAGCCATCAAAGCAGACTCATGTTTAAGAGTTTTAGATAAGCGACAAAATCAGAATTTATGTATGAATGAAAATCGTGGCATATCCTTAATAGGATATCACCATCAACCACAGTAAACGAGTCGTTGACTTTATAGGCAAAACTTATATATTCAGTAGTTTGCCATTGCTTTCTGAACAGTGAGGTCTATTTCTACAGTTCGTAAAAATCCACTGGAACATATTTGCTTCGAAAATGCTGGCCGCAAAGTTTGAACCATGTACTCTTGGGTTGTGATCGAGCCCACTACCTCTAAGTCACAAACGCCCACATTGTATTTATGTGTTAGTTAGTTAGTTTGTTCCTTTCATGCCAAAGGCGACACATAGGGCAGAGGTTTTAGATCTCCATGTAATGTGGTTCGTTGCTAGCAGTTGAAGATCTTGTATGGTTTTACATCCCAATAGTTTACTTTCTTGTAGGATTGTTCTTCAAAGAATGGTCTTAGGTCTTTCACGTTTTCTTTTCCCCACTGGTGACCCCATAAGGACTTGTTGATTTAGTCTCTTTTCGTCTGATCTAAGAACATGACTAAATATTTCCACCTTCGTTTCCTTATAATATTTGATACGGGTTGTTGCTGTAAACTAGAACGGTAGCCATTTCACATTAGGTATTTCACATTAATAGAACGTTACACATTTAGATAAATCCTCTGTTTCCAAAATACTGGGGTCTTCAAGATTGAGGATTATTAGGCCTCAGATCAACCGACCATAGTAAGTATAAAGAAAACAACACCTTCCATCTTGAAACCAGAACCGGAAAAACCCGGTATTTATGTATACTGTTTTCAATTAATACCAATGGAAGTCTGCTAGAAATAGTAGCTCACCATCGTACAATTGTCTCTGAGCTAGTATGTAAAAATGATATGCTTCTGCTCCCCTCCAAGCATTGTCAATGATTTTTGTGTCAGACAGCGAAGAGACATCTTCCTCCAAAAAGCCTGCAAGAGCGGAGGCAACCTGAAAATATAAGTGCAACTTCTATAAAAAAAAAAATAATAATAATAAATACGATATTCTTCTAATTTTCTATTCCATCAATTTAAAAAGTGTCCTTCTCTTTTCGATATAGGGAACACTGGATACTGTAGTTTTACAAAATACATAAACTATACACAGTAATGTACTTTGTTATTACGTGTTTCTCCCTTTTTCTTTACCATAATCAAGGAGTTCTTCAGAGTTAGGATGAGAAGACATTTCTAGAACAAGCTCTTGTGCATGCTTCATACATGGTGTCTTTTAGTCTCTGTTATTTCTATGATCACCTTTTGCAAGGCCAACTATTTGTTTTGTATCTACTGTGTCTAAACAGCTTTGCCTTTTGAGGCACACTGTCTGTTTCTATCCAATGGTGAAACACGTAAAAACAAAGTACTGTAGTTTTGCAAATTACATAAACAATATGCAGTGACGTTTTGATCAAAAAGGCCTTTATCAAGCAAAGCATACAACAGAAGTGAAGAAATTCAGACTTCCTATCATCATCAAGGTGTGTATCCTTTATAGGACGTTGCTCTTTTGCAACACATCTGAAATTCACTCTGTCTCTTGCCAGTTCACCCACTTCTCCGATGGTCATATTCATGGTTTCTTTAATATCTTGTAGCCATCTTCTTCTTGGTCTGCCTCTGCATCCTGGGACCCTGCCCTCTAGTATTGTTCTTTCCAGGCCATCGTGACGCTTAATGTGACCAAAGTATCTAATTTTTCTGTATAGTATGTTGTTTATCAGCCAATTCTCTTTCACATTTAGTTCTTTCAGGATATCAGTGTTCTTTCTTTTTCTGTCCATGGTATTCGTAGGATCTTTCTGTAGCATTTAGTATCAAAGGACTGGATTTTCGTTCTTGTAGATTTCCTATACGGCAGACATAACATATACAGTTAGACAATAAATCATTAATGGCTCTAAAATGATGTTCTTTCTTTTCCATAAAACAACACAATTATACAAATCAAATGTGCATTTTCTAATCTTTATTTTTTTTTCATCTGTTATCTAATCATGTTTTGCCTTACAGCATCACGATAAAAAGAAATTTCTAGAACTGGGCTTCTTGTGAGCTTCATAAATAGTGTTTTTCACTGCCTCTGTTATTTATGTTGTCCATTTTTTAAATATTAATACAAAAAGCAAAAGATGTGCTATAGAAACAAATAAGACAAATTTGTGCTGCTGGAACACTGAAAATATATGTGCAACTTCTATTTTTTTTTTTTAAATAACAACAATAGTCTATACAATATTTCTCTATTTTTCTATTCCATCAATTGAAAATGTTGAGGGTAAAAAAGATTGAAGATAATATTGATATAAATGAAAAGTGGGTGACATTTATAAACAAATTCGAGTTCTAAAGCCGAAGGATTGTCTTCATTGAACTGGATTTTACACCATATGGCTTGGTCCCTCTTCACAGAAATGGCACGCCATCTGCCAAGAGTATTGCACAAAACACGAACTCTGTAGCTCCTACAACATTCCTAGGGATCTCTGGAAAAAATACACTTATGAACCTAACGGCGCAGTCAAGATTCGAACCCATGACATTCAGAACGCAAGGCAAGGGCTCAATCACTTAGTCACAGAGACCACTAATATTTATATGATAATTATAATTAATAGGGAAAAATGATGATACTAATATCAATGGAAAATAAAATTTTAGTGATGGACAATAAAGAAATGATATCCCAAAGGTTCTTTACATTTACCCATGAATAGAAAGGTAGCATAGTTGTTAGTGAACTCGCTTCGCAAGGCTGGTGGTCTGGGTTCAGCTCCGCAATGTGCGTGGAATTTTTCCCGACCGCGACGGCTCTCAGGCAACCCAGCCTCAACTGGGTACCAGACATGCTCTGGGAAAGTAAAGGCAGCCGCGTGATGCTGACCACATCACCCATCGTGTGCCGACGGTCAATGAAAATACAGGCCTAACACTGTATTGCCCTATATACCACGAGGTATGAAAGGGTTCCTTTACTTTTACTTTTTTATGAATAGAAAGGAGGTCATTTAACAGGAAAGGAAAGACATACAAAATCATTAATAAAGAAAATACCTGTTTGTTTTTGCCTTTAGCTCTTGACGTCAGCTTCATAGTCTCGTGATACTGCTCCACTAAAAGTCCTTCTAGCACATACATTTTTTTAATTGTTAAAGGGTTCTTGTGGTTTTTCCTTTGATCATCAGCAATCTAGCAAAAAGCATTGATAATGAAAAGAACAATGAGTATAATAAAACAAATAGGTAGATGAGTAGAATAATAGTTGATAAATGAGTGAGATAACATTAGTTGATAATTTAGCAAGGTGACACTAGTAAATCTTCTTCTTTCTTCTTCTTTGAAGGCTCCATAGCGACCACTTATTAAACCACTCTTTGTGATCTGTATGTGATCCAGTTGCGGCTCGTCATTAAGGGCCTGTAGGGCCGGACCACACCAAAAATAATGTGTAACATGTATTTATTATTTTATAAATTAAAACATAACCTAATCCAAAAACATGATTTCCCCAAAAATTTGTGTGTGGCCCCACCAGCAAAAATGATCACGAGCCGCCACTGATGTGATCTGAGGCTAAGAGCGATTGTGCTGTGCCAGTTATGCACCTACAAGTAGACCAGCACATCTGATTTCTGAGATGCTTTTTATTTACTAGAGTTACTTTCCTAGGTCCCTACCACAATCGCCTCTTACAACATGCTTTGTAGGTCACATTGTTAATATTCTTTGCTCCCCTTGCAAGCCCTGGCAACACAGGTGATTAGTAAATAATTGAGTATGGTAACATTAGTGGATTATTGAGTAGATAAACGGTGCTGTGGATCGATCTTAAAATAAGCCAAATGAAAACAAAATGTACTGCGGAGCAACAACATACAGGAAAACCCGGTACTGATTAAAGTAAGGGCTATAGAAGATGTTGGTGAGTTTGTCTACCTTGACAGCCAACCAGCCAAAGACTAGCCAATTAGGAGAAAAAGGTGAGGTACATTACGATCAGGATTAGGAAAACCTGACAAACTTTTGCTCTCCTGCGCACATTGTGGAACTCTACTGCCATCTTCATTAAAACAAAGCTCAGGATATTCAGCTCAAATGTGAAATCTGTGTTGCTTTATGGCTCTGAAACATGATGAGTCACCAAGTTAAATACAAAAAAGATTCAGACCTTTGTCAACGGATGTCTTCAGAGGATTCTCAGACTGAGATGATATGACAGAGTTGCAAACACCGACCTATGGATAAGAACAGGACAAGAACCCATGATGACCCAGGTTAAGAGGAGAAAATGGAGGTAGGCTGAGCATATCCTAAGAAAGACACAGTCGAGTGTCACTAGACAAGCACTTGAGTGGAACCGGCCAAGAAAATGGAGAAGGGAACATCCTAAACAGACCTGTAGATGGAGTCTTATTGAGGAACTGAAGACTGCTCGATTATCCTGGGAGGCCATGAAGAAATTAGCTGGAGACCGAGAAAAGTGGCGAACAACTGTTGAGGTCCTATGCTCCATGAGGAGCAGGGAGCAATAAGAGAGAGAGTTGACCCAGATGCCAGTTTAAAAACGGGTGCATGATTCAATGAGTTTGGAAAGAGGAACGTTAACAAGAAAGAGAACTGTCTATTTCAGCATGTAGCAGCACTGATTGAACTGTTTAAACAAGACACAGAAGTAATACAATGTTCAGTTACATTAAATACCAAAGCAGACATTGAAGTGGGAGGTCGCCCGTGTGGTGCCGGGGTCCGCAAGGGAAGCAAAGAATAGTACCACTGTAACTTACAATGTATGTCGTAAGAGGTGACTAATGTAGGCCCTAGGGATGCTACCTAGTAAATAAAAAGCAGCGCAGAAATTGGATGTGCTGGCATACTTGTAGGCGCATAACTGGCACAGCGTACAATCACTCTTAGGCTCAGATCACATACAAATCACACAGAGTGGTTGACAAGTGGTCGATATGGAGCGTTCGAAAAAGAAGAAGTGGGAGGCGGGGCTCAAGAAAAAGATACCCTAGATAGATCCTGAAACAGACTTTGCTGAGAGAGGCAATAAATAACGGTCACAAATCCATGGAAGAGATTGAACGAGTTGACCAGGACAGATGATGAATGGAGTAATTACTTGCAGGCCCTATGTAACGTATAATGGTATGAGAGGAATTACTATTATTATTACTAAGCTACCTTAAACATCAACTTTGCTGCATCCATGAAGTGTCCAGCTTTCCTGTACAACTCAATTGCATTGAGAACTTTCTTCTTCTCGAGCAAGTGTTGTGCATATTTTTTTAGAAGTACATCAATTTCCTGAACATTGTGGGTCTTGGCAAGCTCAATTGCCATGTTCCATTGATTGAGATGGACACAGCTATCAATAGCAGCTTTCACACGATTACACTGAAATTGAAAATAAGAAACAGGTAACTATTTACAGTTGTATACAGGATATATATTTGATTTTTATTGTTTATCTTCTTTTTTCCACATTTTTTTGGCATTTATTTTGTTATTCGTTTTTAGTCACAGATTTTCATTTTAGGGCCATTAGGAATTTATTGTCGTATTCTATATGTTCTGTGGCGTGTAATCTATATGTATCCTTTGCTTGATAAAGGCCTTTTGGTCGAAATGTTGCTGTGTTTTTATTGTTTTTGTATAACTACAGTATTTTGTTTTTACGTGTTTAACCATTTACAGCAAAACTTTATATTCAGTCATTTGGAATCTGTTATGCCAGCTGGTTTCATGTAAAAGTAAAGAAACCTGGACACTACCCTAAGAAATGAGTTCACTAACAACTACGTTACTGCGGCTCTTGGTTTAATGTGCTTTTGAATATAAATGTTTCAGAAGAGTCATAATATATCAAGGACAAAGAAGATAACTAGAAGATCTATCTAGAAAGAGCTCAAAATTAAAGAAAAACTGGCTGATACTACAAACAGGAATGATAAAATCAAAGTATTTTGAACACATAAAAAGACATGAAAGGCTGGAGAAGACAATTATGAAGGGAATATTTTTCCCACCGTAACGGCTCTCAGATCGACCCAGTCTCAATTTCATACTGGGAAGTAAAAACGGCCAGCTTGATGTTGATCACATCACCCATCATGTGGCAACAGTCAATGACAAATACAGGCCTAACACCATATAACCCGATATACCTCGAGGTATGCAAAAAATTGTTCTTTACCTTACTACCTTACCCGCAATAGCAGAATGGATGCATCACCCGCAATAGCAGAATGGATGCATCACCCGCAATAGCAGAATGGATGCATCACCATTTATATTTTCCTTATTTTGGGTGTTAAGTAGCTTCATTATATCCAATTTATCAATTTCCATAAATGGAGTGCTCTAGAACTGGAGGAAGATATACATTACATAAGAAAATTGGTTAGAATGGAACCCGACCAACCTACAACACAAACATTTAAATGCGAACATCAGGATACACAGCCAAAGAATGTCCTAGAAAACAACTGGTTAGATGAACTTGAAGAAACACTAAATAAATTCAGAATTCAGTAGGACTACAGCCCAAACTAAACACCTAGTGAGAGAATAAAAACTATACTCACCTCCTCTCTACAACACTTTTAAGCAAAAGCAGTAGGACAAAAAAAAGACTTGTTTTCTCTGTTTCACATAACTTAGGCATGTTTGCGATCATGTTATCAGTGCCCCATGAACATTTATTAGATAGTTCTATCTTACTCTTTGAGTAGTGAGTTATTGATAATCAATTGGAGATGTGATGGTCAGTTATATTCATCATCATCATGTGTTATGGACAATCAATTAGAAAGATGCTCAAACTATGAGACAATGTAAAAAATGCATTTTCCAGGGCAAATGAAGAAGAAACAAAAGTAAATGAATGTGGTTAACAAATCTCACCTTAGTATAAGCCTCCACTGCCTGCTCAGACATGCCAACATTTGCAAACATGGCAGCAATTTCCTGTTGATTAAACAAAGTTATGGCTCAATGAATATATAATCGATGAGAGTTAATGGTTGTCAGTGAATCTGGATTTTGGGCCATTAGAAATTTACTGTCTGATTCTATATGTTGTGTGCCATGTAAGAAGTGAATTTTGGTAGAAACGTTGCTGGTTATTGTTTTTGTATTTTGTAAAACTGCAGTACTTTGTTTTTACATGTTTTGCCATTTGATACTGTCACTAGCGAGCTTTAGTGAGCACTTGTAAAGTTGAGATCAGATCAGGTATCATTCCACATATAGATCAGATCAGGTATACTTTTCATTGAAAATAGTTATTGACATAGAGGTCAGATTAGATGTTTCATCTGCTACCATATGACAGTAGACGATGCTATCTGCAACTGTTACATCCACTGCCTCATGGAGGAGGCTCAGGGAGCTAAGGGCTAGGGAAGTAAACCCTGATAAAAATCACTGCCTTGTGGATCAGCATGGTTATACAGAAGTCTAGAGGAGTAAACCTTGGACCACAAATTAAGAGGGAGGGACCCTAAGGCAGTTGATGGTTATGTGTGTATTCCATTCCATCTTCTAGCATCCCTGCAAACTCTGCTTGATATTAAACATATAGATTTTGCCTTTTCTTTGAATGAAACAGTAGGGTAGAGAAGGGGTTTGTGCAAAATGGGCAAAGCACATTCCTCATATCAGCTGCCCAGGCAAGGCATAAATGGAAAGGACACTTCATACTTGCTTTCGGTTCGAACACACCACAAAAAGCAACAGTCACAAAAGATTTAAAGATAAGCTGAATGTAAGAGAGACAGGCACAGGCTCAGAGGATGTCAAAGTAAAACATTTGTCAATTGACCGTCTGTAAAGATGAGAAGACCAAATAGGTATTGACTTACCGGCAGAAGTTTATGATTTTCCGGTAGTGCTGAAACCATCTTTTGAAGGCCTCCATAATCTTCCAGCATGTAGTAACATTCTGCCAGTCTCTCCTGGTTACGTCCTTGAACATAGTATGTTACTGCCTGAGTGTAGTAAAAAGTAAAAAGGTGAAACACGTAATAACAAAGTAATGTAGTTTTACAAAAACAATAACAATACAAAGCAATGTTTAGACCAAAAGGCCTTTATCAGTCAAAGGATACAAAAGAAGAGAAGAAATTCACTTCTTACACGGCACACTACATATAGAAGCAGACAATAAATTCCTAATTGCCCTAAAATGAAAATCTGTGACTAGACTTCTAGAGTTCTTCACTTCTATTGTATACTTTGACTGATAAAGGCCTTTTGGAAATTACAGGACTATATTACAAATACTGGTTTATAAATTATAAGACTAAACTGAACAATATTTTAGAAGTGACAAGACTAAACTGTGAACAATATTCTAGAAGTGACAAGACTAAACTGTGAACAATATTCTAGAAGTGACAAGACTAAACTGTGAACAATATTCTAGAAGTGGCAAGACTAAACTGTGAACAATATTCTAGAAGTGACAGACAAATTGAACAAACAAATGAAAACTTTGATTATTCTATTATTGTTCCCATTAGGAACTGAATCTGAACCATGTGCCTAAGAAGCAAGTGTACTAATTACTATACTATTGTGGCTCTAAGTCAGACAGATGGTGCATCAATAAGTCCCATGAAGGGGTAAGCTAGAATTGATTTTAAATGTTAACTCTATTTTTCTAAGTTGCAATACCTGACTCCACTTCTGGCGGTCAGCATAGTAGTCTCCAACTGCATTCCAGGCCTCCTCTAACTGGACATCATCCCCACCTCCTCCATTCTTTAACAAATGTATCACCTTGAACCAGTCTCCAAGTTTTTTCCTGAGACTTACAGCAAGATCTCTGAAAAAAAGATTTTAAAATTAGCTGTCATCATTATAAAAATGTATTCTTTAACTGATTGGCTTCCATGAGCCGCTGGGAGTGCCAATGTGTATTTCTTTTAGATCCATTTTCAAGAAAATTCATTTACCTACAAAATTGTATATTACTCATAAAATTCGGTTAATAATTTAGGAAACTGCAGCTGAAATTGTACATACACCTGCAATGGGAAAATAGGACATAAATTCAATTCAGTCACAACGCGTTTTTTCAATACGGTAGCTAATCAGTTAATTGTCATCTGATCTCTTTTTCAAGAAAGATGATACATCTAAGAAAGGCAACCTTACTGTAATAATTACTATGAGCATTGGACAGCAAAAAATTAATATTGCAGACGAAGATTCATATATATCGAGCCTGTGTAATTTCTGTATGGCTCTGAAACATGGACAGCCTACTCAAGACATGAGAATAAACTTATCTTTCACCTTCGATGTCTCCACAACATAATGATTGATTGATTGATTGATTGATAGACTGACAGGAGCGTCATAGTTGCACTTCGGTGAGTAGCCATGTGTGCTCCAATCTCTTTCTTACACAAGATCTCAATGGCAGTGCACGAACTCCATAGCACCGGTCAGGGTCCCTGGACATTATGAAAATTATGAACATCAAGTGATACGACAGAATAACCAACTCTGAAAAACCGCAAAGTGCAAACTTGCCTTCCATCATGGGCATGCACAGCAATAGAAGGCTAAGATGGCTAGGGCATGTGAGAAGATGGACAATAGCTGCCTACCACAACAAGTGTTATTATGTGAAATTTTGGAAGGGAATAGGCACCATGGCAGACTACTGCTCAGATATAAAGATGTCTGCAAGGTCTCAATTAAGAGCTTTTCTATCGGTCCCAATCAATGAGAAAAACTAGCTGATGACCGAGTTATGTGGAGAACAACATTACACAAATGTGCGGAATCTTTTGAAAAGAGACTTAGTGATGAACTGAAAGGCAAGAGAGACAAACAGAAACTCAGAAGTTGTCACAGTAAAATACTTGTCAATTGACCGTCTGTAAAGAAGAAAAAGGACACATACATCTGCTGATTTATCTACAGAAAACTGTATTGCACTTTGATTAAGGATAAAGTGCTTAAAGAAGTGTACCTTCTATCCATGTCCAGATATATCCGTTCTGCATCTTCATATCTGCGAAAATATGAAGCTACTTCTGCTTGTTTGATGTTTTCATTCTGTAGAGAAAAATTAATAGTTTACTATATATTCTTGTCCGAAATCATACAGTTTATATATCTATATAATGAGATGAATGAAAATCCTGGCATATCCTTTGCAAGACATTAAACGAGTCGTTGATTTTCTAGTCACCACTTAAACGTTCAGTAGTTTGCAATCGCTTTCTGAATGGTGAGGTCTATTTTACCATTCCCTGGAACAAATTTGCTTTCAAACTGTTGCCGGAGTTTAAATCATGTACTCTTTGGTTGTGATCGAGCTAACTACTGCTAAGTCACAAACGCCCACTATATAATACAGACTTTTTAAATACTTGGGAATATGCATTTGTAATGATGGAAGTTCAGATATAGAGATTAAGTTAAGACTTGAAATGGATGTAACTCCCATGCAAACTTTAAATGTGATTAGGAATAGTAACATCAGCTTTTTGATGATCAATCTATATAAATTGCTAGTAGTATCGATTCTTTTTATGAAGTGAGAACGGGCATTAAATAATGATGCGGAGAGACAAATTCAGGCTCTTGCTACACCACATTTGACTTTGTATTCTTGCAGTCTGGTTAGATTTATAGATTCACAACTATTACTTGAATCATTTACATGCCCTCTCTCCCCTTAGAGAATTCAGAATATCAGCCTTTGCCCATTGTTCAAAGAAGATTAAATCACAAATATAAATCATCACCCATGAGCAACATACATAAATAAGAGCCACAATAGTGTAAAATAAAAATATTTCCAACAACCAGCTGCTAGAGGTTGCATAGATGCAACAAATCAAATCAAATAACAAAGGCCAATTTTAAAATGCAAACATGTCACCATAAACACAAGAACATTGTTCATCACAATCTTTCTCCCAACATTATGCTATCAGTGCCAAACCTGGATGTTTACATCAAATGATAGAAGAAAACTAGTCACGATGGAGATGAAGTGTCTACGCAGACTGCTGGGAGTAACAAGAAGAGACCAGTTTATAGGTGAAGACATCAGAAAAAAAGAGAGTACAACACCAGTACTGAACTTCATCAAGAAACAAAAGTTAAAAATGGTTCGGCCACATAAGCAGATTACCAACAGACAGTGCGCCTGAAACAGCAATGTTACTTCGATACAGTGGATACAAAGCAAAAGGTCGGCCACCCAAAAGGTGGACCTCAGTGATAATAGAGGCGACGAAAGACTCTATTTATGAAACGCAAACAAAAGCTTGTTCTAGAAATCTCTTCTTATCCTGACACTGTGAGGCAAAACTGAATTAGAGAAAAGAAAAAAAAAGTTGTGGGAGGCTCTCACCTGAAGGTTTCCCAGCTGCCTGACAAACTGAATTCCTTGATAGTCCTTACACTTTATGAAAGCTGTCTCTGCAACATTCAAGTTTAACTGTTCTAGTGCTGCCTCTGCCAGTAACCGCCTATAAATAATACAATAAATGATTTACTCCATCAAAACCAATTCGAATTTTTAAAACAATGCAAACTTAATTTGCTTTGTTTAGTTTTGTTTTTGCTTTCACTCGTCTATGTTAATCCTTCCTTCCTTTTCTTCACTTGATAAAAAAGAAAAAAAGCAGATTTCAATAGTAAACATGGAAGACAACAAAAGAAACCACCAGAAACTGCAGACCTTTGTAAATGGATGTTTATGTAGAATAGAAGGACTGAGATGGTATCATAAAATTATGAACGAGAATCTCAGAGAAAGACCTAAGCAGATACCAGTGGAGAAAGAGCTACGGAAGAGATGCTGGCGATGGACAGGACAGACATTGAGAAGACTGACCGGAAACAGTGCAAGACAGGCACTGTTTTGGAACCCGCAGGGAAAGAGGAGTAGGGGAAGGCGTAGACAGACCTGGGGAAGAGAGCTGGAGGTAAAACATGGACAGAATTGGAAGGGATGGCAAGAGAGAGGAAGAGCTGGAAAAAGTTTGTTGAAGACCTGTGCTCCATGGGAGTTGAAAGCTGAAGAAGAAGATTTCAATAATAGCAAAACCAGAGCCAGAGCTCAAGAAAAATACACATAGGTTAACAAAGATGTTAAGAAGCAGATATGAAAATGAAAATCATGGCATATCCTTTACAGTACTTAGCCATCAACCACAGTAAATGAGTCATCAATTTTCTAGGCACCACTGATATGTTCAGTAGATTACCATTACTTTCTGAACGGTGAGGTCTATTTTTACCATTCATAAAAATACACTGGAACAAATTTGCTTCCAAACTGCCCGCCGCAGCATTTGAACCAGGTACATCTGGGTTGTGCTCGAGCTCACTACCGCTTAAGCTACAGGCGCCAACAAGAAACAGGTAAGGGCAAATAAAAGACAGTACTTAGCTGATCTAGCAAGAGAGGAGGAGGTAGCAGCTGTAAAAGAAAACCTCAGGGTTCTTTACAGCACCACTAGGAAGCTAAGCTAACAGGAAAATACAATCCTTTCCCTTCCTTTGCATTCGCTCTTTACGAGCAATTTTAATCACTCTTTGTGATATGTTTGATCTTTGCCAAGAACGTGTATATGTTGCACATTGGTTTGGTAGGCCCCTAAACGCACAGACTTCTACATGTTTAGGACATGTGCATCCAATTTCAGCCAAACCTCCTTAGTCGCCTCTTAACAGTGTAACTATTCTTATGGCAGGTAACAGTGGTTCTATTCTTTACACCCCAAATTTCAGCCCGGTAACTACTCGGCGAAAATACAATCAACTAAGTGGGTTGATTAAAAATGCGTAATACTGTATATATATATTTTCAATGTTGTCGCTTGTATAAACTTCACTGTCTTTTGCAACTCGCACAGAGATCACTGTAGTTTTCTTTCTAGTGTTATTTCACTGTGTCAGTGAGTTTGCCTCAATATATCATAATAGTGGCATTCTTGAAGTATGTGCTCTGAAGTCTTGTTATTGGTTAGTGAACTGGCGTCATAGCCCTCCGGGTAGATCAATAGGTGTTCAGTCTCCCCCAGCAGATGTCAAAGGGTATGCATACTGATGGTTCCTGTAGCTCGCTTGTTAAACCCACTTCTCACTCTGTCTCTCAGGCATACATCCAGTTTGACTTATACAACACGTAATTTCAAACTCCTGAGATCGCTAGATAGATTCAACATCAATTTTAGTGTCATCCTTCAACAAGCAGTCAACAAGAGGCTGAAGAACATCCCCCTTATCCATCTTCAACTCGCTAACGATCAATGCTGTTGATGCAAGCATATCCGCTCTCTCATTGGCGTGAACACCCATATGCCCAGGATAGTAGATCCATGTAAGGTTGGAAACCTTAATAAACACCCACTAAAAATTAAGCCTGCCATTTTGAACCTTCCAAAGCATCGACAGATAGTCAGACACTACTCTGTTTCTTTACCATCCTGATCGATCTGGATATTTTTGCAGAGGTCCCTGATCTCAATGTATGTGAGATCAAGTTGCTAGCCTATTGGAAACGGATGATAAAACATAATTCCAGTGTTCAAGTTAAGGTGAGTGCGTAAAAGAACCCTTGGCAGTTAAAAAATTGATGAGTCGGCTGCAAAGTTCGTGCCCAGGCACAATTCAGAAAAAGAACACACACAAAAATGGAATTCCTACAAAATTTCCACCATCTTCAAAATTACCTTGAAGACCCTTGCCGGTGCTATGGAGTTGATGCACTGCTGCTTATATTTTTATGTGTAAGAAAGAGATCGGTGCACACATGGTTATTCACCAAAATGCAATGATCATGGTCCTACCAATCAATCTAAGTATTTCTTTTTATACATATTTCTTCTTTTACTTTTGCGCACGGATTTTACCACCTACTGACATGTTCCCAACTTCAATTTTCCATGAAGTATCTAAACCCTTTGTCTGAACTTTTAACTTCTTCTTCTTTGAATGCTCCACATCGAACATTTGTTAACCACTCTTCATGATTTGTATGTGATATGAGCCTAAGAGTGATTGTACGTTGTGCTAGTTATGCGCCTACAAGTAGCAAGCACACCCGATTTTTGCGATTCTTTTTATTTACTAGGGTAGCTTCCATAGGTCCCTATCTCAGTCGCCTCTTACGACATGCCTTGTAGGTAGCAGTGTTTCTATTCTTTGCTCCCCTTAGGGCCACGGCAACACAAGGGTGGAACTTTTAACTAAAAATATATGTGAAATTTTGGTGGGAAAAAAAAATGAGAAAACTTACCATAAACGAACATGTGAATTTGCCTCAATGAACTGCTGTGCATCTGAGAGACCAACCTTCTGAAGTAGCTCTCTAGTATCTCTCAGTGACTAAAGAAAAAATGTTAATATATCAATAATGCTACATAAAGTATAAAAAAGCAACAAAAGATCAAAATTGTGGAAAAATATGGATAAAGTAAAGCATCAAGTAGTAGCATGTCCCTTGCGGAATGTCACTCATCACAGCCCACCTAAAAAACTCTGTCTCTATCAAGTTCTCCCGCCTCTTCCAGAGTCATGTTCAAGTTTTCTTTGATGTCCTGCTGCCACCTTCGTCTTGGTCGTTCCTGCCTCGTGCTCCAGGAACCATGTCTTCCATTAAAAAAACAATATTTAACCCTTTCAGTTCCAGACTGGCCATACATGGCAGTTGTAGTTACTGATTCAATTTGATACCAACCATTGGCAAATCCGCGAGTCATACCTTTTAAATACATTTTTCTGTACCTTTCCTTGCAAATAGACATGTTTATTTCAGTCCACATGTTACTACTTCCAGCTGCTTCCTCTCCTGTGTTTTTTACTAGGAGTTTCTAGCTTCTCACATTTTTTAGTATGGTCTTTCAATTTTCTGCAAAACCTGCTGCGAGATGGAGCTAATTTGGATTCCAATGACAGGGAATTTTTAATGAAAAAATCAAGATCAAAGATGAATCAGATATTGATGAAACATTGATTCAAGATTTGTGTAAGAAAAATGACACTAGATACCAAAAACAAAAAATTAAAACAGGAAAGGTGAGAGGTTAATTAACTGATTCCCTACGGATTTTTCGCCTCTGGACGGAATTATTTTTAGTTTCAAAATATTGCACACATACGTTAGCTAAACTAAAATATTGTTTCTAAATATGATTTAAAGTTGAACTTATTATATATCAAATTAAAGATAAATGAATGTACTTTCATAAAATATTTATTGTATCCAAAAATATAATGTTGTGTTGACTATGCTTGAAAAATATTAGCATGTATTAAAAAACTAATTGAAATTGTGAGAATGAAAATCCAACTTTTCAAGGGCCTTGATGAACATTATGTGGAATAAATCAGTCTAACTGCTCTCTTTATATATGTAATCCATTTATGAATACACAAACGTTAAGAAAATAGTGAAGGAGTGTATGGTTTATTAACTGTTCACAAAGTAGCATCATGAACATTCATAAAAATCGCTAGTTTTTTACTGTCACAGGGTATCCTAAAATTATTGATTAACTCCATTTCAATTCGAATTCTAGCATAAACCATGCTGCTATGTATTCGTTATCATTTACACATCACTTCTAAGTATTTTCCAGTTAATATAAATCTTCAATCAGAACAAAAAATAATAAAAACTCAACAAAATAATAATCGTCTTTTGAGCGACGCGTGGTCCAGGCAGATAAGAAATAGTTACACTTGAGTGTTCCACGTACGGAATTAGTTAATAAGAACATAAAAACACCAAACTGCAATCGCTTAAATTTCTGTATTACAAGATTTCTTAAATTGTTGCAAACTTGTGTAGGTTTACTTTGTGCTCTTCTTCACATTATGTGCACGATTATTCCCTTTTCACATCTTGTTTTCATTCTATATCTGTATTTGGTTAATTGTTCCATTTTTTCACAACTTTACAAATCCAAGCTTTGACAACAATGATAAATAGAAAAGCAAAAGTATGGTAGAACATAATTCTTCAACAGAAAAATTTGAATTCATCATAATAAATAATTTTTAATGAGATATGATAAAACATGATGGGCTACCCTGATCTCCATTTCTAGTAGATCATCCTTAGAGGGGTTCTCAGGGTCTTTCATTATTTCATCCAATAATACAGCCTTGATCTGAAGGTCGTTGAACTGGCAGATGTAACCTGAGCTTAATATTGGCTCCTTCAAAACAAAAATGTAAAATAAACACTAAGCAAGAATATAAGATTACTACTACAATACTAAAAGTAGTATTCTAAATAATACCGCCATCGAAGTGATTATGACAACAACCTTGGACATGTGCTGTTGCACCTCTTGGGTGTGTGCGGAGGTAACTGCAGAGTTCAATCCTGGAACACAGGTGGGGCATACCTGATCACGGTTGGACAGATGGGTGTTGCATGCTCTGACTTTTCCCACAGCTCATTTTCTCTGCTCCTCAGCAGTACAACGATTCTCAGCTATGCTAATTCCTCTTGGTTAGTTGCAGCGCCACATTTGGCAATCTTAAGGGACTCCTAGTATGTGGTTCCTATATCAAAGCAGTTCAGAGACACTTCATGAGTGTCTTTAAAGCATTTTTTTCTGTCAACTAACTGATCATCTGATCACATCAACTATTTTGGGATGCTTTTATCAGACATCCGCACAACATGAGTGGCTCATCCTACCTGAGCCATCTGCTTGGGTATTGACACTTAGAATCTAGACACTTATAAGGACTTTAGTATCTGAAATTTGTTCCTGCCATATTATTTTGAGTTGTCTGCATAGACAACTTATGTGGAAGTGGTTTAGTTTTCTTGTGTGCCTGCTATACACTGTCCACATCTCACTGGTGTACAACAGTGTGGTGAGCACAATGGTCTGTTAAACTTTGTGGCTACGCTTATCCCTTTCCGCTTCCACACAGTAACGCGCAGTCTTTCAAGTGCAGCAGTTGTTGATTTCCGAGTCTTTTTTTTTTTTATCTGGATAGGATGCTGCAAAGATGGGAAAAGTTGTTCGCTGGCAGAAGACTGGTGTTTAATATTGATGACTGGGTCATGGTACTACTCACTAGGGGTGGGCTGAAATATGACCTCAGTTTTTCTGGTGTTAATGATAGGGCCATATTCAGATAGACTAACTATGCTAAGTATATAAGGAATCTCTCACTAACTTACTTACTTTCACACACCCAAACACACACATCTATATGTATCATCATCAGATAGCTTGTCCTGAGCAGATCTTCACCATCCTAACAGTCCTTCAAAATATCTTTCTCTCATAGGCCTCTGCAGCTGTCATACTCAAATCATCAGTTACATCCTGAATCCATCTTCTCCAGAGTCTTTCCAGAGTGTTAATTATAGGGCCATGTTCAGATAAACTAACCACCCAAGTGGTTACCGGGGCTAAATTTGGGGTGTAAAGAATAGAACCACTGTTACCTGCCACGCATGTCGTAGAGGTGACTAAGGAGGTTTGGCTGAAATCGGATGCATGTGTCCGCTAGGGAATGCTAACCCGAAACAAATGCTTGCAGAAAACGGATGCACCAGGCCATAAGGCGCATAACATGGTGCAACGACCCTCACAATGAGGAATGGGATAACGGATTCTATGGTCGCTAATCTGCCTCGGAGATTTAGCCGCGCAGTAAGAATGTCAGACCTACCATCACAACGGTGGCCAAAACTTACTGCGGGAAGAGGTCGGCACAAGCGGGAAGCCGAAATCATAGGAATTATATCCTACAGAACTGCCCCAGTATGCAGACTTGAGAAGAAAGAGGTGGCCCATTTACACCAGCATCCAAGACAAACTGTATGGTGTGGCTGATAATCTGAGGCAGACGGCTGCCTTTATTAGAGAATCCGAAATCCCAATCTAGTGAGAATACAGAAGAAGAAGAAGAAGATAGACTAACTATGCTAAGTATATAAGGAATCTCTCACTAACTTACTTACTTTCACACACCCAAACACACACATCTATATGTATCATCATCATCATCATCATCATCAGATAGCTTGTCCTGAGCAGATCTTCACCATCCTAACAGTCCTTCAAAATATCTTTCTCTCATAGGCCTCTGTAGCTGTCATACTAAAATCATCAGTTACATCCTGAATCCATCTTCTCCAGAGTCTTTCTCTTCTCCTCTTTGCCAGGATTCCTCCTTCCATGATGGTCTTCTCCAGCCCTTTGTGTCTCTTTATACGTTCAAAACACTTTATTTGTAGCATCAGCAAGTTTTCTTTTATTTTGAGTTCTTTATAGATAAATCTATTTGTTTTCTTCCCATCCATGATATATGGAGGACTCTTCTGTAACATGTATATCCAAAAGCACATATACGTTTTTCCCCAGCCTTGTTAAATGTCCATACTTCCCACCCATACATTTATTATATCTATACACAATTATATTCATAAAAAATTGTCTTTTGAAAGCAGTACCAGTCAGTGTTTTAATAATTAACAGACTTTATAAATTGTTAATATAGTCTAACCTCTGCATCCAGGTTTCGGAAAATATACATTCTTGTTTTCTCCATAATTGCGAAAAGCTCAGGATTATCCTAAATTTAAAATGAATTTGAAAAAAAGATAAGATTATTTGAGAACAATAAAGATACAAAAAATAATACAAGAGAAAAGAATAAAGTTTTAAAACTCCGGGGGGAAGAAGTGAAGCCAATGAATATTATCAATAAATAGTGAACAAGTATTAGGGGCTTCTGGAAAAAACAAGTTACCAAACACAGGATTCAAACCACAAACCCTTATTTCGTATGGCACCCAATGCCTAGCCCTACACATGAGCGTTTTTAAGAACACAGCCAGCTAGCTCTCCAAATAAAAGGTCTTTATTAAGCCATGTCTTTCATAAACAGCATCATCTGCTGAACACAGAATAATCAGGTCAAATTTAATCGAACAGTTATCAGTTATCAGAGGACTATCATCATAGCACCCCGGACATGTCCATAGGTGCTCCAATCTCTGCCTCAGCAAATCCAGCAGCGTCCAGCAGCCCAACATGCCAGCTTCATGTTGATTAATCAATCTCTTTGCATATTTCTTTCTGTGAAAAAGGTCTTATTCCATCATCTCCCTATTCTTCAGTCTGATCCTGAGACACGTTCAGTCTTCCAACACTATCCTTTGGTGGCGTACAGAGGGGACAGAAGCCTCAAGGATTTGTTGGTACACAGTCGCCTCAAGCCTAACACCCAGAGTCACTTTGGCACCATCCAATGTGGCCGTCGGCGCTGTAATACATGTGCATATGTAATACAGACCCGTACTGTCTCTTTTCCAAAAGCTACCTATACCATTCAAGACAGTTTCACGTGTGAGTCCCACAATATCATCTATGCTATCACCTGCAAACGATGCCATAAGGCCTATATTAGTGAAACCGGTAAGAGGCTCAGTGACCGATTCGCCCAACACTTACGCGATATTGCCAATGCTCTGTGACTCCTGTGGCCACTCATTTCAATGATACTGGCCATTCAGGAGTTGACGATGTCCAGGTCACAGCCATCCGATCATGTTCCTCCGATGATCGAATCGATTCGCCCTGGAGAACCGTTTTATTTCATTCTATGGCACTTTGGACCTCTTGGACTCAACGCATTACATTCCTATGCTTCTTAGTACTGTCTTATCTCGTGCCTTGTTATCTATATGTGTGTTTGCTCCATATATGTGTCATTTATCCACTATATTGTTTATTGTTCCTCTCCTTTTCCACTTTCGGTTTTTGTGTTGCACTCATTTCGTTGTTCGTTTTATTCCCAGATTTTCATCAGATAGGTTTATGTTTCCACATGTAATCGTCCATTTGTAGTGTTCCTCGAAATTCGTCATTCTTGTTGTATTGTTTACTTGATAAAGGCCTTTTGGTCGAAACGTTGCTGTTTATTGTCACTGTTTATGTATTTTGTAAAAGTGTAGTACTTTGTTTTTACGTGTTTACCTATTTCTGCATATTTCTTCAAAGATTGAACAGTTTTTGCACAAACACATGCATTGAGCTTTTTGTGCTAGTATATTCAAATCAAACCAACAGCATACATACACACAGGTATATATTTATAACATACATGCATACATCATTCATAGGTAGCTTCAAGTTTATTGTAACAAGAGAATAAGAAGTTTTAAGAACCACAGGGGAAATAAATAGATACAAATAATATACAAATAAGTAACTAGAGTTAAGCAAGTTAGACTTGAAATTAGATCAGACATATCCTTAAGAGGTCTACACACCTGATCTAGAAATGCTGCTTTACAGATAATAGCAAGGGAATGAGTCAGCTCTGAGGATTTCTCTTTTAAAAAATCTGATCTGGCACCATGCTACAGTATAACTCAGTTGCAGTGGTACTATAGTTAATTGCATATCCTTTACAGGACTTTGCGAATCAACCCCAGCTTTTAACGCTGTTTGTGATTTTCTAGGCATTATTACGTTCAGTAGTTTGCCATTGCTTTCTGAGCGGGTGGCGCCATCGTCCTTTTGTAAAAATCCAGGCGAAAGAATTTGCAAATAAACTGTCCGCAGCGTGATTCGAACTCAGAATGTCGGGGTTAATAGACCAAGTCACTATCCTCTAAACCACAGACACCACCAGTGGTACTATACAGTGAGGTTTTCTGTTTGTAAAACCTTACCAATAATCCCTTTGTATAAAACCTCTGTATTAACCTCCACTCCGCTACTCCTCCAAGCAGCAACACACCAATAATATAAAAACACACTTGTCACTGTCTTACCTCTGCCCACTTCATATCCCACACATCCTTGCGATCAAACTTCAAATGTTCACCTATGACCTCTCTGCCATCTTTGTCAGCTATCCTTGTGTCAAGGTCAAAGAAACTCATTACACCAGCAACGTCAATTATTGCTACACGACTGGAAAACATTGAGACATTATCTTCCATTACTTAAAACTGGTCACATAATTTCATATATTAGTTTTCATCCCTCTTCGTTTACCTCAATTATAAAAATAAAACCAAACATGGACAATGAACAAAGCAAAGTCGTAAAAAATAGCTACATGTGAAATGTAATCCCTATGAAAAGCTATCAACAACACCATAACAGACAGTCACCAACATTAGCATAAGACAGAAAGTTGAGACAGAACCTTGCTTGAATTACATTGTGAAACAAAGAATTGTTTCGGTCCATTAACTCCTTGTGGATCAAATGCCACACTATGTGGCTTTTGGGTTGGACAACTTTTTGACAGGCGCCACACTAAAGGGCGTTTTTAATTCTAAAAACAAATGGCTTATAAAAACATGGCTTTTGCCCTGGTCCACTAAGAATGCAACCAAACTCCAGTATAAAAAGTCTTCTGCAACAGTACATCAGGAAAGAAGGCAAGATGAAGGCCGTGAAAAGGAAGAAAAGTGAAAAAGCACATGACAAGGCGAGTAGAGTGGTTTTTTTGCAGAATCATTTCAAATAAAAACCCTAAAATCATTCATGGAATAAACCTCATGTTAATTTTTGCGTTCGGAAATCACCGGAAACTCCCCGGGAACCCCAGTCTCCCTTTGTTTGGTGTGACTTAAAATGAAAGTATCCAGAAAAGTCCTCCGTATATCATGGACGCAGAGACGAGAGCAAATAGATCTATTCAGAAGGGACTCAAGATCAAAGAAAACTGGCTGATGCTACAAATTAGAATAATAAGAAAATTGAAGTATTTTGGACATTAAAATATGTTAGTTAGTTTGTTCCTTTCGCACCAAAGGCGGCACATAGGGCAGAGGTTTTAGATCTCCATGGTCACATAGCGGTTCGTTGCTAACAGTTGGAGATCTTGTATGGTTTTACATCCCAATAGTTTACTTTCTTGTTGGATGGTTCTCCAAAGAGTGGTCTTTGGTCTTCCACGTTTTCTTTTCCCAACTGGTGACCACATAAGGACTTGTCGATTTAGTCTTTTTTTCATCTGATCTAAGAACATGACCTAAATATTTCCACCTTCGTTTCCTTATAATATTTGATACGGGTTGTTGGTGTGTTCTATCTCTCATTGTGTTGTTAGAAATGAAATCATTCCATTTTACTTTTAATAATTTTCAGAGACATTTATTCTCAAAGCTGTCCAGTTTCTTATCAATTTTCTTTGTTGATTTCCAACTTTCACAACCGTAGGTCAATACAGGAATCATACATGACCTAAACAATTTAACTTTTGTGCATATACTAAGGTCTTGAGATTGCCAGATATTCGTTAATTTAGTGAAGGCACTAGCTGCTATAGCAATACGAGGTAAAAATATGTGAAGGGTTGGTAAAGACTATTATGGAAGTAGGCATCCCATCAAAGAGGAGAAGAGGAAGACCAAGGAGAAAATGGATTCAGGATGTGACTGATGATTTGAGCATGATGGCAGCAGAGATGGGACATCTGGTCTATGAGATTACTAAGGACTGCTAGGTTGACAAAGTTCTGCTCAGGACAAGCTATTTTATGAGAAAGAGAATAGCAAACATGTATTTGGATACTGATGGCATACTAAGGTTTTTTCAGGACCACCTGATGATGATGATGACTTGAACATCAAAGAGAATATAATCTTGGTAATGAAGGAAATTTGGAATGAGTTGGCAAGGGTCTAGACAGGGATGGATATGGTGTACATGACCAGTGAATTATAAGCATGGGCACTTTTCATCATCTACTGTAAGAGCATCTTTTGGTTTACCCAGAGTCCAGCAACCACAGTTCTAATTAATTATAACTATTTAACTAAATAAAGAACATAGAAATGTTATGCCTTGATAAATACATACCTTGAGGAGCAATTCAAACTGAGTTGATGTGGCCTGCAAGACAAGGTGTATTTGTGTGTCAGAACAACAGTGGGGAGGGCATATCGGATCATAACTCCTGACTCCCGACCCTAAACAGGAAATGACATTATTTTTGTAAATATAAAATACAGAGTTATAGTATTATTTTTTCTTTGATCAACGGCACAATTTGGGTGATGTTGTCAACATCACATTGGCAACTTTACTTCCAGGTGTCAATGTCAAACATAGCACCTAACTAAATCGCAAGAAAGAAAGATCACAACATGTGAAATG
Source organism: Arion vulgaris (assembly GCA_020796225.1). Lineage (NCBI taxonomy): Eukaryota > Metazoa > Mollusca > Gastropoda > Stylommatophora > Arionidae > Arion > Arion vulgaris. Next base: position 62,171,475 of record CM036755.1, on the reverse strand, counting down.
AAATGTTTAAGAAAAGCTGTCAATGTTACAAGATGGGATAGATTGCAAAATGAGAGCATTAGAAATGTCGTTGGAATCACACCATGCATCCAACATATTAGAAGATAACAAATCAAATGGTTTGGTCACCTAATGAGAGAGCAGACAAGCCGTTCAAACCTACTCTTTTCATCTTCTACGACTATAACATATCAGCAACTCAGGAAAATTAGAGTCAGAAGACCAAGTACTCCGATATATAGATCATCACAGATATCCTGATACATCAAGGACTAGCAACTACACACTGCAACAACGGCACTGCAAGAAGAAAGACTGAAACTTCTTCATGACACTTACGAGCACATGTGGAATAAGACAAGACAAGACTTCCAGGTGTTTCTCTTGCACACATTTGTGGAGAGTTTTCTGATCCAGCAGTCATCTGAGCATTTGCTTATTAAATTGCTTGTTTGTTTCCAGTGTCTAAAAGGGGAAGTAATGACCACAAGGCATGTCATTAGAGGCGACTGAGATAGGGAGGGAGAAGGAAACTACAATCGCAACATATAACATACAATCACTCTTAGGCTCAGATCACATACAAATCACAGAGAGTGGTTAACAGGTGGTCGATATGTAGCGTTCGAAGAAGCAGAAGAAAAAGAACAAAATTACTGCTACTTTTTTTTTAACATTAGAAGAATTGATGTCCCTGCACCCCAGATGTGCTCAGTCCCTTTCAGTTAGTACAAAGTGTCAGAACATGAATTTACTTACCACCAGCAATGTCTTGTCGTGTGCACAGATGCAGCATATACAGTCATCTGTGTTCTGAGGAAAAGTACAAGAAAAGTCATGTCATATTGTTTTACTTCTCTTCCCTGTCTATAATGTAGTTATAATGTTATTAAATTACATTGAGAAACAAAGAATGAAGTGGTTTGGCCACTTAATAAGAATACAACCAAGCTCCACAGTATACAGAGTATCCTGCAACAAAACATCAGGAAAGAAGGTGAGAGGAAGACCTCGAAAAAGATAAAATATATGGCTATTTATAACATTTAATGAAAACTAGTCATGACAGAGATGAAGTGTCTATGAAGAATGCTGGGTGTATCAAGAAGAGACCAGTTGAGAAATGAAGACAGCAAGATAAAATTGGGATCAACGTTAGTACGGAATTTCATCAAGAAATAGCAAATTAATAAGACAGCAGATTCGGCCACATAAGCAGATTACCAATAGGCAGTGCGCCTCAAAAACTTATGGAGAGAACAAGACAGATTCCAGTGAACGAACAGGTTAAAAAAGACGCTGGCGCTGGATAGGACACACTTTGCGAAACCGGAGGGGAATATAACAAGAAGGGTCCTTGCCTGGAACCCGCAGGGACAGCGAAAGAAGGGAGGCCGAGAAATACACGGAGACGAGATTTGGAGGCGAAGATCAACAATATAAAGAAGAGCTGGAGGGAGCTGCAGGAGATAGCTAGAGATAGGAAGACTTGGCATGAGTTAGTTGAGGGCCTATGCCCCAACCCGGGGTAAAAAGGCAAAGAGAGAAGAGAGTGCGCCTCAAAGAGCAATACTCCTCCAATACAGTGTATACAAAGTAAAAAGCCGTCCACACAAAAGGTGGACCTCAGAAATAACAGAGGAGATGAAAAACACTATTTATAAGGTGTGCACAAAAGCCTGTTCTATAAATATTTTTTTTATCCTGATGCTGTGAGGCAAAACAGGATTAGAGAAAATAAAAAGAAAATGGTAGAGAATAATTCAATGGCATCCTTGTGCAACTTTGTAAACCATTAGACTTTTCTTTCTTATTTCTATCAATTTAATTTCGCTGTTCACAATTTGTGTACTCATATTTTCAAACAAATTCACTGAAGCATAAGCTAGCAAAATAATTTCCACACTCATCATGGTGCTTACCCAATACTACAGACAACAAGGTGAGCTAACTGTATAATAATATAAAATTTTCTGTAACTTTTTCAGACCGTAGGGTATGAAGTCACTACACTTCACATTTTTAGGCCCTAGTGTGCAGGAGGAAGAAGGGGAAATTATTTTTCTAATGTGTGGAAAGTCAAGTGTAGGATTGAACCCACAACTCTTTTGTGTCTGAGTCGATAGGCTTATGTATTATGCTAATATGTACCACACAAACTAAACTACTAATCACAAAGAACATATTGAAAACTTGCAATCCCTAAGGGATTTTTTAAATCAACAACAGACAAAATGCTTACAGTAAATGCTTTTCTGAAATCAATATCCTCTTGTCCAGTAGTAGTCCCAGATGGTGTATCATCAATATGAATCAGTCTGAGAAAAGTACATCACTGATTTATACAAGACTTATTCAGTTATCTGTTATCAGTTATCAGAGGACTATCATCATAGCACTCTGGACATAACCATAGGTGCTCCGATCTCCGCCTCAGCAAATCCAGCAGTGTCCATCGCCCATCACGCCAGTCCAATGTTGATTAATCAGTCTCTTTACATATTTGGTATGCCGTTCTTTACGGGCTGCACCAATCTTGATACCCATCTCTCTCAATCTTGTCAGCGAGTGGGACTCGCAACCCTGAAACTCATCTGTTCAAAAGACTCTGCAGTGCATTAAGAATGTCATTTCGGTCCATTGCAGCCCCTTCGGATACTGTGGCCATACCAGCCAATCTGTCAGCTCGTTCCTTACTCCTGACTCATGCATGTCCAGGGACAAAAATAAAGGTTATTTCTTCTGTGAACTATGAATATACTCAATAAATTACTAGATATACACCTTTTCACGGGAGATCGTCTGACCGAATGGATTAGAGCACCGCTCATATGCGGGAGACACGGTTCAGTCCCCGGTGCGGCCAAGGAGTTTCTTCTGGCGCAGCATGAAGAAAAAATCCTAACTTGAAAAGTTTTGCTGCGACTGCACTAGTCGTGCCGCCATTAAATTCCACAGGCTCATGTCATCCCTGTCCTACACCGCCCTAAAAGGATATTACAGGCAGTAATGACAGTTCACATAGGAAACCTGTTCCATCCTTCCTGTTGGGCAGTCCAATGGATTTGTTGTCACTTGTTATTTTGGAAGCAAAGAAATTCACTGTTGCACCTTGCTATTTTATCATTTGAAATGATTTGCTGTCCCTTGATATTTCAAAAGCAAAGAGATTAATTGATGCCCCTAGCTATGCTAAAAATTAAGACAAGAAGCTGAAAAAGAAAATATAAACAAATAAAAACATGTAGTCTTCTTCTTCAGGCTTGGTAGTTTGAAAACTGGTATCTGACTTGGAAAATTGGTGTTAAAGCTACTGGACACATAACACCAGTACTTTCCTACATTTTTATATATTGAGGCGCATCTGACTAATAACTGTGGATGTGTGGGTGCCATGTGACCATTGCAATAATAATAAGTAGAAGGATAATAAAGTAAATGTAACATGAATAAAAATAATAACAGATAAAAATGTATCCTGATCACAAGGTAACATTTTTACAAAATATAATGGCGTACAAAAACGAAATCATACTGTTATTCAGAAACAAATTTTTTTTCTTGAAATTCTGATTAACATTAAAGCCGGAGGAATAAAATAGAATGCCAGGGATGTATCACACAGGTGCGATGGCGTTCGCGGGCGCCACGTTGGGCCGCGCTGCATTACACCATTTTGTATTAGACATACCATAGACTTTGGGTTAGAGTGGGCTATTGCTGAGGGTGAAGAAGGTGGAAGATGAATACTGTGTAAGTTTACTCCTTGTCTTTCACATCCACACAGTAAAAAATCCTCACCATCCTTGATAAACATTTCTTGCTACAAGGGCAAGTGTGTGTCCTACCCATACTGATTTCAGGTGTCCCCAGAACTACATTTGCAGCACTAATACGCTGTGCACCCTCTGCTCTATTCACATATTTTCATTCATTTTTTACCGTTGTAATATCTTTGTCAAAGTCTATATGTAGTGTGCTGTGAAATTCGTCAATCCTGTTGTATTGTTTGCTTGATAAAGGCCTTTTGGTCGAAATGTTGCTGTGTATTGTCATTGTTTTTGTATTTTGTAAAACTACAGTACTTTGTTATTACGTATTTACGTGACCCTCTACCCTAGGGAGATGCAGATGATATTCTATCTTTATATAGCTTGCACTATGTTGGCATCACACTTACTCATATATGTGTTTCTCTCTTGTTTTGTCTTGTCTTATCCATATGTGGTGTGAAGCGTCATGGGGAAGTTTCAGTCTTCTATCATGTGCCAGGTGTGTTGCCTCTGTAGTTGTTAGTCTTTGATGTTGCAGGATATCTGTGATATTATCTATCCATGTTTGTGGTCTTCCTCTGGCTCTGCATTCGGGTTGCAGGTTGTTATGTCGTGAGATGGTAGTAGATCTGGTTTCATTCTTATGAGGTGACAAAACCATTTTATTTGTTGTTGTCTAATATGTTGGATGCATGGTGTGATTCCAGCGACATTTCTAATGTTCTCATTTCTCAATCTATCCAGTCTTGTAACATTGACAGCATTTCTTAGACAGTTCATTTCACATGTTGTCATCTTTCTTTCTTGGAATTTAGTTGGGGACTGTGTTTGACATTGATAAAAGAGAGTTATATGAGAGATAGAAATATTAAATTTATCAGTTGTAAATTCGACTGTCGTGTCTATGTTTGGGTGTTTGAGTAGTGAGGACAATTGTTAGGTCACAGCATTAGACTGATATATTTGTTTACCAAATAAAAATCGGATTGGGATACAAGACAATTTACTTACCTCTCTGAGCCAGCTTTTCTCTTGGAAACAATCTCCAAAGCAGCAAGTTTCTTAGGGTTCTTAAACTGCCAACAATAAAATGCTTCCTTGGATGCACAAATTATCTGTGATTTGGTCATGCATAGATAAACAGGCTCCATTTCAATGTATTTGCTGTCCAAGGGTGTCCCAATTGAGTTACAGAGAACCAGAACATACTGAAAATAAAAACTGTCATTTGAGCGCTTTGTTTTCATTTCTGAAAGTACACTGGCGGATTATATAGGACAGAGAAATTAAGGCCACTTGTTCAAGGCTGTCGCAATGTGTGTATAAGTAATTGGTATCAGAAACAACTTTTGACCTTACTGACAGGTTGAACATCAGGAAACACAACCGTGTTTTGACCATTCGGCCACAAGCTCTTTAGAACTTACTAAAATAGTAAATGAACACCTTTGAAGTCGGTGACAGCCCGCCTCCATGGCGAGGGACACCAGTCAAATGGTAAAGCAGGCTTTCATGCAAAAATCAGTCAGAAGCGCCAAACCAGTCATCATGGCTAACGCCCAAATTCACAGCGGGCGAATGCAGAAGAAGTAAATTAACAAAAATGTTGCTTAACAGTTGAAAATGAAAACATGTAATATTGTTAATTATGTTTTAAATTCTTCAAAATAAATTCTTTGCTTTTTTTCAGCTTTAATCTTTCTCTCCCTTTCTCTCTCTATCTCTTCTGGTCCACATTTACTAATAAGTTTCGTAGGGAAATGAAGTTTTCTATCATGAGCTAGATGCGATGCATTTGTGAGCCCATGACGTTTTAGTATCTCTGTGATATTGTCTATCCCCCTGCTTCTAGATATTCCTCTTGCTCTTATGAAAGATCTTTTGATATTGTATGCACTTTGTGATAACTGACTGTGATCCATTCTCATGAGATTCCCAGACCATTTCGCTTTCTTTCTATTATTTGATGATCGATGTTGTTCTTAAAATATTCCTCATGTCATCATTTTCAAATGTTTTCTTAGTTTTAATCTTCTTTCTTTTGTTGTCACACTGTTACCATGTTGTTGTCCTAGTGTCATGGTTTTCTGCTTTTGTCTTGTGCTGCTCTAGTGACTTGGGTGATAGTTATTTTTGCTTTTTGACAGGATTCTGCTATATCATCTAACCATCTTTTTTGTGGTCTTCCTTTCGCCTGCTTTCCTGATGTTCTGTTGTAGAAGACTGTATACAGTGGGGTTTGGTTGCATTGTATTAAGTGGCCGAATGACTTGTTTCTCAATGTAATTGAAGCAAGATTCTGTCCCAACTTTCTGTCTTATGCTGATGTTGGTAACTGCCTTTTCTGTTGTTTTAACTTTTTGTAGCATTGCATTTCCCATGTAGTCACGTTTAGAACTGTGCTTTGCTCATTATCCATGTTTGGCTCTGGTAACACAAAGTGTGCATAAAAATGTTGTTGATCATCTGTTGTTTAGTTGTCAGCGAGAAGTTTGGCTAGCTGGTAGGTTACTGCATTTGTTTTCTGCACTCTGGCCTCACTTTTAATATTATGATGAAATGAATTATGATATACTCAGATAAACAAAAATAATTTATATTATATCAAATATAAACACTGCACTTGAAGTTGAAAGAAGTGGATCTACAACATTTCTTTTCAGTGGAGGTTGTATGAGTGCAATGTAACGACATTTTTTTACTGGATTTCAGGCAAAATGTTTATAAAACACTTTCTTTCACTGTTAAGTTGAGTATAGTGGATCTGCATCTTTTTGTTTTAATTGTAGGTTGGGTGCAACTACATCTCCCATTATGTAACACCAATTAACATATGGCTCATTTTTCAGCACCCCTTACCATATAATGACACTTCTAGAACATTGATTTTATATATTTTGAGCCTTAGGCTTTCTGTATATTGTTGTTGCCGGGGCCTGCAAGGGAAGCAAAGAACAGTAACACTGCAACCTACAAGGCATACCGTAGGAGGAAACCGAGATAGGGGCATAGCAAAGCCACCCAAGTAAATAAAAAGTGAAGCAGAAATCGGATGGGCTGGCCTACTTGTAAGCACATAACTGGCACAACGTACAATCGCTCTTAGGCTCAGATCACGTACAAATCACAAAGAGTGGTTAGCAAGTGGTCGATACGGAACTTTCGAAGAAGCAGAAGAAAAAAGTATATTGTTGCACATGGTGAAAGTTCATTGTATTATGTACAACAAATAAACAAGGAACAGGTATTAAGAGCTTCCGAAAAAACAAATAGACAACACGGACTCGAACCACTTCCTAGTCCTTACGACGGTGATTGGTCGTAAGGACTAGGGTAAGTGGTCGAGTCCGTGTTTGTCTATTTGTTTTTCGAAGCTCTAATACCTGTTCCTTGTTTATTTGTTGATCATATTCGTTACTTCCGTTGCTTCCTCTGGGGTTCTTGAAAGAGGCTCTGTGTGCTCATTTGTTTATGTAACAATGTTTTGTTTTCTCTCTCAAAGTACAAATATTTTTAATTGTACCTGGTTAGCTTGCTCCTCTCCCTTGGTGGCTAAGCAACAATAATCTCCATAGGATGATATGGCAATCAAATTCTTGACATACTTAACATATTTCTGTGATAGAAAGACAAGCATTCTTTAGTTAATTCCATAATCAGATGTAGAAAAGATAAAAAAAGCTGCACAGCCATTTGTGTAAAACACTATACTCAGACCCCTCTAGCAAACCACATTGGGGATTTTTTTAAAATCTACAGTGAGGTATAATATGGTTTAAACCTTATCAAAAGAATAAGAATCAGGCAATCAAGGTTCTTTTGGCATATAATGCGAAGAGAAGGTTTTGAACAGTTGGTGACAACAGGTCAAATCCAGGGAAGGAGAGATCGTGGAAGACAGAGGGAGAAGTTGTTGGATGGCCTGACATCATGGTTCGACACAAGATCGACGTTAACTGATGAGAACATGCATCAAGCAGAGAGAATTGTGGAGAGACATCTCTCTCGAGATCACCTAAAGACGATCTACCAGATTCCTCCATGAATTCATTCATGTTGAAATCTGATTCATGCAGCCTTAGCATGGGTGGGTTTCGTCACATCTTCAGTGCCATTTGAAGCGCTGGTGCTTATCCTTTGGCGATGTGTCCGGATTCAGCCAGCGTTTACTGGGTTCGCTCTCTCTTAGCTTTTGTCTGTCCCCAGCCGTCCTGCAAGGCAGCAGGTTGACTTCTACACATTTAGGACACATGCATCCAATTTCAGCCAAACCTCCTTAGTCGCCTCTTACGACATGCGTGGCAGGTAACAGTGGTTCTATTCTTTACACCCAAAATTTGGACCATAAATTGTCCCATCTAAACAGTCCCATCTAAATTGCGGCCAAAGTGTATGCATATTATTCAATAGGATACAAATTTATACACATGGATAACTGTTAAGATTTTATAAACAGAAAATCCCTACTTTGAAGTACCACATCTGGAGTTATACTGTAACATGGTATCAGATTTGATTGGTCATATGGAAGCCATCAGAGCTGACTCATACCATATTTATTACTTTTTTTCCTTTGCGTTCGGTTTTGTATGCTCGTCTAAACTATGAGATGGGTTGCCTCTATAAAGCTGTATGTCAATTGGGGTTTCTCGAGGTTCCCATAGCTAGCTCTGTAGGCGTCATTCATGAGGCCATGTTTCGTTTCGTTGGTGTATGTTTGATGGACATGACTGCAGGATGTGCTCTGGAGTCTGTGTTTCTGTCTGACATGCACACTGTGCAGTCTGAACAGGCTTTATTCTAAGCATGTGATAGTTAAGCCTGCAGCGACCTGTTTGAATGCAAAAGATTGTTGTATGCTGTTTTCTGTTTGGTCTGCTGATGGGATCGTGGGAGTGTTTGCTGTGGGTTTGTTGCCTCACCAGCTCTTTGTATTTTCGCTTGATTTATTATTTCAATTAGTTAAGCATATTTTTTAGTTATGTATTTATATTGTAAATGCATTTATTATTGCATTTATTTAGATTCTGTCCTACGTTCTATCTGCTTATTAAATATGAAACAAAGTAGAATATATATATATATATATATAAAACAACAAATCAATTAAACATCAACACAACAACCAAATATTTTAAAATATATTAAAACATGGCCGGCTAAAATATTTTACAGTTATAACTGATTCAGTACCAGGTTTTTTTCACCTCTGGACGGAATTATTTTTTAGCTTCAAAAATATTTCCCACATACTTTAGTTAAATTAAAATATTGTTTCTAAATATGATTTAAAGTTGAACTTATTATATATCAAATTAAAGATAAATGATTGTACTTTCATAAATATTTATTGTATGCGAAAATATAATGTTGTGTTGACTGTGCATGACAAATATTAGCATGTAATAAAAAATTAATTGAAATTGTGAGAACAAAATCCAACTTACCAAGGGCCTTGAGAAACAATATGGTGAATAAGTCAGTGCAACTGCTCTCTTTATATAAGTAATCCATTTATGAATACACAAAAATTAAGAAAATATTGATGGAATATATGGTTTACTAACTGTTCGCAAATTAGCAACACGACCATCTTTGAAGAAATTTCCATTAAAAATTGTCAAATTGAAGATTTCACATACTAAACATTCATGTCTCATAATATATAATCACATACAGTGGAAATTATAGCAATATTTACAGGAATAAAGAACTAAAGTATATGAATAATAGTCCTAACATAGCAACTATATAACTTCTCTCCAAGTAGACTGTGTAGGTTCTGTCTGAATCCTTCTTCTTTTGTTGCAATCCTACTGGAACCTGACTGGGCAAAGCCCTCTCGCACTGGTTGGGAAACACTACTAGTATTATTTAAATTATTAATAATCGACGTATTTAAATCACAAACTTCTGTGTCATCAGAAGCTTCACTATCTTCACTATCAGTATCTACATCTTCATGCAACTAATCTCGCGCTTCTGCAGCTGTAAAACGTGCAGAACGAGCTGATAACAAACCATTTCTAGACTCTGAATTGTTAGACATTATTTTTAATCACAGGGTAACTTGAAAACGAAAATTAAACTTGGTTTCACTTCTGATTCTAGTCAAAACCACGATGTTGTGATTTGGTTATCGTTAGTACTTCCTTTCTACTTAGTTTCCGGTTGATATAAAACTACAATCGGAGTGAAAATTAATAAAACTCAACGCAATAGTAGCCGTCTTTTAAAAGACGCTTGGGCCACGCAGATAAGAAATATGTGCACTACAGTGTTCCACGGGACTGAATCAGATAAGCTTCAATATAAGTAAAAAAATTGAGTAAATCAACTTATCATACTTGTTCTATCAACTCATAAAAAATCAATCACAGCAGAACTGTTTAAACACAATGAAACTTTGAAGACTTCAATCAAATATATAAAACTCCAAAATTGAATAAAGAAAGTAATAGAATGATATGTTAGACACATTCTTTAATACCTTCCTAGCTGCAATAGTATCTTGAGATACCCAAAATGGAAGTGAGTATTCTTTCTGGTCCTGAAGTATGAGCATTAACGAACATGCAGATAAGAATGGACAAATGAAAATTCAACAAAGGAATGACAATGTCAAAGGAAGACATGTAAACAAGCACAAAGAAATTAGTAAAAGTAATAAGGGGATTTATTTTTATCAGCAAAGAGAAAATGTGAACAGTTTTGAATATCTCGTTTCACTGAAAACAAGAGATAGAAATGGGATGAAGGAAATTAAAGGAAGAAATTTAGCCTTGCAAAAACTTGAACAACTAAATACAGTAGGATATGAAACTGATAGAAATCAAAGATCAGAATAATAGGATCATGCATATTCCCTGTGGCAATGTATGGTTTGTGAAACATGTACATTTAACAAGATATTGTAAAAGCATATATGTGCTGTCAAATAAAAGTGTTACAGAAGAGTCATCTGTATATCTTGGACAGAGAAGAGAACAAATAGATATATCCAGAAGAAACTCAAAATCAAATAAAACTGGCTGAAGCTACAAAAATAGATAATAAAATTGAATTATTTTTTAAATATAAAATTACATGAAGCTATTGCGTTGTCTCATATCGCTTATTATCTTTTGAGTTTGACTGTAAGGCAGTTTATTTCCATACCAATGTTTCCTTCCCAATGTCTATAATACTGATTCTTGCTTACATGATGCTTCCATTTTGGACATATAGGGTATTTATTCTTTTTTTTTACGTTCACTTTCAAACGTGAATTTGCTAGTAGTCGCCTGCCTCAGGTTGTCTAGATCCCCAAAAGATCTTATCATGCACTGGTGACGACCATATCCATCTTCTCTGCTAATCGCACACTGGATATCTTTCTAAAGGATGTTGAGAAGTCATTTTATTTGTGCCACAGCGATAACAGAAGTACCTGTTATTAACTAGCTTAAAATATGGTATCTAAGTCTGTTGTGGCCTGTACAGAGTCTGACAATCATGGCATGTTTTTTTTTGTTGGGCTGAAATATTGACCGTTTTTCTGGTGACCCTGATGTTCTGCTTCCAAATTCATCATGTATTTTCTTGTGAAAAATCTATTTGCCTCTTCATTGTTTATGTTGATATCATATTTTGGTAGTTTTGCACATACCTTTGCCACTTTGTTTAAATCATCATTTCATTTGAAGCAACAGTGTGTGAAGTGTTAGACACTTTGTTTATATCATCATTTCATTTGAAGCAACAGTGTGTGAAGTGTTAGACAACATGATAACCAACTTTTTTCATTTTCAGATGAAAGTGAAAGTTACCTTCATTCCTTACTTTCCCCTTTCCTAACTTAGAAAGTTAGGCACATAGTTTTAAATTGGGATAGACTGCAATGTACCTAAACTGGGAAGAGAAACACTGCTCTTGATTGCAAGTATCCAAAACCAAAACATTGATGTGCTTTTACATTGAAGGTTTGATGGTCATGATAGTGTAGTTGTTGGTGTACTTGTTTTGTAGGAGAATAGTCCCAGGATCAAATTTGCCAGTTAATGAGAGATTTTTCCAATTGCAATAGCTTTCAGTATAACCCAGCCTGAATTGGGTACCAGAGAAACACTGAAAACTTCAAGTAGTAGCATGTCCCTTGCGGAATGTTGCATTCATCACAGCCCACCTGAAAAGCTCTCTGTCTCTTGCAAGTTCTCCAGCCCCGTCTAGCATCATGTTCAAGGTTTCTTTGATGTCCTGCTGCCACCTTCTTCTTGGTCATCTCCTGCTCATTTTCCAGGAACCATGCCTGTGATTACTTTTCTCTCCAGACCGATGTAGTGTTTAACGTGGCCAAAATATTTCATCTTCCGGTACATGATGTAATTTATGAGCTACTGCTCCTTGATTGACTAACCCAACACCATAATCCCAAAATACTTCATGGTATGAAAACAGGTTCTTTACTACTACTACTACTTACAGTAGTGATTTCTGTAGCAACGAAACATTGGGCCAAGCCCTATTCACAACCCTCCTCAGTCACCTTTTATTTATAACATGTACTCTGAGTGAAATAATACTAAATTTGTTTTCCCTTAAAATGATTTTTTTAAATTGCAGGGAAGTGCATTAAGTATATTGCAGAACAAAATTACATACCTCATTGTTTTTGATGTCCCAGAATATGACACAATGTTCAATTCTCTCCGGTTTAGTGAAGGAGTAAACAACTGTGTTACTGCAGTAACCCCACTGTAAATAGGTATGTGATACAATTATTAGTGTTACCAGTTTATTACTGTGCTATGGCTATATTTCTATGGCTGGGAAACATGGCAGACAACAAAAGAAACCACCAGAAAACTACAGATTTTCATAAATGGATGCAATGCTTACGTAGAAAAGAGGGACTGAGATGGTATGATAAGATTACAAATGAGGAACTCAGAGAAGGAACTAAGCAGATACCAGTCGAGAAAGAGCTAAGGAAGAGACGCTGGCGATAGATAGGACACACATTGAGAAAACCGACTGGAAGCATTGTAAGACAGGCACTGTTTTAGAACCCTCAGGGAAAGAGGAGCAGGGGAAGGCCTAGACATACCTGGAGAAGAGAGCTGGAGACTGATAGGAAAAGGATAAGTAAAACATGGAAAAATTGGAAGGGATGGCAGGAGAGAGGAAAAGCTGGAAGAAGTTTGTTGAAGACCTGTGCTTCGCTGGGAGTTGAAAGGTGAAGAAGAAGTTTATTACTATGTCTGTTTGGAGACATGCATAGCTGTTGGACTTAAGCTTGAGTATACCTGTAACAGAGTTCCAATCACGTACCTTATACATATCCTCTCGCCACTCAATATCGATACATTGCTCATAAGATGGATTTCAAAGGCTCTGTTCAAGAGAAAAGTGGCACTCAGGTGTGGTAATTAGTACTATGTGCCTGCAACAATAACACCAGGCTTACCACAGGGTCCTCTATTATTATCCCTATTATTATTCAACGTATTCACCATAATAATTAAAAAGTAGCAACTATCAGGTAAGGGAAGGACACTGTCAATTGCAGGCGACATCATGGTGTACAGACAGGGGAGAAACAGGGATGAAATTGCTAAAAAGATACAGGAAGAACTGGACCTCATAGTGGCCTGGTGCAATGTCATTGGTGTAATTATTAACCACACCAAAGCTGTGCTATCATGACTAATCACATTCTCCCTAAATAATCATATGTTCTATAATCATATAATCATTATTAGATATAATAAATAATCTAAATGTTAATTCTGAAACACCAAATGTAAAAATAGACGGACAAACTATCATTCGAAAAGCATCTATGAGCTATTTGAAGTGCCGTATAAGAAGTGAATTTATTCACTTCTTCTGCTGTATCCTTTGCTTGATAAAGGCCTTTTGGTCAAAACGTTGCTGTGTATTGTTATTGTATTTGCACTTTATAAAACAACAGTTCTTTGTTTTTACATGTTTCGCCATTGCTACTAGTTTTACTGCAGTCTTCCCTTATATCGATAGAAAATTAATGCCTATGAGATGTGGATATACAGAAGAATAGGTCATATTTAATGGAAAGAAAAACAGACAAATAAAGAAGTTCTAGAAAAACTGAAGAAATTAATTACTACAGGAAAGAAAAAGCAAAGAAATAAAATATTTCTGACGCATAAAGATACAAATTAATCAAAACCTTATTAAAGGGGGAAGTTGAAGGGTGACAAACAAGAAGATCGAGACACAAGTGGGAGGGAAACATCAAGACATAGACAAACTACAGCCTGGCAGTGTGTAACATTTTCTGGCCAACACTATGTTACCAGTGTCAAACATGGCCAATAACAGCAGCTAATGAGCGGAAAATCAACAACGGAGATGAGGTGTTTTAAAAGAGCTGCAAGTGTGACAATAAGAGACAAAATTAGAAATGAAGAAATCAGAAGAAGACTGGATGTGAAACTAGTCATGCAATTCATAAAAGAACAACAGATTAAATTATTTGGACATCTAACAAGAATGTCCTGTACGCCTACCACAGAGAGCCCTGACAGAAAAAGTATAACGAGTACAAAGCAAGAGGAAGACCATACAAAATATTGAGCGACAACACCAAGAACAGTTGTACAAAAATGAATATCAGCTTATAAAGTGCCTTAAAACAAGCACACACAAGATCACCATGCTGCCCCCAACACTTCTATAAAGAAGTAAATAGTGGAAGAGAAGAAGAAGAATTGTGTAACATAAAGGCTACATGGGATGTTTGAGATCTATTATAGCTAACATATGATGTGGAGATGTCACCTGGTGATGAATACAGTAAAGGTTCTGCACCAGTTAACCTACCAAGTTACCAGTTTATTGACACTACAGGGTGCAAATTGCAACTCTCTTCATTTATTTAGACCTTCAGTTAATTACTTGATGTGTGCAACCATTTCCGTCCACACTTACAGAATACTAAAAATAGACTGTAGGAATGTGGTTTTTTCTAATGAAAGCAGAATTTGTTTTTTAATTTTGCAAGGAAATTTTTATTTTAAAAAACGCATCTCCTGTATTCATGTAAACACAGTCTATATTTACATCAAGAATATTTCTCCAGACAATACCTTGTAATCCAGGCGGATGTTGGCAAAGAAAATGAAACTGTCAACTGCAAGAGCGATCCGCAAACTTCCACCTTCCCAAGAACAGGAGGACATTTGCTTACCTGGCACTTTGAGAGTTCGCAGATGCTTTAAAAGAAAAGATTAAAATTGGTACATGGGTTAAAAATCAATGACTACAATAACACACAAAAAGAATACAAAACTGCCACATAATAGCTATGACAGTGAGATTATTATATCATCATGTGCCCGCCTGCCCAGCGTGTTTGTAGCGCGCTGGACTGTGGGTGACTCGCCCTCTGTGTGTGCGGGTTCAATTCGCGGCTGGCAGAAAAGCCACAGGTTCCCCAGATTCACAGTGTTCGTGGCACCGAACTGAAGGGTTACGATGCCCATGGCACCGAGCCGAAGAGCTGAAAAGCTCAAGTGCTTCTGGATCAGAAAAAATATACATGTGGCATGTCAATAAGCATAGGCTGTTGTGGTTTGTCATCTCACATGATCTCCTAGTCCCTGATCAGGTCTATATTCTTGTTTTGATCATGCTTTGTGACTAAGTCCAGCTTTTTATCTCTTTGCCTACCTCCTTGCCCTTTTCCCATCATGTTTGCCAGTTGTCACCAAGTTTCCAAATTTATTTCTTCTCATAACATGCACAAGAAATTTTGACTGCGCACATCTACTTTCTATAATCAGTTTGCAAGTTTCATTTGGTTGTTTTAATGACTGTCTTATTTGTTTATCTGTCCATCCATGGTATCCTTTGCATTGTTATCAGAAACCACATCTTCACTGTTATTAACTATTTCTCAGCTTGTCTGTTTATTGTCCATATTTTACTTGTGTACAGCAGAGGATGTTTTCTATTTTACAAAACACTGCTTTTGCCTTGACTATTCTTGTTCTAATCTCTTCAAGGCATCTTTAGTTAGATGTTATAACTATTCCAAGATAGCTGTATCATTTCACCTGTTTAAGAGTGCTCCCATTTACTTGGATGTTACATTGTAGTATTTCTTTCTCTGTATCTGTGGCGTAGAGGTTAGCTGGCTTGCTCGTGGAGCCATCAGGATATTTTTTCCAAAGATTCCTGACCTCAGTGTAGGTATGTAGTAGTATCAGAAACGGGCTATAAATATCGAAAATGGACAATAAAGAGTAAGTCCTGTGTTTAAGTTGAGCACGTAAAAGAACCCTTGGCAGTACAAAATTGAGAAGAGCAGGCTGGAAAGCCACTGCCTAAGCAAAATTCATTATTTTAAAAATATTAAATTCCTACAAAATATTTTACCATCTTCAAAATTACATCAGGGACCCTACCCGGTGCTATAGAGTTCGTGCACTGATGTTGAGATCTTCGTGTGTAAGAAAGATATCGGAGCACATATGGTTACTCACCAAAGTGCAATGATGATGGTTCTATCAATCAAGCAATTTCTTTCTTCTTGTAGATTACCATAGTCTCAGTTTTCTTGCAATTTAAGTTCTAGCTGCTCATCATCAAATAGCTTGTGCTGAGCAGAGCTTTGCCACCTTAACAGTCCTTCGGAATTTCTCCCTCTCATAGGCCAGATGTCCTGCATCTGCACTTGTCAAGCGCAAACCATCAATTACATCCTGAATCCATCTTCTCTGTGGTCTTCATCTTCTCCTCTTTGCCGGTATGCCTCCTTCCATGATGGTCTTTTCCAGCCCTTCATGTCTTTTTATATGTCCAAAATATCTCAATTTTCTCTTTCTTATTTGTAGCATCAGCCAGTTTTCTTGATTTTGAGTTCTTTCTGGATAGATCTATTTGTTCTCTTCTCTGTCCATGATATACGGAGGACTCTTTTGTAACATTTATATTCAAAAGCACATATGTTTTTCCACTGCCTTGTTAAATGCTCAATGTATTCAGGTGCTATTCATTGCAATCAATACTGTATCATCTCTCTATCTTATATTGTTGATGTTATACCATCGATAATCTGATGGTGACTCCTCTCACATCTGTCAAATTTCTCATATTTTCACTATGTAGGGAAAAAATATCTGGAGAAATTAGATATCCTTGTTGCATACCTACATCATTATCAATTTTTATGACAGCATGATGTTTCCAATGTGTTTTTTAGTAAGTCTGAGGTCCACAAGTTTTCCAGCCCACACCACTGGGAAGTGGTGTTGGCTTGTGGGTCATTAACATGCTACTAATTTTCGCTTATTTCTCTTCCTAAGAGACTAGTCGACCCCATCTCTGCTTGATGCAGAGCCATGTGCAGAAAACATCTTGTAGACCAACATGCACATCATACTTCTTTTTTCAACACACCATTACCGGGTTGTTGCCCAGTGTCATGGTTTTCTGTTTTTATATTGCACTGCTCTGGTGGCTTGTGTGATAGCTATTTTTGCTTTTTTTACAGGATTCTGCTATGCAATCTAACCATCTTAATCGTGGTCTTTCTCTCAACTTCTTTTCTGATTTTCTGTTATAGAAGATTCTGTATACAGTAGAGTTTAGTTGCATTCTTATTAAGTGGCCAAACTCCTTCATTCTTTGTTTCTCACATCATTAATAAGTATAATTGGTAAATACTTTTCTCAAAGTTTAAAAAAAATTTATATACCTCACCAAATGGAGTATAAAACTGTACAACATTAACTTCACTGTCCAAGTCCACGGTCTTCTGGGAGCCAGCAACTGCTAAAATAGACCCAGTATGGTTCCAGGCAACCTGAACAACTTGCATCCCAGTATCAACCAGAATTGGATCTGTATCAGTAGTAACACAAATACAATAATAAGACAGCAGCCACAAAATGTATGCAATAAAATTATTTTTGACACTAGATGGGAAAAAAAACTGTAGTTACTGCCTGTAATACCTCTTTTTAGGCGGTGTATGACAGATGAGACATATGCCTGTGGAATTTAATGGTCATGTGCACCTGTGTGGTGTCGGGGCCTGCAAGGGAAGCAAAGAATAGTACCACTGCGACCTACAAGGAGACCATCATTAAGAGACGAAGACGCAGGTGGTTTGGACATGTATGCCGTATGACAGTGGGGACATTGGCTAGGACAGCGGATGGGAAGAGAAGGCCTGGATGTACAAAGGAACAATGGAGAAGCACGGTGGAGAGTTGAAGGAGTGTGGCCTGACATGGGAGATGGTTGGTAGAAAGGTAGCAGAATGGCAACAGTGGAAGTCTCTTATGGAAAATCAAACATAAAGCCAGAATGCATTATTGAGTAAATTTACCTTCATCATTTTCATTCTTCATAATCTGACATCTTCCATTATCAAAGCACAGTGCTAGTGTTGGACAGTTTGGTTCAACATGTCCAAACAGGCCATTATACCACTCTAGACCAGCAATGTGTAGAACTCCTGTTACACTTGTCAAGCAGTAAACTTTCATCTTGCTCTGAAAGATAAAATAATATTGATCACTGTGTATTTAATTTATTGATTTGGTGCAATCTCCATATCATCTGCAATGGATTTCCAAAAACTCCCTGTCCCTTGCAATAGTGTCTCCCTCTGTAAAACTGTTCTTTGTCCATCTCTTAATGTTCCCTCCCAATTATACTGCTGTCTTCCTTCTGCTTGCTTACACTAAACCTTTTCCTTTAGTATGGTTTTCAGTAGTAGATAACAACTTAAAGAAACTGCAAGCATCACTACACCAAGTATGCAACATTTTCTCAAGAATGGTAATACAGTGGATACTATCCCTCTGCGGTATACCTGGCAACGACATTGCGGACATACTGGCAAAAGTAGGCAGCAGGCTACAACAGACAGAAACCAGTATGACAATATGAGGAAGCAAAAATCCGGATAAAAATGGCCTACAAGAACAAAGGGGTGAGAGATAACCCAATTCATGAAAAAAGTCAACTACCAACTCAATAGAGAACAACAGACTTATTTTTTTACTCTGAATAGAGCACAACAAAATGAGGTACCATCTGTTTAATAAGTACAAGATAGGCCCTACTGACATATGCTCATGTGGAACCAGCAAGTGGACAGAGACACACATCCTGCAAGAGTGTCCACCATACAATGAACAAAGGAAACATGTATGGCTAACTCCCATGTCAGTCCAAGACAAGCTACATGAAGATGTACATAGACTGGTTGACTACAAACTACTTTTGAAGTATACAAGTCGATGTCTGAAAATATTTGAAGAAGAAGATGTCTCAACATATACAGCCAAACATATTGGAATGACTTGCTTTTGTTTTTTTTAAATACTTCCTTTGGCTTGATTGATTCTTCTTGCGAGAACTATTTTGATGATTATACCGTCAGATGTGTTTTTATGATGAAGAAACTGTTGTCTGGAGCTCATCTCTGATGCAGTATAGTTTTTAATGTTGTGACTTTACGCGAGGCTCGGTAGGTTAATCAACAGCATAGGTTTTATCAGACGGTATAATTATCATATATGAACGTCAAATGCGTGATATTATGGTTTCTGCTGCGCCTTTACGCCTAGTATTGCCGACTTTAGCACCTAGTTTGATTGATCTTCTTCTTTTGTCAGCACTCTGTTACCGGGTTGTTAACCCAGTGTCGTGGTTTTATGTATTTGTCTTGCGCTTCTCGGTGACTTGATGGTTTTCTTAGTCCCTGGCAGAATTCAACTATGTTATCTATCCACCTTTTCCTCGGTCTTCCTCTCGCCTTCCTTCTTGATATTCTGTTGTGGAAAGCCTCATAGGCAATTTGGTCTGTTCGCATTCTTACTAAGTGACCAAACCACTTCATTCTCTATTTCGCTATATAATTCAAGCACGGTCTTGTTCCAACCTTTTCTCTGATGCTGGTATTTGCAACTGTCGATTCTTGTGTTTTATAGGTATGTCAGTTTGATTGATAATTTCCATAATTTTTCTTAAAGACCATTCACAGCGAGAATTCCTGATATTTGCTCTTAATTGTTTTAAAATCTTTACCTTACTAAATAAAGACTTTTTGGAGACAAAAAAAAATTAACTATTTCTTTTTATACACAGTACTATAATTTTTAATCATTTTATTTCATCAAATAATTATTTAGTTTCATTTGTTTATTTTAATACACAGTTTTACTTTAGTCTTCCTCACATTCTTAAAATCTTCAACAGCAGTAATTTTTTTTATATTATTACTTATACATAACATATTCTTACAATAAAGTTTCCAACATTGTCAAATACATGGACCTCTCCATTTGCAATTCCAAACAAGATTTTCTTGCCATCCGGAGACCACTGAAAAATACATATTTTTATTTTAAAAGTTTTTAATCATATAAACTCATCAACAATGAAATAAAACATTTACCAATTGCAAGTGATGATGACAAAAGCTTCTCTTTAGTGTTGTTAATAACTCATACAGTGTGCTCAAAGACTATAGTCCTATTCTAGCACAAAAGCGAATATGATATACAGGTACAGTAAACCTCAGAGATGACAGAGGCAATAAAAAACACTGTTTATTAAGCGCACACAAAAGCCCATTCTAGAATTCACTTCTTATCCTGGTGCTGTGATGCAAAACAAGACTAGGTGTATTGAAAAGAAGTCTTTCTATTCTTTTGCATTCAATGCTTGATATTTCAAACTTTACTGACTAAATTGTGTCTGTGAAAATCAATCTTTTGTTATCTGTATCTATATGATTTTAATACTATCTCTAACCAGTTTCAGTTTCAAATATCTTCATTGCACTCCGGAGATGTCCATAGGTGTTCCGATCTCCTTCGTAATATCTCCAACAGCGTCCAGTGACTGACCGTACCAGTTCGATTTTGATTGATGAGTCTACTCACGTACCTGTTATGCTGTTCTTTTCTTGTTACTCCAATCTTCAAACCCAGCTCCTGCAATCTAGTAGTTGACGTGGATTGGTTTAAATGAAAATCTTCTTTGCGACCACACTCTATGAGGGCGTTCAAAATATCAGCTTTATCCATTGGCTGGCCCTCTGATATGGTGGCAGAGCCAATCTCTAACCAAGAACTGCTAAGTGTCAGCAACAGCAAGAACAACACCACCATCGTTAACAACTCTGTGTGATTTGTATGTGATCTGAGCCTAAGAGCGATTGTACCCTGTGCCAATTATGCGCCTACAAGTAGGCCAACACATATGATTTCTGCTATGCTTTTTATTTACTAGGATAACTTACCTAGGTTATAAATCAGTCGTCTCTTACGACATGCCTTGTAGGTCGCAGTGGTACTATTCTTTTCTTTACTGGCTGGTCCCGGCACCACACGGGCGACTAGGGTCTAACCATTGGTCAAATGTTTCAAAATATGATATCAGATCAACATAAACTACATTTCTTTAAAACTTAATCAATGTTACACACTGACCTCCACAGCAGATAACAGCAGCCCTTTCAGTTCTTTACCCCAGATCCTATTTCCATCCAATGATCCTACTATAACTGCACCTATATTAAAATTAATAAAGACACTTAAAATAGACACATGAATTTAAATGCCTGAAAAATTACAACAAATACATGTGCAGATGCTAAATCCCACATAGAGGATGAGATAATTAGCCCACTACGCTCTACCTAAAATGTTGTAAGTAATACGTGAGGCAAGTTGTGCATGAAGTTAGCAACTATCTATCTATCTATTCATCCTTGACCAAGACTGACAAAACAATCAATGGCCATGATACTCAGTGCCATTTTGTCATTGACAGTAGCAGCAACAAACTCTCTTCAGTCTGTTTGATCTACAGCCATTTTGTTTGGTACCAAATGACTGGTTTCTGATTGAACACCACTAGGGAGATGGGTGTGACAGGGGTTTCAGGTCACAACTTAGATTTTATGTCTATGTTGCAATTGCAGGAACATGATGTTGCTAGATTTGAACACTATATGGGAAGCAGAAAATCTTTCATTAACAAACACAGGACTTGAACTGTCAGTCACTGTGTGCTGATAAATATAATGAATATGAGATTGGAGCACTTACTGACTTTTTTCTTGGGCAACGGAGTTAGTCTGATGACTAAGTAATTTTTAATATTCGAATTATGCTATATTTTCATTTTCAATCCACTTCACTGTTGTCTTTCTTACCATCTTCATAAACAATGCATATCTTTTGTCCATCTGATGTCCACTTCATCCCTTTGACCACAGACTTATTTCTGTTGTTGATCATTTCTTCATACCATGCACCTGTTCATACAGACAGAAAAATAATGTATTTAGTTGGTTTGTTTTAGGTTACTACATTTCGTACTAACAACTGTACGGTTCACCAAGATTAACTATTAAAATAACCCTACCACCTGTGTGTTTCCGGGGCCCACAAGGGGAGCAAAGAATAGTAACACTGCAACCGACAAGGCATGTCATAAGAGTTGACTACGGATAGGGGCCTAGGGAAGTTACTTAGTAAATAAAAAGCTGCGCAGAAATAGGATGTACTGGTCTACTTGTAGGCACATAACTGGCACAACATACAAACGCTCTTAGACCCGGACCACATACAAATCAAGAAGAGTGGTTTAACAAGTGGTCGATATGGAGCATTTAAAGAAGAAGAAAATAACCATATTGTTGCACATCACACCAAGAATTATTTCATCTTAAAATTAGCATGTTAGATTACATCCACCCGAGTGGTTACCGGGGCCCAAATTTGGGATGTAAAGAATAGAACCTCTGTTATCTGTCACGCATGTCGTAAGAGGCGACTAAGGAGGTTTTGCAAGACAGGCAATGTTTTGAAACTCGCAAAGAAAGAGGAATAGGGGAAGGCCTAGACATACCTGGAGAAGAGAGCTGGAGACTAATATGAAAAGGATAGGTAAAACATGGAAAGAATTATAATGAATGCAAGGAGAGATGAAGAGCTGGAAGAAGTTTGTTGAAGACCTGTTTTCCATTGGGAGTTGAAAGGTGAAGAAGAATAATAGAGCGTTTGTTTTTCAAATTGGACACAAAATAGTTGTGGGCTAATCTCCCCCACTTGAAGTTCCACAATTTCTACCTTGTGCTTACTTTGACATAAAAACTTGAAATGGAAGACACTTTTTATTCTATCATCTACAAAGGCTACAGGATATTTTCATTTTTTCATCATTAAATAGCTTGTCCTGAGCAGAACTTTGCCACCACAACAGTCTTCCAGAATTTCTCTCTCATAGGTCAGATGTCCTGCCTCTGCAGCCGTCATGTTCAGATCATCAGTTACATCCTGAATCCATCTTCTCCATGGTCTTCCTTTTCTTCTCTTTGCCGGTATGCCTCCTTCCATGATGGTCTTCTCCAGCCCTTCATGTCTCTTTATATGTCCAAAATATCTCAATTTTTCTTTCTTATTTGTAGCATCAGCCAGTTTTCTTTGATTTTGAGTTCTTTCTGTACAGATCTATTTGTTCTCTTCTCTGTCCATGATATGCGGAGGACTCTTCTTTAACACTTATATTCAAAAGCACATATGTTTTTCCACTGCCTTATTAAATGTTCATAATAGCAACATTTTGAAATTCTCCAGCCCATAACAATGAATAACCAACCTTTGTACAGCATCCACACTATAATTAACCCATTCTGGTCACTGCTTGTCAACTTCTGGTGCTGCTCATTCCATGAAACGACTTGGACAACCCCTGCATATTAAATATCAAAAGTAAAGTATATCTCTACCAACTAATTTGTCATTTCATTAAAGTAGCTACTAGGGTGGGGGGTTGCAGATAACAAAACTGATAACATGCTGCACTAGTAGCTACATGCCATGAAAATTTCGGCTTAGCCTCACACACAAATACTCGGTGTGCACACAGTATGCAATTGGACTACAAGAGACCTTGATCCTTTACTTGTGGATTTAAATTACAAGTACCTCAGAAGTTGGATTAAGGCTCACCTGATTGGCGTGGGATACTAGTGGTAAGAAAAGCAAGCCCTCACAAAAATCAGTGAGAAGCGCCCTATTGTGTGCCATGATTAGGCATGAATTCATAGCGAGCAAACAGATAAAAATGGCTTCTTTTTCTAACTCATATCTTGAAATGTATATGTAATTTACAATAACAATATATTAATAAAAGTAATATTTAGTATTAGTGAGGAGTGTGTTTAACCAGCAAATCACAGAACCATCAGTATGCACCAGGAGAGAGTAGGCACCTATGGTTTACTGTTACATGGAATGCTTTTGCTGTGTCAACGTGCGTTTGTTGTGTGTATTCAGAAAATGGCGGACAGCGGTTATGACAAACAAGCTCAATCTGCCGTATGCAGTTATATTGAGAGTGCAGAAAGTTGGATTTTGCTGTAATTGATGTCCCTTCGACAGAATTGCAATTCAAGTGATGAATAGTTTTGTGTTGCTACATTCGCGACGGCCATATGCATTTTATGCGGTGCAGGTTGCTTTTTGTGGCGGTACGCGCTGTTTCATTCTGGAATTAGTTCACACAGGAAACTTTTCACAGATGTTAGCATTTGGGTGATTCATTGGGCAGGAAGAGCAATTATGGGGTGACCGTGAAGTTAACCATTATGAACTATGAACTCGGAGTGCTATGATGTAAGTTTAGTAATCAATAACCAATGTAATTTCTGTGACCTTATAATACAATTAAACAGAACAAGGAAAGAAGGAGAGAGGTAGACCACTAAAAAAAAATGGCATAGCAGAATCCTGTAAAAAAGAAAAATAACTATCCCCCAAGCCACTAGAACAGTGCAAGATAAAAACAGAAAACCATGATACTGGGCAATAACCCAGTAATAGTGTGACAACAAAAGAAGAGTTCCATGGTCACCAACTTAATTTAGAAGTCTTTAATAATACTATTTCCATCAGGTCTCTTTTTGTTCGCCACTGAAAATTAATAATTCATTTCTTCTTCTTTTTACTATCCCTTGGACATGGACCAAAAAAACAAACGCCTTGTAGCCTCATTTAGGGCAACAACAAAATCATTCCATCATGCTCAGTCTATGGCCATCATCCACAGAGATTCCTATGACTGTCCCATAAGATGCATCTTTCCTCCGCTGTTCTCTGTCAGTTTGTCTTTGGTCTGACCATTTTCTGTCTTTCTTCCAGGGTCCACTGTATGGCAGATCTTGTGATGGTCTGTGGATCACTTCTGAGTATGTGTCCTATCCAATTCTAGCATCTGCCTTTTATCACTGTGTACA
Organism: Arion vulgaris; assembly: GCA_020796225.1. Lineage (NCBI taxonomy): Eukaryota > Metazoa > Mollusca > Gastropoda > Stylommatophora > Arionidae > Arion > Arion vulgaris. Next base: position 62,146,413 of record CM036755.1, on the reverse strand, counting down.
TTTCCTCCTAATTACACTTGTTGAGCAGTTCTTGGCTGCTAATTTTATATTGTTTTCTTGTGGATCTGTATAATAGGAGTACCGTAAACACTTTTCTGAAGCAAGTTGCAACACATGGACAGGATAAAATTACATCCTCATTATTGACTCACCATTGTGTCCATCTAAAGATTGATTCATAGACAAATTACTCGGAGCTGCCAGACCTTTAACTTGTGCATCTTTACCTTCAAACAAAAATTAAATCAATATATACATTTACTTTAATATTCTATAGTGCGTTTCAAATTGATTTTCCGCGTGGAAAATTTAATATCTCTGCAACCGCTTGACCGTAATTGATGTAACTTTGCATATGATCTAATGATCGTAATGTCCCGAGGTTGATATTTTTTACTCAATAACAAACGTATGGTTTAAAATTTTCTTTATGTAAAGTATATAAAAGTGACCATCTCCTTGGCCAACCATATAATGAGAAGTATTACCCATTCATATTTGTGAGATGTTGCAAGTTCCACGACTTGCACGTTTTTGACGTGGTTTTCCCGATTTTAATCGCTTTATCGCACTTTAAAAAATGTATAATGATCCTTCCGGTGTGTTCAGTTACAATTTACCGGTTGTGTTTTCAGAGCATAGGTGTATTACAAAATGTTAGGCTCATCAAAGTGAGTAAACACTTTATATGATTTATATAATATGAGTTATCTCACCCTCCAAAATTCGAATTGTACATACGTCTATGCGAAAATATATGATTTTTTAAATTTACGGTAAATTATTTTCTTCCAGCACCAAATAATTACTAGGTTTGAAAAGATCAAAGGAATTCGCCTTTGCAAGAAAAGTACACTACCTGCAACATTGAATTTTAGAAAATCGTTGGGACATCGGAAATACAACACCACATGCAAAAATCACAGGTTGTTTTAACACTCAAAATATAGTATATTCATAAGTTAATCTTAAAGGTTCTAAGTGTCTTAAACCGAAGGATTGACTTTATTGCACCAAGACTTACTCCATATGACTTGGTCTTTCTCCACAGAAAGGATTTGCCATCTACCAAGAGTATTGCACAAACTCTGCAGCTTCTGCAACAATCCTAGGGGTCTCTGGAAAAAATGCACTCGGGAACAGAACAATGTGGTCCGGATTCGAAACCACAACCTTCAGGATATAAGACAACGGCTTAACCACTGAGACCCCCAAAAGTTAATCTTATTGGCTGTGAATGTTCTTCTTCATTCCTTCAAGCATAACAACATAAATTTCTCTTTGCGATATTAGTCAAATGACTGTAAATGTGTTGTCCTGTTGTTTTCAGTGAGTATGCAATGTTGCGCCTTTTGGCCCAACACAACCAATTTCAGCAAGTATTTTGTTTATGTTTGTTTTCCCTAGCTGCTAACAATTTCTGCATTGTCTATGGGACAGCAGATGTGGTTTTTCTCCACAGCATCGATTAAATTCACTTTAGCAGATCTAGTTTAGCACTCTTTTCGTGATAATCTCACACAAAAAGGTACACAGGCCTTTATTAATTTCATCAGGAGAGAGTGTGGGTAATGAATTATAACATCAACCACTTGGGAAACAGATAGCTTTGGGGTATACTTTAAACTGCAAATTGCTTTTTCATAGTCCACAAACCCAATGCAAAGTGGAAAGTTCCATTCTAAGCTCTGTTCTATTATTATGTGCAGTGTGCTATTTTGGTCTGTGAAGCATCTATATTTTCTAAAGAATCACATAAACAAAAGATATTTTATAATGTACTTTCACAAGATTTTTTAAGATATACACCTTACTGATATTGTTAAAAATAAGTAATGCAAAGTGCATTGAATATGGTCGCATCTCAAACAAAAATTACTTACTTGGCAGCTGACGGAGGGGAAAAAGAGTAGCCAGGCAACTCTAAAATTTGATGTGCTGGGCATAAAGGTGCAAAATATCCTACAGCTGTAACCACGGCACAAATACTTACCTTCTTCTGAACAAAATACATACAAATCACTAAGAGCAGTTAACGAGTAGATATTCTAGAACAAACTACCAGAACAACCAGGTGATCTTAACTATGTTTCAAGAATGTGTGTTGATGTGATATGAAGGTAATGGACCAGTAACATACAGAGACTTGAGAGGGTGTGGCCTCAGATCAAGCTAAGTGGAGATAAACCCTAAAGCAATATCATGTTGCTGTTCAAACCTTGATAAATTCCAAATTTACACCCTTTTTCTTATGAAGAGTTTCAGAGGTTTCCCAGAGATTTCATCATATCCAGGAGGTCTGATTTCTTTGGGCAGTGTGTGCAATGTCATGAGGTGTAAAGACTCCTACGTAAATTGGTCTAAAGCAACATCATAAGCCAGTTGGCATGAGTCAGCTCTGACGACCTACCTATGACTAATTAAATTTGATACCATGCTAAAGTATAACTCCAAAAGTGATACTTTAAATTGTGGTTTTGTTTTGTTAGTCTTCTTTTTTCTTCTTTGCGTTCGTTTTACGACCAATTTTAATCACTCTTTGTGATATGTTTGATCTTTGCCAAGAACATGTATACGTTGCACATTGGTTTGGTAGGCCCCTAAACACATAAACTTCTGCACATTTAGGACATGTGCATCCGATTTCAGCCAAACCTCCTCTAGTCGCCTCTTACGACATGCGTGGTAGGTAACAGTGGCTATATTCTTTACACCCCAAATTTGGGCTCCGGTAACCACTCTGGCAATTTTGTTAGTCAAATTCTTCAATGACCCATCTGTACAAATTTGTGCCCTGTTGAATAATATGCATACACTTTGATCAAAATTTGGATAGGTATGTTTTATATAACTTAGGGGCATAACAACGACGGATGTATTCACTTCCTCTGTGCAAATCACACAGATCATAAAAGTAGTTTACGTGGTTGATAAAAATGAACAAACAAACATGAGCCAAGAGAATAAAAACTAACAAGTAGAAATGAAAAAATGTCACATGGAACACATCGCTGGATATAACTGAGGGTTAGACACTGGTCAGTTTGCTAGTGCTGCATTATCTTATAGTCATTCAAGACTGATATAAATTAGTAAACCTAGGAAGCTTGAAGTAAAAGAAAAAAGGTATAACTATAAGTTCATAACGTAAAAAACATTTGCGATTCATTTTTGTGTATATAGGTTGGGGAAGATATGTAATGAAACAGGTACAGCAAATCCCCATAGAAGCATACATACTGACCTGTCAGAGTGTCCAACTTGACAACTTTCAGCAAGCCATCATCTCCACCACATGCAATATAACCATGCTGCCGATTCCAGGAAACACACTCAAGTCGTATATTATTGGGAATGGCAATCTAAATGTGGAGTTAAAGTGACATAGTCTTACAGTCATAACTATGATATTGCAAAATTATGATCATACTGGCTGACATACTTATATAGAATTAAAAAATTATTTGAACATTTTATAGAGGTAGATGGGTTATTTGCATCGATATATATATCTATATGAACTCCATTCATATTTCTTAGTTGCAGGAGAGACTTGGAATGAATAGACTGTTGATGACACATTTTTGGGTTTGTCTAGTTAGATTCTCTCTCTCTAACCTGTGACACCCTTGGCGCTTAGGGCAGCAACAAAAGCATGTCATTCTTCTCTGTTCTTGGTTATATTTTGTATTGTATTCAAGCTGTGATTCATTTCTTTCAGATCCTGTTCAACCATTCTCCTTCAGGTTATTTTACCATTGTAAAAAACCAAGGAACTAATTTGCTTCCAAGCTTGGCGCAGCAGAGTTTGAACCAGGTAAGCTTGGGTTGTGATTGAGCTCACCACCGCTTAAGCTACAGCAGCTAATGACAATAAATTTGGCTAATTTATCCAATTAAACACATAAACTGTATTTCAAGGTGCTATGTAAAATTCTAGGATATAAAAGTTTCAAAGCAAAAAATGTACATATGTTATTTTACATCTACGTGATTAAGATTTCAGTATATTCAAATTCAATGGATAGATAACTCACTGCGAGAATAAATATGAAATAACGATGGTAGTAACTTTTTAAAAAGGAAAATTGAATTACACGACTGATGGTCAAGTCTAAGATGCGATGAATAAGACAGAAGATAGCGAACCAAGACCACTACTTGAGGTGATAGCCGTAGTAACACTGCATCAATATGGTCTGGTACAGTACTAAGTGTAACTGACTACTAAATCGGTGTGTGTGTGTGACACTGTGACTGCCTGTTACACGGTGCCATTCTAATTCTTAACTTAACAACATCGTTCAAAGTTTACGATTATTCGGATTATTCGTGACATAAGATGTAATTTTCAACAAGTGCGTGTTATAAATAATGTGCTATACTATCTACAACAGGAATATAGATATGTATATTTGTATGCATATACCTTTTACTCAGATACACAAACATTTTAGAAACTGTTACTCTACAAACAAAAAGTTAGCTGTGGTATTTCTTCATGGTAGCGTAGGTAAACAATAGTTATTTGCCGGGATCGGAATTTCTCGTTCCGAACGAGAGTTCATAATAGTGATGTACGTTGCAGTTTTTTTCAGGACATCTAGCCTGTGAGAGAGAGAAATTCCGAAGGACTATTGGGGTGGCAAAGTTCTGCTGATGACAAGCTATTTGATGATGATGACCACCTAATTAGTCTATGCAAAAGCATCTATATAAACAACAAGTGTACAGTTAGAACAAACACAAGTCTATCAGAAAAGTTCCACGTTGGGTCAGGAGTAAAACAACGATGCCTACTATCACCGCTGTTGTTCATCACATATATCGATCAGTGGCGGCGCATGATCATTTTTGTTTGTGGGTCAGACAAAATTTTTTCCCAAAATCATGGTCGAAATATACCCCATTTTTACTGTGTCTAAAAAATAGTGCGCTGGAAATGCGTGAAGTAAACTTCGTATGGAGAAAAGACAGTGAATTTCAGACTGTATGTGATATTTTAGCGTTATATGTTCAACTTTCAAAGCTGATCAGTATTTTTTTAAAGTAATAATTATGAATAAATAATTTATAAAATAATAAATACACGTTACACATTATTTTTGGTGGGGCCTGGCCCCACTGGCCCTTAATGACGAGCCGCCACTGATATCGATCATATCTGTAAAATTGCAAACACTAGTGAAGAGAACAACATTGAGGAACTCTTAAACGAATTTCTTTTTGCAAACGACCAAACAATCGTATCAACAGAGGAACAGCTACAGCAACCAGAATCCAGTTAGCATGCAAAGAATACAATATGAGAATAAACATTGACAAAACTGAAGTAATGGCATTCGCTAGAGAGTAAAACACCACCAATATCTCCATCGGCAATCACCCATTAAAACACGTCAAAGACTTTACATATCTAGGGAGCATTTTTTCAGCAAACGGAAGAATAACTAATGAAATCCAACACAGATGCAACAAAGTAAATCAAACACTAGGAGCAATGACGCCAAATTAAAAATGCAAACATGTCACCGTGAACACAAAAAAGCATTGTTCAACAAGATCTTTCTCCTTACATTATGCTACAAGTGCCAAACCTGAACGCTGACATTAAATGACAGAAGAAAACTAGTCACGACAGAGATGTCTACGCAGAATGCTGGGAGTAACAGGAAGAGACCGGTTTGAAATGAAGACATCAGTTTTAAAAAAGGGGGGGGGGTGCAATACCAGTATTGAACTTTATCAAGAAACAACAAATTGAAAGGTTCGGCCACATAAGCAGATTACCAAATGATAGTGCGCCACAAAGAGCAATGCTACTCCGATGCAGTGGATACAAAGCAAAAGGCCGGCAACTCAAAAAGTGGACCTCGGAGATAACAGAGGTGACGAAAGAAACTCTTTATGAATCGCACACAATAGCGAGTTCTAGAAATCTCTTCTTACCCTGAAGCTGGGAGGTAAATCAGGACTGGAGAAGAGAAAAAAAAGACAATGTGCATTGAGAGGCTCGCCCCATATGTCTCTTTTTTTCGACCTGACGTTGAGAAGCAAAATAGAATTAGAGAATCGATAGAATGATAAATAATATACAGGTTTGAAACCTAGGGCATGAAAAACAATTATTAAGAAAAATAAAATTCAAGACAAGAAAAATATTTTAGGGCACATAAAAAGACACTGTGACACAATGATAAAATCTTTCATCACCATCATCAGGTGCCGTCTCCACATCGAAGGTTGGCTGCAATGAATCTCCAGCATCCTCTGTCTTTCGCCTTGGTGTTGCACACTGCCAGACTGTATGCGACACAACCTGTCCATTTCTTAAAGTTTCCCTCCCACTTATCTTTTTTAGCCCGCCTGTCCAGCGTGTTCGTAGCGCGTTGGACTGCGGGTGACTAGCTCTCTGTGAGTGCGAGTTCAATTCCACGGGCTGGCAGAAAAGCCACAGGTTCCCCAGATTCACGGAGTTCGTGGCACCGAACCGAAGGGTTACGATGTCCATGGCACCGAGCCGAAGAGCTGAAAGCTCAAGTGCTTCTAGATCGGAAAAAACTTTTTTAAAAATCTCTCGGTCTTTCTCTTGCTCTTCCCCCCTCAACTTTCCCTTCTAGTAAAGATTTTATCATCATGTCATGCCTTTTTATGTGCCCAAAATACTTTACTTGTCTGAATTTGATTTCTCTTAACGAGTAATTGTTTCTTCATGCCTGGGTTTCCTAAAACTTGTTTATTTGTCTGTTTTTCTGTCCATGAAACTCTGCCTATTCTTCTATATATCCACATCTCAAATGCATCGATTCTGTCTTCTAACTGTTTGTTCATTGTCCATGTTTCCGAGCCATACATTAATATAGAATAAATATATCATTTTCATTTTTAGCCAGTTTGTAATTTGTTTGGATGTCAGTAACTTTCTCATACTATTGAAATTATCCTTGACCATTCCTATTCTCTTTTTCATTTCTGTTATACATTTGCCATCATCTGTTATCATCTGTCCAAGATATATAGGTTTCTCCATTTCCTTGTTGATTACCATAGTATTTGTTTTTGGTATGTTAATGTCTAATCCACATTCCTTGCTAGTTCTGTCCAATTGGTCCACTAGTTCTTGTAATTCTTGTTCACTTTCTGCTACCAATACTGTGTCATCTTCATATCTTAAGTTGTTTGTTATTTTCCCATTGATCTTGAGTCCTGACATTCCCTCTAGTTGTTTGAAGATTTTCTCTGTGTAGATGTTAAATAGGCTTGGTGACAGAATGCATCCTTGTCTACTCCTCTCTTTATGTCTATGTATGGAGAGTAGCTATTTTCCTATTTTATTATTTTGCTGTCTGTTCCCAGTATATGTTGCTTATTAGTCTGATATCATCCCCATCTAGGCCTATTTCTTGTAGACATATGATTAACTTTTCATGTTGGACTCTGTCAAAAGCTTTGTTACAGTCAATGAAACACAAGTAGATACTTTTTTGAACTTCTATATACTTGTGAGCGAGTAGTCTTATACTAAGTATTGCCTCTCTTGTTCCTCTGTTCTTTCTAAAGCCAAACTGTTTTTCTCCTACTTATATGTTTATCTTGTTTTTAATTCTTTCATGTATGATCTTGAGTAGTATTTTTGTTATGTGGCTCATCAGGCTAATTGTCCTATAGTCTGTGCACTCCTGTGCTTTGGACTTTTTGGGTAGTGGTATGAGATACAATCTTTACTAGAGGGGAAAGTTGAGGGGGTTAGCAAGAGGAAGACCGAGAGATAAGTGGGAGGAAACTTTAAGAAATGGACAGGTTACAGTCTGGCAGAGTGCAACACCAAGGCAAAAGACAGAGGATGCTGGAGATTCACTGCAGCCAACCTTCGATGTGGAGACGGCACCTGATGATGATGAGATAGAGTAAGTAACGAATACTTGTTTCTAAAGATACTCGTTAATGTTGGTACTTGGAAGTATTCGATGTTCGCGTAAAATATTTACTATTCGCACATCGCTAGCTAGAATATCTCAATCATTCACTTGTAAGTAAATTAATATTCTTCATAAATAATACAAACACATATGATTGTGTAATTATCCATAACATAAAAGTTGCGCTATTTATCTTTGCGACTTAGCTGCTGCTTAACATAATTTGATAGTAAAGGGTAATCCTATTGGTTAAGGATTGGTATAATAATTTAAAACTTAATTACTAAGTTTAGAAGCACCACCCTAACAACCGTGGCCTGTGTACTCAAGTGTACTGTGTAGGACGCCGGCACTGCCGGTAGCGCTTACACTACACTAAGTTATTCTTACATTGTTAGTTAAGTACTAGAAGTTTTGCATATTCTACCTCTTTTTCTGCCTTGTTCGAGTTGTTGCCACCGGAATTATGTATGATCTTTAGTTTCATGACTTGATTCTTTGTTCCAATCAATGACCAATGTGTCACAATGTGACAATGGGCAGTGACTGAGTCACCAAATATAATAATATCTTGCTATTGTCTATTCCCAGGTGGAAGATGTAGTTGGCTGTCCACTCTTTCCGTTAAGCGTAGGGATGGGAGCTTTAATTTGTGTTCTAGGGCTAGATGAGTCGCCATTGTGTTGTATCCGTATTTATGTAGTGTGGTCATGATATTGTATTGTCTATCCATCTTTTTCTTGGTCTTCCCTTAACTTAAGTACCCGATCTCTTTTTATGCTGTTATTGGTGGTTGGTTGTATTTCATTCTCATTAAATGTCCAAACCACTGCATTTGTTGTCTTTCAATGTATTCGGTGCATGAAGTTGCCCACTCTGCTTCTGATGTCCACATTTCGTAGTCTGTCTTTCCTGGTGACTCCCACTGCCTTCCTCGAGCATTTCATTTCACACGTGGTGAGCTTTCTGTGATGTGTTGCTGTAAGAGACCATGTTTGGCACTGGTAACAAAGTGTTGGTCGGAAAATACTTTTTATCTGTCTTTTCACTTCCATCTTGATCTTTGGGTGTTGTAGTAATGGTACTAGCTGGTAGGTCACTGCATTTGCTTTTTGACACCTTGTCTCTATTACTTTATCTAGTTTTCCATCCTCTGTAAAAATACTGCCTAAATATTTGAATTTGGAAACTTGCTTTGGTGTTATCTATTTGTATGTTTGCTTGGCTTGGTGTTCTGCTGATTTTCATGGTCTCAGTTGTTTGTTTGTTGATTTTCATCTTGTACTTTCTACATGCTATTAGCAATGAATTCATGTGATGTTGTAGCTGATCTTCATACATTAAACTTTGGTCATCCGCAAAAAGCAATTCGTTGATTTGGTTGTTTAATTGGTTGTCGTGATCGTTGTCTATGTCAATAAGGTCTTTTTCGCACTGTGCCTATTTCACTATTATGTCTATATATATATATGTTAAAGAGAAGAGGTGAGAGCACACAACCCTGTCTTACTCCTGATTTTGTTTCGAATGAGTCTGTCATTCCGTCTGTTTTCTTATCACACTGTGGCAATTTGTGTATATTGCTCTGATATTGTCTAGCAGTTGTCCCTTGATCCCATAGTTTTCTAGTGTTTCCAATAGAATACTTCTATCTATTCTGTCAAATGCCTTTTCTTGATCGATGAATAATAAGTGTAGCTCTTTGTTATATTCTATTACTTTTTCACTCAATTGTCTCAAGAGTGAATAGAGCGTCTGTGCATCCCACTCCTCTTCTAAATCCAAACTGTGAAGGGCTTATTTGTGGGTCAGCGATGTGTCTTATTCGCTGTTCTAATATTTTTGCGTATATTTTACCAGTGTAGCTTAATAGTGAAATGCCTCTATGTTTCGCATTCTCTTTATTGCCTTTATTTTTCCATAATGGGACTATTACTGATTTTTGCCAGTCATCTGGAACTTTTCTTTCTGTCCAAGCGCTGTCAATATTCTATTTAACCATTTTACACCTATTTCTTTGCATGCTTTAATTGCTCTGTTGGGTATGCCATCTGCACCTGGTGATTTGTTGTTTGGGCTGTTCTTTATTGCTGTTTCAATTTCTTGGATCAATATATATGGTTCTGTTTTCTTCACTGTCCTTTGTTGTGTATATATATATTCAGTTAATTTAGTAGGGTTGTAAAGTTCTTGAAAATATTCCTTCTATCTGGTCATTCTATCTTGTCTGTTGAGTAATGGTGTTCCTTCCTTACTGTTAATGATAGTGGTAGGGTTGTAGCTATCGTCTCTCACTCTCATTGCCTTGACACTCTTAAATAATTCTCTCGGTTTTGTCCTACATAAGTCTGTTAGATGTTCTCCATATTTGCACCATGAGTTCTCTTTCTTGACTATTCTTTTCACCTCTCTTCTGGCTAGACGGTATTGTACATGGTCGTTATGGTTTTTAGATTTCAACCATGTTTGGAAGCAATGTTTCTTTCTTTGTATGGCTGCTTGTATCTCTTCACTCCACCATGCTGTTTTTTATGAGCTTTGGCTGGTCCTCTTGTGCCACAACATACTTTTAGTAAATTGTTTGATATGGAGGTTTTAAATACTTCCTATCCTTCTCAATGTTATCAATTCTCTTGGGTAAGGTGTTGTAGATCTGGTTCATTTCTTGATATAACTCGCCTCTGGTTGTTTCTTCCTCCAACTTTTAAAGTTTATAACAGGTTCTTTCCAATGTTTTGTTTCAGTTTTGTCTTTTGGTCTCAACAATTTTCTTCTTTCAGTTACTATGACAGGTCGATGGTCGGTATCTATGTTAATGTTTGGTATAACTCTGGCGTCTGTGATATATCCCTTCTGCCTGTATCTTACAAGAATGTAATCAATCTGTGACGCTTGAAGCAAATTGTTCCATCTGTACCAAGTTTTTATGTGGCTCTGTCTATGTTGATAAAATGTGTTTGTTATTATTAGACCGTGTTCTAAACATAGATTTATTAGCTCCTCCCCATTGTTTTTTCGTTCTGTTGATGTGTCTCCAAAATGTCTTAAACAGTGTTCATGATCATTTATTTTCTTCCCTACTCTTCCGTTAAAATCTCCCATTACATAGATCTCTTCTTTGCTTTTGATGTTATTTAAAGTGATAGAGAGACTTTCAAAGAAATCTTTTCGTTCTTCGTCGTTCTTATTGTCGTTACATGGGGCATATACTTGAATGTATGTTGTTGTTTTCTCTTTCTCCATTATTTGTATGCTTATTATTCTTTCTGATATATAGTCGACATTAGTTATGAGTTTGGCTTTGTGTTGTTTTATTAGAAAGTCGACGCCATGTTTTGCTCTTGCATTTTGTCTACCCCGCTTCCATATTAGAACGTATTTATTAAATACTTTTCATGTTGTTCCTTTTCATGGTGTTTTTCATAAAAGCTGCTTTTGCTTGAGCTATTCTACTTCTAATCTCTGTTTTACATTTTCCATCTGATGTTAGGAATGTTCCCGGATACTTGAATCGATGGACTTGTTTCAGTGTTGCGTTATTTATTTTGATATTGGATTTTGGTGTTTCCTGTTTCTTGGAGACAACCATAACCTCTGTTTTCTTTATATTCATGCTTAATCCTTTCTTTTCACTTTCTCTCACTAATATGTCTATCAAGTCGTGTAGACCTTGTTCATCTGTAGCTATGAGAATTGTGTCATCAACGTATCAAAATCAGTACATGTTTAATAAAATTAGTTTCCTTTTTGTCTCTATGTATCAACATACATAAGCTACCATACACTAATTGAAAAACAAGAAAATGTTGGATTGGTATTAAAACAAAGTAGCAGCACTAATTTAGGCAACACTAATTATAGTAATCACAGTGTGTTGCTGGGGCCCACAAGAGAAGCAAAGAATAGTAATACTGTGACCTATGTACATGTCATAAGAGATGACTAAGGTAGAATTCTGATTGGGGTTAGCTACCCCATCCGGTACAAGACTTTAGCTACCAAATCCAAGCAACCATGAAATCGCATAAATTTGTTGATGTCCTATGCCCCAACCAGGGCTATTGGTTATTGGTTACTAAACTGACGTCATTGCACTCCGGCAGACCCATAGGTGCTCAGTCTCCCCAACAGATATCAAAGAGTATGCATACTGATGGTTCCTGTGGCTCGCTGATTAAACACACCTCTCACTCTGCCTCTCAGGCATCCAGTTCGACTTGAACAACGGGTAACTCCAAACTGCTTAAATCGCTTGATCGATTCAACATCGATTTTAGTGTCCTCATCCAACAGAGAGTCGCAAAGAGACCGAAGAATATCCCCTTATCCATCTTCAACTCCCGAACAATCGATGCTGTTGATGCAAGCCTGTCCGCTCTCTCATTACCGTAAACATCCGCATGCCCAGGATAGTATATCCACGTAAGCCGCTGGAGGTTAGAAACTTCTATAGACGACATCCACTCATACCGAAACCTGCCCTTCTGGATCTTGTGAAGCATCGACTGAGAGTCAGATACAACAACTGCCCCAGTAAATGAAGTCCCAGAAATCCAATGGAGAGCAGCAGTAACGGCCTCAACCTCCATCCTCATACTAGAAGTAGTTGTCCTGTATGCCCCACTTCGCTCTGCAACAACCCTACCATGCGCATTAGCCAAGAAACCCCAGCCGGATTTCTCACCACGTTGAACCGACTCCATCTATATATACAACAACATCATCATCCCTTGCATTATCTTCTATCAGCTGCTTAACTGCGAGATCAGCCTTCATGTTGCCCCAATCTCTACATTCTCTTCCAAGAGTAATGATAACGTTGAGATATTTCATCATGCTACCATCTGTTGGGATCAACCAGGGCTAAAAAGGCACAAGAGAGAACTGAATTATAGTAATCTATATTCTCTTTGCGTCCCGTTTGACACATAAGGATTGCAAAAGAGATATCCATTGCTGCCATTCTGCCGCCTTTCTACCAATTGTTTCCATGTCAGGTCACAAGCTTTCAACTCTCTTTCCACAGTTCTTCTCCATGTTTCCTTTGGATGTTCAGGCCTTCTTTTCTCCTCATCTAATAGCAGATGTGGATTTCGTTGAAAGAAGGTTAGACATCTGGTTGGGGTCTTCCTTTCATGTATGATCTCCCTCCTTCATGAAGCCAGTTGCCTGATTGACCTTGCTCCTTCACCCAATACAGCAAAGGTATCTTTTCCATAACATAATTTCCACCACATTGGGTAAACATAATTTGCATATATCCAGCCAATGTTTTTGTCTGCAAGGTAAGACATGCCTGGCTTGCCAGGATAAGATAGCTTTCTTCAGAAAGTGAGCAAGAATTTTTTTAAAAGGGGGACTACATTAAGTAGTCTACTAATGAACCATGGATGAGAAAATTGAAGTATTTTGGAAATTTTAAAAAGACATGAAGGGTTAGAGAAGACCATTGTGAAAGGAGGCATCTCGGCAAAGAGGAAGACCACATAGAATGATTGAGGATGTGACTGATGATTTGAGCATGTTGACAGCTAAGGCCTATGAGAGAGAGAAATTCAGGACTATTAGGATGACAAAGATCTTCTCAGTACAATCTATTGGATGACGATGATGAACCATTTCTTTACAAGTGAACCCCACCTCCATAAGGTAAGTAAGTAGTAAGTAAAGGAACCCTTTCATACCTCGTGGTATATGGGTCAATACAGTGTTAGGCCTGTATTTTTCATTGACCGTCGGCACATGATCGGTGATATAGTCAGCTATCATGCGGGCCGCCTTTACTTTCCCAGAGAATGTCTGGTACCCAGTTGAGGCAGGGTCGACCTGAGAGCCGTCGTGGTCTGGAAAATTTCCACGCACCTCCATAAGGTGCAGGACATAATATTGTCCCCAAGGGTACAGACTAGTGTCATGTGCATCATTCAGGCAAATGTCTTGTATAATAATGTGTACCAGACTTTCTTTATGAGAACATATAAGCAAAGATACCCTACAAGACCTGCGTATCCAGGACCATTGGCTCATAAAAAAATATGTCCTGGAAGATGAGATATCTTGACCAATTTAAACGTCGCAGTGGTTTGGAGGAAACTAATGGACGGCATGGTACCTGGAGTACGAGGCATGGGACGACCCAGATGAAGGTGGCAGCAGGACATCAAAGAGCCTTGGACATGATGCTGGAAGAGGTGGAAAAACTTGCTAGAGACAAGAGAGTTTTTCAGGTGGACTGTGATGAAAGCGGCGATGTTCCGCAAAGGACATGTTACTACTTGATAAACAGGACAATATTACATAACTTGAACCTAAGAAAGGGTTGCCTTCACATTCCATCTGATCCGTCTCAACAAAGATCTTCTTTCTTTTTCTGCGTTCTCACTAGATTGGGATTTTGGATTCTCTAATAAAGGCAGCCATCTGCCTCAGATTATCAGCCACGCCATACATTTTGTCTTGGACGCTGGTGTAAGTGGGCCATCTCTTTCTTCTGAGGTCTGCATACTGGGGGCAGTTCTGTGGGATATGTTCTGTTGTCATACTTGCTAAGCCACAGGGGCACAGGTCATTGGTGCCTATCTTGAATGTAGTGTACAGGTGCTGTCTCATTCTGTTGTGACCCGTCCGGAGGCGAAGTATGGCTGTCTGGTCCCTTCTGGACAGTCAACAAAGATCTAAACTATGTAACAATATTCTATTTACTAACACTGCTCTTCTATTTTTCTTCTTAGACTGTATGAATCATGGAAACAGAAAGTCACCTATCATGGAATAGTTTGAAACAGGATCCAGATTGTGAGGTGAGTTAATTTTCTTATGTTCTAGTTGATAGTAATAGGTTTTCTAACTAACATAAATGTTGCTTGCTAATACTTTAGCTAACGCCTGTGTTGTGCTGGGGCCCGCAAGGGAAGCAAAGAATAGTACCACTGCGACCTACAAGGCATGTCCTAAGAGGCGACAGATGTAGGACCTAGGGAAGCCACCCTAGTAAATAAAAAGCATCGCAAAAATCGGATGTGCTGACCTACTGGTGGATGTATAACTAGCAAGTGTACAATCGCTCTTAGGCTCAGATCACATACAAATCACACAGAGTGGTTAACAAGTGGTCGATATGGAGTGTTCGAAGAAGAAGCTTGATAATACTTTAGCAACTAAAAAAAAAATTGTTGATGTGAGACCTTAACTCTGTTTTGCTTTTTATTCTGCCAGCTTCCCAGCATTACCGGTATTGTTGCAGTCCATGAAATGACTGTAAGAATCAAACAGGAACAAGATGTTGCGGTATGCTTCATTAAATCTTCTATGTTAAAATATAGTAAAACTTTGATTAACCGCCACTTGATTAACCGCCAGTTTCTGTTATCTAAAAAATGTTATCAAAGTGCATCTACTGATTTGAAATGCAAGAGGAGGCAAATGCAACACAAATCCTACTTCTGCGTAAGATATGGAACATTGCCATTGCAGAAAGCTTGAGCCTCAGACACAGAAGGAGATGACAGATTATTTTAAAGCAACGTAGGTTTATAGTATGACAATACATTTCTGTACATTACTACTGATATTTAAGTTTATAGTGATTGTTTTGTAAAATTAAATACACTATTTAAGTATAATTCACTTTTAAAGGATTTTATTTTCACTTTCATCTCAAGCTTGCAGTGAAATCACGCTACTGTACATATGTATTAAGAGATTTCTGTTATCCATCTATTCAGTTATCTGTAACACCCCTGGTCCGGACGGTGATGGTTATTTCAGGTTCTACTGTAATACAATAAATAGTACTACATTATATCTATAAGTTGAAGTGATATTTGCTGTTACTTGTTATGTACCACATGTTCAGATCTGTTGAAAATCGAACAAAATATTTATCAGACTACAAGATCTAAGAAGTCACAATAGCAAAATGACTCATTTGTAACTGAATTAAACTTAATGATAAATTTATTGGTAGATTGACCACATTAAACAATATTTTGCAGTGAAATAATAAAAATTTTATTTCAGTATAAATAAACTATAAAATGGGACAAATCCAGAAGTGATGAAATCAGAGAAATGTCTGGTCAACCAGCTGTTATAAGGAGAAGATGGAGATATATTGGGCATACTTTGAGAAGAAATGATTAACGAATACCAAAGCAGGCATTGAAGTGGGAGGCTAAGGTTCAAGAAAGATAGCACGGCCTAGGGAAACCCAATGACAAACTTTGCTGAGAGAGACAAGAAATATCAATCTCAATTCCATGGAAGATGAAGCGATATGGAGAAATTACTTGCAGGCCCTATGTAACATATAACGGTATGAGAGGAATATATATACATAAATAAACTGGAAAGTATTCAAGAACATATATCTTATCATTTTTTGTGTATAGTTTCAGTATTAGCTTTAATAATATGTAACGTCATTCCATCTTTTTAGGTTTCAGAAAGTGATGAAACATTTCATTGTGAAAACATAAAACTGGAACCAGATAATGATGTGAGTTTATTTACAGATTAATTTTTGTCAATTTTTGAAATGTTTACATGGCAAGCGGTTACTATAGTTCGTTCCAAAATTCGTGATCACACTAAAGTTTAATTTGTATGAAATCTACCTGATGCATACCTGTGATTTTTTGCAAGCAGTCTTATATATCTCACGACCTTACGAATACATGTTTAAGTAATTGGTAGGCAGCTTGGTTGATGCAAAAACGTTTTTTGTTATATAATTTTGCATAAGCACAACAAAATGATCATCGTTTAGAACTTACAGTATTACACAAAATGGTGGCGAATGATTGCAAAGGCGTATTCCTATTACATATTATAAAAAGAAAGATCACATAGTGAGCAAATGATACCTTCCACTTCTATAAATGAAAGTAAATGTTGCGTACATATGCCAATGGCAGTCTGTAGGAAACATTGTGAACTGATTAATTCCATGGGATTCCCGATTTTGACTTGCACTGAATTGCATGTGGAACACGGAAATGCTTAGTTATAAACAAACTTGACAATCGTACTGTAAAATTTCGACAAGTATACCATATCAACATCGCTGCAATTTTAGTAATAATATATAATAAAATCTTACAGAACTAAAGGTTTGGGTGGGCAAAAATACTTTTGGAAGGTCGTCACTGTTACCCATATTAAAATGTAAAAATCAAGAATTTATGTCAAGTGGATGATTTTATATCGGTCGGTAACGATGATCACGAATTTTGGAACAAACTATAGTAAAGCTTTCATGCACCGTTGACTGGTCCTCCAGCAGATCAGACAAGAAAATAATGCATTTGTTGGGGAGTTAAAGATGGATAAGGGGTATGTTCTTCAGTCTCTTCGCGACTGTCTGGTGGATGAGGACACTAAAATAGATGTTGAATCGGTCCAGCAATTTAGGCAGTTTGAAGTTACTCGGTGTACAAGTAGAACTGGATGCCTTATGCACAGAGTTAGGAGTGTGTTTAATCAGCGAGCTACGTGAACCATCAGTATGCATACTCTTCGATATCGATTGGGGGTTACTGAGTGCCTATGGGTCTGCCTGGAGTGCAATGATGTCAGTTTAGTAACCAATCTAGCGAAGCGTGTTATCAACTCCCCTACTTTTCATATTATAGCTTGGTTTCCCTGTAATTTGCAGAACTAGCTATATGTGATCAACTGATGGTTTACATGTGGATAATGTACAATAACATGAAAACAACTACTGTTCTAAATATCCAAAATACTATTTCCAGAGCCCCACAGTGAAAAAGGAAACAATTGATGAGGAAGAAATTGATATGTCTCCTGTCGTAAAGAAGGAAACGACCAGTTCCACATTACTTTCTTTTACTGATGAGGACAATTATATCTGTAAGTATATCATCATCATCCAATAACTGTGCTACCCTAAAAGTCCTTCAGAATTTCTCTCTCATATGCCAGATGTCTTACCTCTGCAGCCACCATGCTCAAATCATCAGTCACATCGTGAATAATTATATATGTGTGCGCTTGCATGCACAGAGCACATTTCTAGCAGCTATAAAATTGGAGAAATTCAGAAGGACAGTTACTGTGGTAAAGTTTTGCACAGGACAAGCTATTGAATCAGATGATAAAATTGACTCCGTTTATCATCTGTCCTCCCTTCTGACTTTAACATTAATGTCTACGCAAATTATCTTTTTTTCTTCATTTCAGAACTTTAAATACATGCTGTTTCCTTTTATTATACTGTCTAATAGCTTTGTTTTCATCTGTATATACTACCTCTAACATATTTTCTGTTATGTATTAATATTTATTAACTCTTTGTGGACCAGGGCAAAAGCTATGTTTTTGCAAGCCATTTTTAAAAAAATGTCCTTTAGTTTGGCTCCTGGTAAAAGGTGTCCAACCAAAGCCACGTAGTGTTGCGTTGTGATTAGTGAGTTGGTTGGGTACCTAACTACCATTGAGTCACCTTATGTATACTTCGACTATTGTACTTTTCTAAAAAATTTTTAATTCAAAGCCAGTGCTCTAGCCACTTGAATATGGAAAAGCTAGTGCTCAACTGAATTTTTTCCAGAAGCCCTTAATAATTGTCTATTTATTAATCATATTCATTGGCTCCGTTGCTTCTCCGGTGCTTTCTTTAAAAAAAATGGTGAGAACAATATTGACAAAATAATTTGTGTTTCAACCACATTATTTGATGATTACCATTCTTTCTGTTCAGATTGTGAGAAATGTCAGATGAAATATGAAGGAAACTGTCCTGAGCATGGACCTCTCATCTACATTGATAATGCTGAGGTAAAGATATACAGTCATGATAGAACTAATATTTCATATAAACTAGCCATTGTTATCATTTGTAGATATTTGTAATGAATATAGAACTAAAGCTTTGAAATAATTAAATTAGATTAGGTTCGCCCATGTGGTGCCGGGGCCCACAAGGGAAGCAAAGAATAGTACCACTGCAACCTACAATGCATGTCGTAAGGGAGACTGATATAGGCCCTAGGGATGCTACCCTAGTAAATAAAAAGCGCAGAAATCGGATGTACTGGCCTACTTGTGGGCGCATAACTGGCACAACTACAATTGCTCTTAGGCTCAGATCACATACAAATCACACAGAGTGGTTGACAAGTGGTCGATGTGAGCGCTCGAAAAAGACGATTAGGTTAACGATTGCAAAATTAAATTACCTCTCTCCTACACATCATATTCTGAAAGACAATTAAGAATTGTTTATTAAAGTACTTACAAGTTCAACATGCCAAATAAAGTACAACAAATTCATCAAATCAACAACATACTGCAGCCAGTATCAATTTCTGTTAGCAGTAGAAAAGAAGAACAATAAGATCTTGAGTTGTTAGAAGTATAAAAGAAGCACAAGAAGATCTTGAGTTGTTATTGATTTAAGTTGAAATAAACTTTGTAGTACTCAGGACTGGCCCATAGGCTCTTAGTCTATTTTCATGTCTCTGTGGTTGTACATGTTTCTAGTTATCTATCATCTCACATGACTGCCTACTCATGCCTTATTTGATTAAACATATCAGGTGTAGCTGCTTCATTAATTGCTAGATCATTATTCAACAGGTGGTCACTGGGTGACTTTCTTCTTCGCACCTAGGGAGACATAGGTCTGCAACCGAGTCCTTCCAAGCCCGCCTATCCAGGGCCATCTTTTCCAGATCTCTCCATTCTCTTGCATTCCGTCTCCAGGTGTCCTGCGGCTTCCCTTACCTCTATTGCCCGGGGGGTTCCAGTGGAGAGCCTGTTTAATGATGCTGTTAGGAAGTTCCTCAGTGTGTGTCCTATCCATCGCCACCTTCTGCTCCTTATCTCTTGTTTCACCTGCTGTTATCAGTTATATGAGGACTATCATCATAGCACTCGGACATGTCCATAGGTGCTCCAATCTCCGCCTCAGCAAATCCAGCGACCCAACACGCCAGTTCGATGTTGATTAATCAATCTCTTTGCATATTTAGTATGTCGTCTTTTCGGGCTGCACCAATATTGACACCCATCTCTTTCAATCTGGTCAGCGAGTGGATTCACAGCCCTGAAACTCCTCTGTTCGGAAAGACTCTCTCAATGCGTGAAGAATGTCACTTCAATCCATTGCAGCTCCCTCTGATATTGTAGCTAAGCCAGCCAATCTATCAGCTGTTCATTACCCCTAACTCCTGCGTGCCCAGGGACCTGCTGTTGTCCCACTCTATCCTACAGTTCCCTGTTTGTGGTCCTGTCATACCATCGCAGAGGGAGTATCCTGCGCAGGCTTCTAACGATGAATGTCTGCAACTTTTTGGTGTTCCCCTTAGTTGTTCTCCACATCTCCGCTCCATATAGGACAGCCTTGACATACTGAGTGACTTTAGTTACCAATATGTTTCCATGGGGTCATTTATTAAATTGATATTCAGACCTTCAGTTTCAGATATGTTTGGTATAAGTCACTTTAACATTGAACTCAAATAGTCTTTATCTTTCTTGACAGATTAATCAAAGTGATGATTACAGTCAAGATTTCAATAATCATGCTAACTTGGATAATCAGGTCACAAGAAGACAGAAAGTGGAACAGTCTGGTGACATGGGGAAATGAAGGTAAAACGCTCTAATGTTTACCATATACCTCTGAAGTCGTAGAAGTCATGCCTTTATGGCAGGGGACACTTATAATAAAGAAAGCAGGCTTTCATGCAAAAATCATTCAGAACCGCCATACCAGGTGCCCTTACTACGTCTGAATTCATAGTGGCGACGCAAGTAGAAGTTTCCAGTATGATTATTTCTATCTTGTCTAAGGTATTTTCTTCTGTGATTATCGTTTATTTTAGTCTAAGATTCTGGATTCTTTGATTGGTCTGCTGTATGTTTCAAGATTTCAGCTTCACCATACTATTTTTCTTCACAGCTAGTGGGTGTGGCCACATTCTTTTTCTGAGGTCTACCTACAGTGGGCAGTTTTGAATGACATTCTGCCGTCATACTTGGTGTACAAGTTGTGTCTAATTTTGTTTTTTCATGTCCTGTGTTGGAAAATAACAACATGGTCTCTTCTTTGCATTTGATAATATCCATCCTCTGCTTTGTGTTTGTGGTGGTTTATTTTTTACATTGTATTGTCTGTAGGTAGTAGTTTTGGCTTCCTCGTAACTGACCAGATATCCTTCTTGTCGCAGTTTTCTCAAATTTGAGTGTAATGGTATCTACTGAATTAGGGTTAGGGTTGCCAGTACTAGGTCTCTCGTGCCAGTTTCTGTGAGTTTTGTTGAGAAGTCACTTCTCTTTATAGTTCCCTTTCCATAGCTATTCATACCTAAATGCATAGGATGATTCAGTAGCCTCTTGTGCCCATGTGTTGCCGAGGCCTCTCAAGGGGAGCAAAGAATAGTAACACTGCGACCTACAAGGCATGTCGTTAGAGGGGACTGAGGTATGGGCCTAGGGAAGCCTTGTAAATAAAAAGCGTCTCATAAATCAGATGTGCTGGCCTACCTGTAGGTGCATAACTGGCACAGCATACAATCGGTCTTAGGCTCGGATCACATACAAATCATAGAGTGGTTAACAAATGGTCGGCATGGAACGTTGGAAAAAGAAGTAGCTTCTTGTATTTCTCGACATATTTTTCTTGTACACCTGAGTACAACCTATTGCAAAAAAATTGTTATGTGTCTTGCTTACAGACCTGTCAGTGCCTAAATGAAGTGAAATATACTCATGCTCTTTTGCATAACTCACACACAGACCACAATAAGAAGTTAAAAAGTGGTTGATAGAGCAATCAATCAAGTGCCATGCCTGCCGGCATAGGCGATCATGTCTCTACACAACTCTCTCTGCTTGGTGCATGTAATCAGTTCTGACGGCGATTTTGTGTCGAACCATGATGTCAGGCCATCCAACATTTTCTCCCTCTGTCTTCCACGATCTTTCCTTCCCTGAATTTTACCTGTTGTCACCAAATGTTCTAAACCTTCTCTTCACATTATATGCCCGGAGAACCTTGATTGTCTGATTCTTATTCTTTTGATACGGTTTCTTTGTGTGCAGGCCTGATCTAAAACCTAATTTGTTTTCTTCGCTGTCCATGGAATTTTCACCATCTTCTGTAAAACCACATCTCTGTGGCTTCCAATGATCGTATTGATAGTTTTTTATTGTCCATAATTCGCTGCCGTAAAGAAGTATTGGATCAATATAGCACTGGAGTATTCATTTTCGCAGTGTCATTTGTAGTGAATTCAATAATACTGCGAAAGTGTGATAGAGTAAGCACAATCAATAACAGCAAATAGTTGTTTTTGTAGATGATTTAATTTTTTAGAAATTAAAGCTAAGTGTATATTAACTATACAATCTGTTTGTTCATTGTTTTGACTAACTTTTTTTATGTTACAGGAGAAACAAATTCCCATACCCAGGACTACCACCCTATCTCAGAAGTTGAACATATGCAAGTGATGCATGGTAACAAATATATGGAAATTAAGAAGCAAGATCATCTGGTAGATGTACTGTATGAGTACAATGGTAGTACTGTACATAAGAATATAAGAATGGAAGGATGTAACAGTGTCAAACAAATAACGGGGGACACTAACGGAGAGTCAAACATGACTAAAGACAAAATATCTGAGGATTCAGTTGGCCACCAAGAAAATACAACACATATTACTGAAATTGAGCGATCTACAAAATAAAAACTCTGGTAGATTGAAAAGTAGGATTAAATGTAAACCTTTGACCTGTGGTGTAGAATTCTCTGAGAACCGGCAACGGAATGGACAAAATAATATGCATTTAGAAGAAAAGCCTGATAAATGTATTGTTTGCAAAGCAGAATTTTCAGTGCGCTATCATCTAAGACAGCATAAGAAAATACACATAGGAGAAAAACCTTGCAAATGTGATGTTTGTGGTGTGGTATTTGCTCGGCCAGGTCATCTAGAAACACATAAAAATTACATACTGAGAGAAACCTTACAAATGTGATGTTTGTGGTGTGGAATTTGTTCGACTCAGTGAATTAAAAACACACAAAATGGTACACACAGGAGAGAAGCCTTACAAATGTGATGTTTGTGGTTTAGGATTTTCCCTGAACAGGATTCTAAAATACCACAAAATTATACACACAGGAGAGAAACCTTACAAATGTGATATTTGTGGTGTAGCATTTGTTCGGCCAGGGGTCTTAAAAACATGAAGTAGTACACACAGGAAAGAAACCTTACAAATGTGATATTTGTGGTCTGGGATTTTCTCTCTGCAGTAGTCTAAATGATCACAAAATTATACATACCGGAGAAAAACCTTACAAATGTGATATTTGTGGTTTAGCATTTGCCCTGGCAAGTTATCTAACAAGACATCAAATTATACATACAGAAAATAAACCATATGAATGTGATGTTTGTGGTGCAGGATTTGCTCTGAGCAGATATCTAGTAAAACATAAAAAATCACATATGGAAGAGAAACCTTACAAATGTGATGTTTGTGGTGCAGGATTTACTGACGCCAGTTATCTAAGGAGGCACAAAACTATACATACAGGAGAAAAGCCTTTCAAATGTGATGTTTGTAGTGCACCGTTTCTTCGGCGATGTCATCTAGAAACACATATCAGAGGTCATACAGGAGAGAAGCCTTACAAATGTGATGTTTGTGGTGTAAAATTTTCCCTATCCAGTAGTCTAAAGAGTCACAAAATGATACATACAGGAGAGAAACCTTACAAATGTGACATTTGTGGCGTCAGATTTAACCGGTGTAGTTATCTAACAAGACACAAAAGTATACATACAGGAGAAAAACCTTTCAAATGTGATATTTGTGGTGTAGCATTTAATCAGCAAATTCATCTAGATACACATAACCGAAGTCATACAGAAGAGAAATCTTTCAAATGTGATATTTGTGGTGCAGCATTTAATACACAGATTCATCTAGATACACATAGCCGATGTCATACAGAAGAGAAACCTTACACATGTGATGTTTGTGGTGTAAAATTTGCTCTATCCAGTTATCTAAAGAGGCACCAAATTATACATACAGGAGAGAAACCTTACAGATGCGATATTTGTGGTGCAAAATTTAGCCTGCCTGTTTATCTAAACAGACACCAAATTACACATACAGGAGAGAAGCCTTTCAAATGTGATATTTGTGGTGCTGCATACTATCAGCGCAGTAAATTAATTCATCATAAAGTTATACATACAGGAGAGAAACCATACATATGTGATAAATGTGGAGCAGGATTTACTCAACTTACTGGTTTAAAAAGACACAAAACTAAACATACAGGAGAAAAGCCATACAGTTGTGATGTATGTGGTATGGCATTTGCTTTGAATTGTCGTCTAACAGCACATAAAAAAATACATACAGACGATACACCACACAAATGTGATATATGTGGTGCTGGATTTACTGTGTGCAATAGTCTAAAAAGACACAAAAGAATACATGCAAAAGAAGCATTGCAATTATAATGTAGGGAATAAATGCCTCTCTGAGCTGTTATCTAGATTCTAGAAAGACACAAAAGGTTTAAATAATAGATCTCATTTCAACATACCTAATAATGTTAGTGCAACAAATTTCTAAAGAACAGCCGAGTGTTTACTGCGGCCCAAATTAGGGGTGTAAAGAGTAGAACCACTGTTACCTGCCACGCATGTCCTAAGAGGTGACTAAGGAGGTTGGAGATGCGGCTAGCCACCCCGTAAAAACACTAGATAGCTACTGAAATCACAACCAAGGAAGGACTCATGAAGTGACCCGATCAAATCCTAAAGGAAATTGGCTGCCAGAGATGGAATGCAAGAAAATGTGGAGAGATCTGGAAAATATGGCCTTGGATAGGAGGACTTGGAAGACCTTGGTTGCGGACCTATGCTTCCCAAAGGGTGAAAAAGAAGAAGAATTGCCAAAGGAGAGCGAATTTCTTATACAAGATATAAGCATAAATTATGAAGGAACCAAGATGTTTCTTGAAAGCAAATACACAATTTGAAGAAAAAAACATCAGACCTGCCAATCTAAAAATGCATATTATCAGCTCAACAAGAGCAATTTAAATCTTAAAACTCTGTATAACCCTCCGCCTGTGTGGTGCCAGGGCCCACAAGGGAAGCTAGAATATTACCACTGTGACCTACAAGGCTTGTAAAAGGTGACTGATGTAGGACCTAGGAAGTTACCCTAGTAAATAAAAAGCATAGCATAAATCGGATGTCCTGCCTACTTGTAGGTGCATAACTGGCACAGCGCAGTCACTCTTAGGCTCAGATCACAAACAAATCAGTGTTTTAACAATGGTCAATATGGAGCATAAGAAGAAGAAGAATTATAACCCCCAACAGACTGAGATACCATCTTTTCAATAAGATTCAAAAATTTCTTCTGTTTAGTGCAACACTAACAAGATGACCTCTGAACATATTTTACAAGGATGTTCATTTTACGAGGAGCAATGCATTAATAGTCATGACTAGTGTCTTTGTAGGAAAAAGTTTGTGGTAAATGCAGACAATATGAGACTTACCACATGTTTCATTGAACATATTCAAATTAACATTGGAGGCGTCCTAGAATGAGAATGGAGGTTGAAGCCGTTACTGCTGCCCTCCATTGGGGCCCTTATTGGGGCCGTTGTTGTATCCAACTCTCAGTCTATACTTCACAAGATCCAGAAGGGCAGGTTTAGGTGTGAGTGGATGTCGTCTATAGAAGTTTCTAACCTCCAGCGGCTTATGTGGATATACTGTCCAGGGCAGGAAGGTGTTTATGGTAATGAGAGAATCAATCCAGCGATTTAGACAGTTTGGAGTTAACTGGGGTACAAGTAGAACTGAGGGACAGAGTTAGGAGTGTGTTTAATCAGCGAGCCATGGGAACCATCGGTATGCATATTCTTCTATATCTGTAGGGGAAGACTGAGCACCTATGGGTCTGCCTGGAGTGCAATGACGCAGTTTAGTAGCCAATAACATTGGAGAGTTAACAAAGAAGATGATTCCACACTGAGTTAATTCAGTAACTCCCACTTATCTAGTTATGTCTTCAATACATGTCAAAAGCACTGTAGTATCCAGCTTATCCATTCTTATGTAACCACAAACTAATGCATATCCAGTTCTTTGCATATTTACGGCCAGTCTGTGGTCTTGTGATATTCACTTATACATAGACAATCCAGCAAGGATCTTTTTAAAATCATAAACTTATGAATAAAATATTACAATTTGTTGTCAGTGTTGCTGAATGAATTGCCCTATTTTCTGTTTCTGTCATAGTCTATATGTGGTGTGCTGTGAAATTAGTCACTCCTGTTGTATCGTTTGCTTGATAAATGCCTTTTAGTTAAATAGTTGCTGTGTATCATTTTTGTATTTTGTAAAACTACAGTACTTTGTTATTACGTTGTTTCACCATTACTACATAGTTTTACTGCAGTCTTCCCTTATATCGATAATATTATTTTCTTATCCAAATTAATAAAAGCTGGAGAGAAGAAATCTAACATATGACATTTGTGCTTGTTTTATTTATTTTATTTGAAATTCTTAAGGCACTTACTTTTTATTATATTCTTTGATTCTTATTATTGCTTTGTCACAGACAAAATCTCTACAGCCTGGTCAATATTTTCTAGCTATCTCTTCATGCACATAAAGTTAACAGGACTGATCAATTAATGATAAGGCCATATTCTTATTATTAATAATAATCTTTTCCATAAGAAAAGTAGTCCCAACAGAGTTGAAGTGCCTACACAGAATGCTGGGAGTACCAATAAGAGACCTGTTTATAGAAATGAATAGGGAAAAAGTTGGTACAACATCAGTACTGAACGTCGTCAAGAAACAACAAAATAAATGGTTCGGATACATAAGCAGATCACCAACAGACAGTGCACCTCGAAGAGCAATGCTACTTCGATCCAGTGGATACTAAGCAAAATGTGGAACACATAAATAACAGATGCCGTGAAGGACATTATTTCTGAAGTGCACACAAAAGCCTGTTCAATAAGTCTCATCTTATCCTGATGCTGTGAGGAAAAACGATTTGAGAAAAGAAGAAGCAGAGGAATAATCTTTTCAGCTTCCTCTGGAATACATATACGCAACAAACATATGCAATTCTTTCCTGTACTTTGTTATTTTTTCCCTTATCTTTCCAATCAAGTTAATGTTCATTTCCAGTCGTTTTTCCTGTCAAATTTTTCTTTTCCTTAGAGTTCTAGTGCAGTACATGCCTAGCTATACTATTAACTGATCTTTTAAATGTCTCCAACGGCAGCGTCTTTTCTTAAGCTTTCCTCCCACTGTTGTTTGGTTGGTTATTTCCACAATCGTTATTCTTGATTGATAGGACCATCACTATTGTACTTCAGTGAGTAACCATGTGTGCTCCGATCTCTTTCTTACACTGGAAGATCTCAGCTGCAGTGCACGAACTCATAGCACCAGCAAGGGTCCTCGTGTAATTTTGAAGATGAAGATATTTTTGTAGGAATTTTTATTTTTAATCTTTTCTAATGAATTTTGCCTGGGCAATCGGCTTTCCAGACTGCTCTTCTCGATTTTGAACTGCCACGGGTTCTTTTACATGCTCCAATTGAACACAGTACCTGCGTTTTATCATCCATCTCTGATAGGACTAGAAACTTGATCTCACCTTCATTGAGATCAGGGATCTAGAAAAATAGCCAGATCGCTCCAAGTGAGGAGTGATCTGAGTACCTTTGAAGTGAGAGGCATGCACTTTATCTCCATGCCACACAGATATATCATCAGATGTAAACATTAAGCAAATCTTAAAGAAAAAACCCAGGAACTATAGATCAGTCTCATTAACCTCAACAGCAGAAACACTTACTGAAAGAATTAATAACAAGATGTATGGAAACAACAGGATAATTAGGGGTCTCTGTGGCATAGAGGTTAGGTGCTCGCCTCTTGTTCCAAAGGTACTTGGTTTGCTCCCTTGTGGAGCCATCTAGATATTTTTCCAGAGATCCCTGATCGAAGTGTAGATGAGATCGAGTTCCTAGTCCTATCAGAGACGGATGATAAAATATAAAATCCTGTGTTCAAGTTGAGCATAGAAAAAATTCCTTGGCAGTTCAAAATCGAGAAGAGCAGGCATGAAAACCTCTGCCTGGGAAAAATTCATTAGAAAGATTAAAAATAAAATTCCTACAAAATATTTTCACAATCTTCTAAATTACAATAGGGACCCTCGCCGGTTCTACAGAGTTTGCACACTGCCTCTGAGATCTTTCTGTGTAAGAAACAAATCGGAGCACACATGGTTACTCACTGAAGGGCAATGATGATGGTCAAATCAATCAATCTTTTGTGAAAGACTGAGCACCTATGAGCCTGCCCGGTGCGTAATGAGATTGGGCATTACAAAAAAAATGCTAGTACCATAAGCTGACATGGTGTATGATGATTTATAATGGCGCAACACGTAATAACAAAATACTGTAGTTTTACAAAAATAATGACAATACTGTCATTGTTAGTTTAGTTTAGTCGTCGGATCACCATCACTGCACGTCGAACAAATTAGTCCATAAGTGCTCCGATCTCTCCCTCAGTATGTCCATCGCGTGTGGCGACTAACGACACCGGTTCTTTGTTGGTTTACAATTCTTCTTTGTCTGCCAGCAAACTCTGTAGAAACTGTCATTGTTAAAACTACAGTACTTTGTTATTACGTGTTTCGCCATTTTACAGTTTTATTGCAGTCTCCCCCTATATGTATGATGTATATGGCGCATTTTTACAATGAGAATGAGTTAACAAAATTTTGTGCTTTCCCCTTGATTGTATGGAAAATGTGTTTATAGTGAAACACGTACAAACAAAGTACTATAGTTTTACAAAAACAGAAACAGTGACGATAAACAGCAACGTTTGCTTGTCTATTCATGGGTCATCTTGAGCACCTAGTATGGAATTCCTATGATGGCCCTCTTCCGTCTGTGTATCATAGATACATTGATGATTGTATTGGCATTACCGATATGCCTGAAGCCGATTCGTCACGCTTCATTAATTTCATTAATGTCTTCAATCCGGCTATTCGGTTTACATCACACATCTCTACCTCTTGTGTCAACTTTCTTGACATCACTATCACTATCAGCCTATCCACCATCACTACATCAGTTTACTACAAGCCTACTGATGCACATAGTTTTCTTCTTTATACCTCTTCCCATTCCCAGGCTTGTCGTGATTCTTTACCATTCTCTCAACTTGCGCCTTCGTTGCCTCTGTAGCGAGGACGACGATTTTCTCGATAGAGCTCACGAGATGCTGGATTTCTTTCGTAAGCGCTTATACCCGGATAAGGTGCTTGCTTCTGCTATGCGGCGCGTTCAACAAATTTCTCGCCAGGAGGCTCTCTCTAACCAGCATAGAACTTCCAATTCTGACAGGGTGAAACTTGTCTTAACTTTCCACCCTCATAGTTCCCTTGTGAAGAAAGTCTTATTCCGTCATCTCTCCATTCTTCAGTCTGATCCTGAGACACGTTCAATCTTCCAACACTATCCTTTGGTGGCGTACAGACGGGACAGAAGCCTTAAGGATATGTTGGTTCACAGTCGCCTCAAGCCTAATATCCAGAGTCATTTTGGCACCATCCAGTGTGGCCGTCGGCGCTGCAACACTTGTGCTTATGTCATACAGACCCGCACGGTATCTTTTCCAAAAGCCACGTTCGTTGTTGAAGACAGTTTCACATGCGAGTCCTGTAATATTATCTATGCCATTATCTGCAAGCGGTGCAACAAGGCCTATATTGGGAAACCGGCAGGAGACTCAGTGACCAATTCGCCCAACACTTGCGCGATATACGCCAATGCTCTGTGACCCTGTAGCTACCCATTTCAATGATACTGGCCATTCAGGAGCTTGCGATGTCCAGGTCACAGCCATCCGATCATGTTCCTCTGATGATCGTAGTTGATTTGCTCTGGAGAATCGGTTGATTTCTTTGTATGGTACCTTGCGACCACGCGGGCTCAACGTATTACATTCTTATGCTTCTTAGTACTTTCTCTTCCTATGCTTTGTACTCTATATGGGTATATGTTGCATGTATTCAAGTTATATATTTACTAGATGTTTCATTGTTTCTTTCCGTTCTATTTCTAGTTTTTATGTGTTTTTGTGTTACATTTATTTCGTTATTCGTTTTTATTCCAGCTTTTCCTTAGATACGTTTGTATTTGGTCGTCCATTTGTGTTTCATTTTAATTTGTCACTCCTGTTTGTTCGTTTGCTTGATAAAGGCCTTGTTGGTCGAAACGTTGCTGTTTATCGTCACTGTTTCTGTATTTTGTAAAACTATAGTACTTTGTTTGTACGTGTTTCACTATTTACCAAGTTTTACTGCAGTCTTCCCTATTTCGATAAAATGTGTTTACATTATTTCGCTTCTTTTCTGGATTTTGTTTCCAATCAAAATGTTTATCTGGCAACCCTTCTCATTTCCCTAGTATACACTTCCGGTATAGCAGACGAAATGTTGACACATTAACTATAAACATAATCTCACTTGTAAGTAACGTAATATTATTTTTGAATAATACATATTCCGTAATATTATTTATTTACATAACTGTCCAAAACGCTGCGATTTGTGCAATTTGTTTTAATTTTAGCTATTGAGCTCTTGGAAACGAATTAAAGAAAATTGTAAGAAATTGAAGAAACTTAGAAAAGGCACCGCTCACCGCACTGCTGCCATCACACTAATCACAGTATTCACTGGTAAACCGATAAGTGATCAGTCAATTTCATTTGAGCAAGGTGGTGTACGGTTACTAAGTATGGTGCACCTAGTGTGTCAGCGACAGTTACTGAGGAAACTGCTTTGCGGAAGTCCTGGGAAGTCATCAACCCGAACTTCCATGATGTCAGACTCAGACTGTCCAAGACATAGACACAATTGTGACCACGAATGTTTAAAAACATTGCAAAGACTACATGTTATTGTTAGCTTGAATCAAGAATAATCTGCTATGTACATGAAAGGTTCAGTACCACGAAATTCGATTATGTGCATTTATTGTAACAGAAAATTCAGTATCTACAGAAAAGATGTGTTCCGTTTAGAAACAAATTGTTTCATGGATAATCATAAAATATCCAATGTAAAATATGTACTGTAGAGGCAGTTAGTAGTGTACTGTTGTTTGTTTCTTTCTTTCATTCTTATCAACCAAGTTAACCACTTCTTGTGGTTTGTGCAGAGAATGTGATTACGCTGTGCCCTTCTTAGGTCATGCCCCTATGACATGTAGGACAGGCACATTCGAATTGTGACTGAAAGTGATGACTGGGTTTGCCTGACCTGACAGCCCCAAACATCTTCCATTCCTTTTTGCGCTGAAAGTCATTCACTCTTTATTTATCACTTTTTTACCAGTGAACCTTACTTGCATTTCTTACTAGCCATGCTGTATATGTTACTTTCCTTATGAAATCTCAGAAAAATGAAAATATTACATCATCTCTGTAGTTGGAGTATCGCTCACCTGAATGATTGGGGACAATAGGGATAAGAAAAGCAAGCCTTCATGCAAAACTCAGTTAGATGTGCCATATTAGCCGCCATAACTGCACCTGAATTCATAGTGGGAAAACAAATATTCTTGACTTGAATCTAAGGAAGGAGAATCTGCCAATTCGTATGTGTCAATTCCTCCTCGCCAATAATGGCTGGCACATTCCATTTCTGGTAGTATATATATTTTGTTTCAAGGATGGAGTTTCAGGGCTGTGTATCCCACTTGCTGACCAGATTGAAAGAGATGGGTGTCAATATTGGTGCATCCCGAAAAGAGCGACATACTAAATATGCAAGGAGATTTATTAATCAACATTGAACTGGTGTGTTGGGCTGCTGGATTTACAGAGATCGGAGCCCTATGACATGTCCGGAGTGCTATGATGATAGTCCTGATAACTGATATATTTTGTTTGATAAGTTTGCTATCTATAGTTGCAGTTCCCTGCTGGCAAGATCTGTCTTTCTAGGTTTTCTGTAGTCACCCTTCTCTAGGTGGTTTCTGCCATCAGACTCACCAACCCAGGTTTTTATGCAAGGTATTTTCCCAGGACACTATAGTTTACTCTATATATACTTGGGGATTGTGTCGTACAAGACAAGAAAAAAATATGTCCTTCTCAAAGGTAAGATAAAACTGCTATTTGTCACATAGCTGGGGGATGGGTTGGTTCCAGCCAGAGCACTTCACTTGCCAGTGGGTTCTGCACTGTTACCTTATCCTGCTCTCCTCCTTATGCTCTGGCCTTTCACTTTCAGTCTATCCGATTTTGCTAGACCTGTCAGGAGATAGACCACGATAATGTATGCTAATGGGGAGGAAGAAGGATCTAATCTATGTAACAGTAGTAAAATAAATGTTCATTATACACTTTTATCTTTTTCAAATCTTTTCCAACATCGGCCGCTCTCTGTCTTCTTAGACTGCACAAGAATCATGGAAACACAAAGTCATATATTGTGGGATAATTTGAAGCAGGAACCAGATTGTGAAGTGAGTTAATTTTGTATATGTTCTAGTTAGTAGTAGTAGATTTAATCAACTGATTTTAATGTTTTTTGCTATCACTTCAGCTGCCAAAATAAATATTCCCAGTGTGATAACATGCTCTGTCACTAAGTTCAGAGTGGTTTGAACTTAAAACCGTCTTTACTTTCTGAACATGCATAAATTGTATTGTTAAGATTCTGAAAAACGTTTATGAAAAATGCTAAAACCTTTCTCAAATATTTGTTTTATTACCAACTGTCCAGAAGGGACCAGACAGTTATACTTCTCCGGACGGGTCACAACAGAATGAGACACCACCTGTACACTAAATTCAAGATAGACACAAATGACCTGTGGCTTGGCGAGTAGGACATCAGAACATATCCTACAGAACTGCTCCCAGTAGGCAGACCTGAGAAGAAAGAGGTAGCCCACGTACACCAGCGTCCAAGACAAACTGTATGGCGTGGCTGATATTCTGA
Source organism: Arion vulgaris (assembly GCA_020796225.1). Taxonomy (NCBI): domain Eukaryota; kingdom Metazoa; phylum Mollusca; class Gastropoda; order Stylommatophora; family Arionidae; genus Arion; species Arion vulgaris. The sequence goes on along the minus strand of CM036755.1, from coordinate 62,113,399 downwards.
GGCAGACGGCTGCCTTTATTAGAGAATCCGAAATCCCAATCTAGTGAGAACGCAGAAAAGAAGAAATATTTATTTAGTATGTTCTCTTGAATTGTGTTTTCCATTCCTGTATTTGCAGTTGTATTGAATTTTTCCTGATACTAATCCGACATGAATGCTTCAAAATATCATATATTGCATTATTTATTTATTTATCACATATAATTGTCAAGTAATTTTGTATCAAAATAAATGTCTATTTTATTTTATATTTGGGTTTCGTTATGATGTTAACAAATATTATTTCCAGAGTTACACAGGGGTAAAGGAAACAATTGATGAGGAAGAACATGATATGTCTCCTGTCATAAAGGAGGAAAGAATCAGTTCCACATCATATTCTTTTATTGATGAGGACAATTATATCTGTAAGTATGTGCTAGTTATTAGATGAATTCTATATTTCCAGATTTACTACATCTGGTATAACAACTGTATGTTCTCTTTCTTGTAGTTGCAGTTGACTGCTGTGTTTTATCTCTGCAATTGACATTCATGGCTTATCTTTTCAATGAGCCACCATTTAGAAACCTGGCCTAAGGAAGCAACCATTGAAAACAAATTGTTGGAGATCTGCAAAGACCTCAGGCTGTCCTCGTTTGCATCCCATGCTGAAATAGAAGTATAACTGGTGTTGATCATGAAGAAGGTGGAATGTCATATGTTTCCATTTGGCTGAAATCGGATGCATGTGTCCTAAACGTGTAGAAGTCTATGCGTTAGGGGCCTACCAAACCAATGTGCAACGTAAACACGTTCTTGGCAAAGATCAAACATCACAAAGAGTGATTAAAAGAGTGATTGGTCGTAAAGAACGAACGCAAAGAAGAAGAAGAAGATATGTTTCCATGATACCGTGATATTGAAATTAACATTTGTGTCCTCGCCTCACACTTATCTTTACTCTAGGTTGTGTCGACTCTTGAACCTCTGTCAATAAAACCATTTGACACTTTAAAGTTAATCCAATTTGTTGAGCCATATTTGCTTGCTACAATAAATGCTACTTGTGTTTGAATCATTGTTCCATCGATCGGTACATTCTAAGCTCTAGTTTGTATGAGCCACTTTAGTATCAATGTTTTGCCTATGTGTTGCTGGTGCTTGCAAGGGGAGCAAAGAGTATTAACACTGTGACCTACAAGGCATATTGTAAGAGGCGACTGAGGTAGGGGACTAAGGAAGCTACCCAAGTAAATAAAAAGCATTGCAAAAATCAGAAGTGCTGGTCTACTTGTGGACACAATGTACAATCGCTCTTATGCTCAGATCACATACAAATAACAAAAAGTGGTTTAACAAGTGGTTGATATGGAGCATTCGAAGAAGAAAGTATCAAGTTTTACAACTCTGGAAAATAACCCTTGCATATATGTTTGCGCTTCCCATTTGTGCCATCTTCATGTGCAGTTTGAATTATTTTTCTTTTGCTCAATAGTGTATTTACTGTAGATGGAGAAATGTTCAGCATCCGCCCAGTATCCATACTTTTCTTATAAAAATTACTGTTCACTACTTGAATAACTGTCAATTTTTAATCATTGGTAAACTGTCTTACTTTCTTTTTTGTCTATAACAAACCGTGTAAGTGGTGTCTCATTTTTTGTGTCCTATTCTGAGATGAAGCATGACTACCTGGTCTATTCTGGACAGTTGTCAATATCCATCCACATGTAATTTTAACTGACCAGACAGTCTTCTTGTAGCATCCGACTATCAGCAATTTCATTTCCCTAATGTTACAGTTGAATGGTATCCACTAAATCACTACTCTGATCGTTATGAGTCACCCGTCTAGAGTTTCACTCAGATCACCCAGTTTGGTGCTCTTCTGATATTTTAGTTCGGTTATCACTGCCACAGCATCCATCATGATCACTAGTTTCCTATACATCTAGTGTTTTTGTTGTATGTTGCAGGTGACTTGAGAGCTTCCATTTTTGACTTGAAATTGTTTTCTAGGAACCTTTCTAGTTATGAAAATAGCTAACGTATCCCCATCTTTAATTCTGAGGATTACTTCCTGTCCTCAATCAATAATCACATATTACTAATAGTAGTACTAATGACATTATTTAATGATAACTATTCCTTGTGTTCAGATTGTGAGAAATGTCAGCTGCAATATGAAGGAAGCTGTCCTGAGCATGGACATCTCATCTACATTGATAATGCTGAGGTAAATATATACAATCATGTTTGAATAAAAAATAGCATATAGACTAGCCATTTCAGTTATCATTTGTAGATATTTGCAATGAATATGGAACAAAAGCATTCATGCGAACCTTACCATGACTTCAGATATAGTTAAAATGAAAATTGTGGCATATCCTTAACCCTTTGACCGCCATATACGGAAATATACGGGTTTACCGTAGGGCGCCGTATACGGAAATATACGGGTTTTTTATATTGTTTCGAAAGAATTCGCTAAATAAAACGAGAAGTCCAAATTTTATATAGCTTGAACTGTGACCTATAAGTAGGACGAACCGCTGGAAATTTTCTTATTTCACGCCAAAACTGATCGGAGCTAGTATTTCTTTGTGAATTTTATAAATTGTGCTTCGTAGTTCGAAATTTTTTTTGGGAAATGGCTTCTAATTTCAATACCGATAGTTAAAGTGAGGACTTTGAATTTGAGGGACATTTCATGCAGCTAGGTGAGATAGGGGATTACATTAGATCTTGTGATTCTGAGAGTGATGTTGAATTGTCCAGTGACGACGAAGCTGAACCTGTCGACTACGATGTTCAATTAGATTTAGAGGATTTTTCTTCCGACATCGAGGAGACCGACCCTGTGCCCGTTGTTGACAGGGATGGTTGGAGTGATACCACTTCCCTATTAGTTGTGGAGCCATTTATGGAAGAGAGTGGGCCTTCTCATACACTAGAGGAGGGTGCAGAACCATTCGATTATTTCAGCTTAATTTTTGAGGAGCAGTATTTTGAATTTGTACGCTGATCAACGTCAGAAAAGAGCTGGGAAAATTGATTCAAAGTGGGACGCAGTAACTGCTGCCAAATCAAGGTTTATCTGCAGAATTACATCTTTATGGGTATAATTTCTTGTGAAACTTTATCCAGTTCACAGTATTGTTGCTCATTATTTGAATGTTCTACAAGCAATAGTTTTATTATTATTAATTTTTAGAAAGACATGTTGCGTTTTTTGAGGAGTTATTCCCCTTTTAGTGTTTTTTATGAGGTAATTTTTTTTTATGTGCTGGGGACCAAAGGGTTAAAAGGACATCTCTATCAACCACAGAAAATGAGTTGATTTTCTAGGCGCCACTTATACATTCAGTAGTTTGCAATTCCTTTCTGAACGGTGAGTTCTATTTTTACCTTTCATAAAAACCCATGTGTACAAATTTGCTTCCAAATTGCCCGCCATGGAATTTGAACCAGAGGCGCTTAGGTTGTGATCGTGCTCACTACCGCTTAAGCTTAAGCATACAGATATAGTTAGGAACAAATAAAAACCTTGAGATGATCTTGACTCTATATCCATGTTGTTATTGGTTAACTTTGAATCAACTTTGCAGCACTCTGAGCAGACCCATAGGTATTCAGTCTCTTTAGTACCTCTGAAGTAGGAGAAGGCACGCCTGTATGACGAGGGACACTGATAATAAGGAAAGCATTCCTTCATGCAAAAACCAGTAAGAAGTGCCCTACCCTGACGATGCCTGAATTTATAGCGGGCAAACGTGGAAGAAGAAGAAGACTCTTTAGGAAATGGTGCATAGTTTATGTGACTGGTTATCCAACCTCTTAGGTGACTTCCTACTTAAGCTTAATTTTGTTAAACATTCCCAGTGTCGCTGCTTTATTAATTTCTATATCATCATTCAAGAAGTGATCACTGAGTGACTTTAGTTTTCAATGTGTTGGTACAGTCATTAGTTAAATTGATAATACCTTCAGATTTGTTCTCTATGTTTGGTGGGAGTCACTTTAACATTGAACTCAAATAATCATTTGCATTTTGTTGTTGGCAGGTTAATCAAAGTGATGATTATAGTCAAGATTTAAGCAATCAAGTTGGCATGGATAAACAAGTCATACAGAAAGTGGAACATCCTGGTGTTCATGAGAAAAATAGAGGTAAAGTTCTGGAGTTTTTTATAATTTCAATATATTTTATACTGTTCTGTATAAGATATTGGGAGGAGCAGGTGGTTGTGTGGTTAGGATACTGACCTCTGAGGACAACCTTCATTGTATGGTTATTGCAGATTATACAGGACAAATACTTCCAGTATGAGGATGGAGGTTGAGGATGTTAGTGCTGCCCACCAGTGGCTCTCTTGGACTTTCTCATTTACGAAGGCTGTTGTTGTATCTGACTCTCATTCGATGCTTCAGGTGGTCCAAAATTACAGGTTACGGTATGAGTGAATGTCGCCTATTGAAGTTTCTAACCTCCAGAAACGTACATGGATCTGCTGTCCCGTGTATGCAGTGTTTGCGGCAATGAGAAAGCGGATCTGCTTGCAACTTCTTCAATGATTCAGCGGCACTTCGGCCCAATGCTATGTAGTGGTATCTGCAGGTGTTTATAAGTGGTTATTTTGTTTTGTATAATGTGTTCTATTTATCTAGCCTTGGAGGAAGAAGGATCATCCTGATATTATCTAGTACTTGGCACCCGAAGATGTGGAGGGGAATGGTTTCATGATGATGTGCATACAGCTGGCACTCTGGAGTTTGTTGTGGTTGAATTCTGTTCATGTGATTATTAAGTGGTGTGTTACAGTTGGCGTCTATAAATTGGCGTTTGATCTCTCCTTGTAAGGTGGTTGATGTTGGGGTAAGGGTTGGCCATATGTCTGTAAACCTCTCTTCCTGTTTCTCCATTGAAAGAACTGTTCAGCCTAATTTCTTTGTTTGTTGTCATTATCGATATATGGGAAGACTGCAGTAAAACTATATTGCACATGGCGAAACACTTAAAAACAGAGTACTGTAATTTCACAAAAACAATATACAGAGATGTTTCAACCTAAAAAGCCTGCATCAAGCAAAGGATACAACAGAAGTGAAGAAATTCAGATTTCTTTTATGCACACTCCGGGTATAGGTGACTTGCGGAAGAAATGAAGCAGAGAAATGTTTGGGGGTGAACTGAGCGCCTATGGGTCTGCCTGGAGTGCCGTGACTCCATTTCAGTAACCAGCAACAGGTATCAATGGTTCTTTGAGATCCTATCAAAAGGCTGGCTGGGTCGGAGCGTGTTCATTGTCCATGTTCGCTGCCATACATAAGTATTGGTTCAATATAGCACTGTTGCACTCTTTTCAGCAGTGTCATTGCTAGTGATTTCAAGCATAGTATGTTTTTCATTCTCATAAAAGCTGCTTTCACTTGAGCTATTATCAGTGGCTGCTAGTGTATTAGGCACTCTGGAACTGCAGCACCCCTATTTTCCCTTGATATTATCAATAACATTCAACATAATGTTTCTTAATTGTACATTATGTTATTCTCAAGCTTTAATGCCAGTAGCCATCCCCTAGTTCATGAAAAAAGTACCAAAATCCTTGTATGGAACTGTGCATTTCACAGTTCCAATGACACAGTGTTTAACTGTTGTGCACATCGACATGTCCAACCGAGATATGAAACTGCTCGTTGGTAGAGAAACTCTGACACTGTCCTACGTTGTGCAAGTGTAAAGTTGTGTTAATTTTTACTCCGCATGTTTTGTGCTTTAATAAAACCATGTACTATATTCGTGAATATGATAAAGTGTAGATGTTTATCATGCTTCCAGCTATTCTTTTTAATTCATAGTTTTTTTGTTATTTTATTTTCCAGAAAATTTAAGTAATTTCAACATGGCCTCCTCGCATCACCAAGAAATAAGTTCATTGACTGTAAGTGAACTTCAACAGCTCAAGTTTTCACATTTGTCTCTCCATGAGAAAGTCACAGTTAAGGAAAGAGGTCGTTCAACACCAGATATTCAAATATCTCAGCCAGGAATAAGCAACAGCAAAAAGTACATTCGTAGCTTTAATTCTGAATGGTACCAACGGAAAAGTTGGCTTTGCGGCTGTGAAGTAAAACATGCATTGTTTTGCTTCCCGTGTTTGCTGTTTGGAGGTGACTAAATGGACAAAAGACGGTTTTAGAAATATAAACAAAATGAAAGAAAAACTGAAAAACATGAAAAGTCGAAGAAACACGTTGAAAATCTGGTTTCACTGTCACTTTTAGGAAACGTAAATATTAAGGAGAAACTTACTGAGGCATACAGACTTTCAATAAATGAGCATAACATAAAGGTTAAAAAGAACCGTGAAATTTTATCAAAAATAATAGATTGTATTTTCTTTTGTGGAAACTTTGAAACTCCATTATGTGCACATGATGACAAAGATGATTCAGTAAATCCAGGGGTATTTAGAGGATTAATAAATTTTGCATGTAAATTAGATCCAGTTTTGAAGAATCACTTAGAAACCAGTGCGATCTTCAAAGGCGTTTCTAGGACTATTCAGAATGAGATTCTTGACTGTCTCCTACAAATATATCATGAGGAGATAAGGACAGAAATTAGAGAAGCTTCTTTTGTAGCTGTCATGGCTGATGACACAACAGATGTTACGGAACACATTCAAATGGTCATTGTTCTACGGTACATGTTGAATGGAGAGATATTTGAGCGTTTTGGGGATTTTTATTCCAGAAAATCAAACTGTAGATGGCATATCAAAATGTATTCTAGAACAATTGGACACAATCCTTCAAGGCAGCGGACATAAATTGATAGCTCAAACGTTTGATGGTGCAAATGTAATGAAAGGCAAAAAAGCAGGAATTCAAGCAAAAATAAAAGCAGTTTATAGTAATGCACATTTCATTCACTGTTACACACATCAACTTAATTTAATAATAAGAAATGCAGCTAGTGTTACACGGAACACAAGAATATTTTACTCTAACATTTTAGCTATTCCAAAATTCTTCTCAACATCATCTCAACGTGTATGCATTCTCAAGAAGCATATGGGCATCCCACATCCATCCTCTACAATGTGGAACTTTAATATAGCGACAGTAAACAGAGTTCATGAAAATTTGCAACCTTTAAAAAGCTGCCTTACTGAAATTCAATCAACATCAAATGTAGATCAAACCATTGCAGAAGCAACCGGAATTTTTAAATACCTGAATGATGATAATTTCATGTTTTGGTTAGAGATTTTTCATCAAATTTTTCAGTGTGTTGAAGTCATTTACAAACAAATGCAATCTCAAGAAATTAGTGTGTTTCAAGTCAATGAATATATAACAGATTTCAAAAATGCTATTTTAAAAATAAGAAACTCAAAGTACTGTGAGAATCCATCAAAGACACTCATGGCAGAAGCTAAGGAAGTGTGTGACTGTATATGTGTTGATATAATGGATAGATATTCTTCTACTAAACACTTAATAGCTGCTAAATTGTTCAACAAGAAAAGCTTCACTAGTTTTAAGAATGAACTGCCTACAGAAGAGATAGCACTGACCGCTGAAGCATTTCCCATGATTGACAAAGAAAAGCTTGAAACTGAACTAAAAGTATTTTATTGTCGATCCGATATGCATGGATATTGCAAATTAATCGACCTTCTGAAATTTATCTTGGAAAATAATCTAGATGATGTTCTTAGTGAAATTGCAAAATTGATAAAAATCCTCTTGACAATTCCCATGACAACATCAGAACCAGAATGCTGCTTTTCAACACTGAAAAGAATAAAAACTTTTCTAAGGAGCACTATGAACCCTGAAAGACTAAATGCACTTGCAGTGCTTGCTATGGAGAAAAATTTCCTCAACAATCATCCAAATATCAAGGACAAAATTATTAATCTTTTTGCGCAAAGTAAAACAAGGAGAACGGATTTCATTTATAAATGAATGGATCAAGCCTGATCTGTAGTAATTTAGGCCATTGGCTACCTCTGAAGGCGGAGTAGGCCTTATGGCGAGGGACACTGATAAGTAGGGAAAGCAGGTCTTCATGCAAAATCAGTCAGAAGTGCCATACCTTTGCCTTGACTACACCTGAATTCATAAGGGACGAAACAAGCATTTAAAGAAGGGGGCTATTAGTATGTAGAAAAAATTATTATGTTTAAGATTTTATCAAGTTTATGTAAGCATTTTCTAAAGCTGCACCCCACTAATGTTGCTACGAGCAACGGAACACCATACAAAATTGATATATGTTTTCTGGATTTATTGTGTGCAGTAGTCTAAAATGACACCACAAGAGTACATGCAGAAAAGCCATTACAAATATTTATCTGATCCGTTATCTAGATTCTAGAAAGACACAAAAGAACACATATTTATAAGTTTTAAAAATGTTATTATTCTCAAATGAATGTTTTATTATGTTAAATAACTAGAGCAGTTATCATACACGATTTAAACAGTAGATCCCATCTCATTTCCACATATTTAGTAATTATGGGTGCAACATATTGCCAAAGGAGGGAAGATAACTTCTTATACAGATACAGCATAAAATTGGTTATTGGTTACTAAACTGACGTCATTGCACTCCGGGCAGACCCATAGGTGCTCAGTCTCCCATAACAGATATCGAAGAGTATACATACTGTTGGTTCCCGCGGCTCGCTTAATTAATTATAAATTATGAAGAAACCAAAAGTGTGTCAAAAGAAAATACACAATTAAATGACAAACATCAGAACCTCCAATTTTATTTTTAAAAAAGAGCAATTTTAAACTTTACATAACCCTCAACAGACTGAGATACCATCTTTTCAATAAGATCCCAAAAATTCCTTCTGTTTAGTGTGACACTAGCAAGATGACTTTTGAATATCTATTACAAGAATGTTCAGTTTATGTGGAATAAAACACTGATACAGATATGACTAGCATCTTTGCAGGAAAAAGTTTGTGGTAGATGCAGACAATATGAGACTTAGCACTGGTTTCATTGAACATATTTAAATGAACATCGTGGACTAAGAAGATTCACACTGAGTTACTTCAGTAACTCCCACTTATCTGTTTATGTCATCATTAATGACATTGCCATTTTTCATCTTTGATTGTCAATGCCAGCCAATTTTTATGGAATCATAAGCTGTCATTACTGCCTGTAGTACCACTTTTTTAGTGCAGTGTGGGACGAGAGCCTGGGGAATTTAATGGCCGCATGGCTAGTGTAGTCGCCGCGAAGCTGCTATGGTTAGGATTTCTCATTTATGCCCACAATATATAAAATCCTTGGCCTTACCGTGAATTCAACATGGGTGTCCCGCATGAGAGCCACGCTCTAATCCATTCGATGAGATGCTCCTCAAGAGGTGGAAAGACAATAACCAGTCGCTTTGTACAATGAGTGTCAAGTATAATTTCAGTTTGGAATATCTTCATTGCACTCTGGACATGTCCATAGGTGCTCCAATCTCCTTCGTAATATCTCCAACAGCAGTTTATGTAAGAATAGCTTGTAACCATAAACTCCTGCATATCCAGGGCAGTAGATGAATGTAAAACTCTGCATGTTTAAAGCTAGTCTGTGGTTTGTGATGTCCACTCATACATCCAGCTGGGAACAATTTTAAAATGATAAACTTCTGTTTAAAATGTTACATTTTGTTGTCAGTTTTGCCGAATGATATACTCTATATTTTTACTCAAATTAATAAAAGCTGAAGAGAAGAAATCCAGCAAATTACATTTGTGCTTGTTTTATTTATTTTATTTCTTCTTTGTTCGTTTTTATGATCAATTTTAATCACTCTTTGTGTTATGTTTGATCTTTGCCAAGAACGTGTACGTCACACATTGGTTTGGTAGGCCCCTAAACGCATAGACTTCTACACATTTAGGACACATGCATCCGATTTCACCCAAACCTCCATAATCTCCTCTTACGACATGCGCGGCAGGTAACAGTGGTTCTATTCTTTGGGCCCCGGTAACCACTCTGGCATTTATTTTATTTGAAATTCTTAAGATATTTACATTTTCTTTGGTTCTTATTATTGCTTTGTCACAGACAAAAATCTCTTCAGCCTGGTCAATAGTTTCTGTCTATTTCTTCATGCACATAAAAGTAACAGAATGACTAACTAAACAAAGATAAGGCAATCTTATTATTATTATTAATAATAATCTTTTCTAGAAGAAAACTAGTCCCAACAGAGATGAAGTGTCTACACAGAATGCTGGAAGTATCAAGAAGAGACCAGTTTAGAAATAAAGACATCATGAAAAAGTGGGTACAGCATCAGTACTGAACTTCATTTTTTTAAAAATAAATTAAATGGTTCGGCCATATAAGCAGATTGTCTCTCTACCTCACCTCTCTTGTATCCTTTGCTTGATAAAGGCCTTTTGATCAAAACGTTGCTGTGTATTGTTTTTGTAAAACTACATTACTTTGTTTTTATGTGTTTCGCCATTGCTTCATAGTTTTACTGCAGTCTTCCCTATTTCGATAAGCAGATTGCCAACAGTAATGCTACTCTGTTAAAGTGGATACAAAGCAAAAAGTCTTCCATGCAAAAGGTGGATCACAGAAATAGCAGAGGTGATGAAAACACTTTATGAAGTGCACACAGAAGCCTGTTCTAGATGTCTCTTCTTATCCTGATGTTGGGCAAATATTTCTTGCCTCTCTCATTAAAGTTAATTTCAGGGTATCTCTAAAGATTTATAGAAAATATTGTACTTTATGTATGATCCAAAAGGTAGAGGCTGGTTCGGTGCGCAGGCAATGGACTGAATCACTACAACAGTTGCAGAATTACACTTTTCTTTGTTCCGAGGCATACATGTGTCGTTGGCAATGAGAGAGCAGACACAATGGCTGGCGTTGTCACCATATCAAGAGGCCAGCCAATAGATAGAGCTGACATTCTGAACGCCCTCATAAAATGTGGTCTCAAAGAGGATTTTCATTTAAACCAATGCACATCAACTGTCAGATTGCAAGAGCTGGAATTGAAGGTTGAAGTGGTCAAAAAAGAACAGGTATATGAGTAGGCTCGTAAATCGAACTTGTATGGTCAGTCACTGGACACAGTTGAAGATATTGCGGAAATCAGAGCACTTATGGGCATGTCTGGAGTGCAATGAAGATATTCCAAACTCAAATTTTACTTTACCCTGATTGTACAAAGCGACATGTTGCCGCCTATCCACTCTTTTATCTCTGTCTTCTTGTTTTGAACTGCCCTCTCATATATGATCTTCACCATGCAATGTGTCATGCCATCCTAAAGTCCATTTGCTCACCATATCCATGAGAAGTTGATTACTATATCTTCTCTCTCTACCACGAAGACGACACTGTCTGGCATGTCCACGCCTAATTCTCGAACTCGTTCCAGTGTCTGAGACGTGCCCATGTCACATAATTGAGAGCGTACCGCATTGATGATATCGGCTCTGTCCATACTTCTGCCTGTTTGAGTCGGGGCATTGTTTGCAAGAAAGTCTGCACTCCAGCATGTCCAGGTGTGTACAGCCAAGTCATTTTCTTGAGATGTGATCTCCGAATGCTGTCCACCCATTCCACACGCATACTTCCAGATTCAATCAGTTGAAGCATATTCATCGAGTCTGATATGATGATTGTATGGGTAACCTGTTGCTCAGCCACCCATGACAGAGCCCTGGAGGCAGCAATGATCTCCAGGTCATGCTCGATGTCGTTGTCTCGAAAGCGCCGCAGTCCTCATGAAGTGTGCGACCATTTCGCTGTGCTGAATAAGCCCACGATGATCTGGTTCCGCGTCTGACAGAGCCATCGGTGTAGATAATGATATCATCTGGATGGGAGTGCTCATCCACGAGTGCAAGAATCTCCGCATTGACGACGCCCTGGGCCCATTCTCTACAGCGTCTCCCAAGTGTACTGACAACCATGGTGTAAGCAGTCATATCCTCTGATATAGGCATCCATTCTTCACCATGTCTCAGCTCATCTAGAGTACAGACATGTTTAATAACATCCTCGGCCTCTCTTCAATCGCCTGTCCTTGTTTTCATTTATGGATGTGTACAGAGGATGATTTTTGTCAGCAGAAACGCTCAGATAAGCTTTTACCTGTGCGACTTTGTGTCTGATGGCCATCGTTGGCAATCTAAGGACATAGCGCATTACCGCACATGAAGTGTCCCGTGTGCAGTGGCGTAGCTAAGGGGGCGAGGGCGGACCACCCTGGGTGACAGAATATGGAGGGTGACACTATGTCACTTCCAACAAAATTTTTCAGCCAGGCTAAGGTGCGAAAATACAGTAGTCTGAAAGTAGAATTGTGATAAAAACCCAACCAACACAGGAAATGTGACCGTTATGACGTCACATATTTCGAATTTGAATCTATAAACCGTCGAAAATATTGTCTGAGCGAGTACAGCTCTTTTGGTGAGTCATTTTCTTATATTTTTATTATAATTTATTTAGAACAATGTTAGAGTGTCTGGACCGTTTCAATGGTTAGATACGAGGAAGGCAGTAATGACATTTTGCTGACTTTTCTGCCGTTCAGCCAGACCATATATTGTGCAACGACGAAGAAATACAGTTGTCTGTTCCAAGCTCACAGCCGTGATGATGACTGTCTGAAGAGACCTATCTAGAATCCCATTTGGGCACCTAAGCAGCTCGAAATAAACTGGGGGAGCAACCTGACTGTACTGCAATTCTACGGTTATCTCAAGTGGGACTTGTTGAATCATTGCCATTCTTACGCTGACTCTAGATTCTTCACAATATGTGTTTCTGTGGATCGTGTGAAAGAAGTTTTCCAATGAAACTTATAAAAATTACCTCGGTCAACCATGGCCAGTCGGATTGTCGGATCTGGTGTTCTGTCCATTGAACACGAGCACAAGACAATAGATTTTGACGATGTCATGACCTGTTTGCCACAATGAAAACAAGAAGCATTGCTTCTAGGACTATAGTGTCGAAGACATTCTTTGTCTTGTGCATTGCCGTGTTTTGCATTTAGATTTCAAGTGAAAGTTGCATTTTAAAATCTTTGATTAACTATTTGTTTTGTGTATTGATTCGATTTTGTCTTGGATCAAGGCTACATGTAAGCAGTAACTAGCCGGTCGTAGAGTAAATAGAGCCTAGAGTAAGTATGATGGAAATTTAGCTACACCTAACATTCAGCATAGTCTAGTCCTGGTGAATTTAAGACGCGGTGACGTTTACTCAGCTACGCCTGCCTGTGAACCAAGTATACCTTTCATTGCCTTACACGATCAAAGCTCACCCTCAGCATCCTTGATAAAAGCAGACGTTGTTCAATCCGCTCAAATGAGCATGTTCTGCTTTGATTTACAGACTCTTATGAATGTCCGTATACAGATATTTGAGTGTTTCGCTTTTTCTATGTCTTTGTTACACGTGCGGACAACTGAGTAGGTGTCTTTACTATGTGAGTGTTAGAGAGAACCATGAAGAGATGAGTTGACTGCCCAGTTTTGGTCCACGTAAATTAGCGCATGACCAGAGATCGCTGAAGAGAAGAAGATTTCTGAGGTCTTCCTATGCAGAACTATTGGTGTAAAGTCAGTGCCGGATTAGGTCAGCGCGGGGCCTGTAGCAAATTGTAGCGCGGGTCCTAGGTTTTGTATGATAAGTAATAAAACACAACTTTTACAAACAAACTTGTTTCGATTTAATGTGAGCAAATTTAGAGATAATACTAGACAAATCAATTTCTCTAAGTAAATTACATTCAATGTTCATTAAGGTGAGGTTATTTAGACGATCTGGTCCCATCTTGTTCCTTAACTCACTTTTTATACGCTTTAATGTTGAAAAAGAACGTTCTCCCCTGCAGTTAGTAATCATTAAAGACAAGTAAATTTGTAAGACTATTTCTACATTTGGGAAACACGACTCTAATGAATTTTCCATTATAAGTTTATAAAATTGCACTTCAACGAACTGCACAAGTTCGTCGCCTAGGCTTTCTTCCAAATCCTTTTGATAAGAGCTGACAATATTTGGAGTTCATCTCCCTTCATCTACTACACAGTGATATGCGACTTCTGTATTTTCTGCTTCAGTTCTTTGGATTCAGCACCATCACACACGACACTAAAAAATTCAGACAGCTTGCTTGTTTTTGATATAGCATCGGGGTTATTTTTTTTCCTTTTCATCTCTTTCACATAGGCGCGGGGGCCCCAGAAGCGCGGGGCCCGTAGCATGTGCTACATTTGCTACTAGGCTAATCCGGCGCTGTGTAAAGTAGGCCTCGAGTACTTTAGGTCCAGCATTTAAGTAGCTATTTTTTGCAATTCGTAGAGATGACATGGTTCTTCCTGAGTTGTGTATATTATGCTGTCACTACTGCCTGGTAAGACTTTATACATAGCAAGTGATCTTCAGATTTAGTCTGTGATTTCGTATAGTCTGCATATTTTCTACTGCATGGAGCAAGCTTAATCTTTGCAATATGTTTCTTTGGGACCTGAGAGTTAACCTATATGCACATTGCAGAAGACAGCATCAGATCTTTAGAAGATCATTGCGGAAATTGTGTGTGTGTCGATTTTAAAGATCAAATTTCGCTGAATTGGTTCAAGGCAGTGTGCAGTTTTATTTTGGTGTACTTCAATAACACACATTTAAAAAGCTCAGTACTTTCGTCCGTGCTTATTTAATAACACCAGATAGTAATGTCATAGTTAAAATGATATGCTGTCTTAAGGATTTTGTAGCCTCATTTAAAACAAAATCAAGAAAACGTGCAGCTGAATTTTCTTGATGCTGTTACGAGATTCAGGACAAAATTACTGCTTTTAAAGTAAATAAAAAAATCTACAAAAATACTAGTACCATAATCTGACATGGTTTATGCTGTATATGGCGCATTTGTTACAATGAGGATGAATCAACAGAATGTATAGTTTTTTCCTTGATTATGTGAAAAATATGGTGTGATGTTTCTGGTGCATCGATAAACCATACCAAAGCTGTGCTTTCATGGTTCTCCCTAAATAATCACATTGTGAAGTCTGACACACCACATGTTACGTTAGATGGATATACACTCACCCGAACAGCATCTATGAGTTATTTGGGTGTAAATTTGATCGCAGTCTATGTTTTAGGGACCATATTGACCAAGTTATTGCCAAGGCTCGCAACGCACTATCCGTACTGAGAATCATGGCGGCTGCTAACATTGAGCAACGCCTTCTTGTGCTCTTGTACCAAGGTATTGTTCTGTCATGTATAGAATATGCATGCGCTCTCCTAACAATTAGCCCTACGCAAACAGTGAGACTGGAAAGAATTCAGAATGAGGTTATACGCATCATTCTGGGATGCACCAAAGATAAAAAAAAGGAGTGTCGATGCGATTCCTTCTTGATCTCCCAACTATTGCTAACAGAATTGAAACTTGGAGGGTTCGATCATATCTAAGAATCAATGCAAACAAGGAACATCCTCTCCATGAAGAACTCATTAAGGAGAAAGGGTGTAGACTCAAGAGAAGCAGATCATGACTGAGCCAGTGGGGCCTTCGCAACAACCACAAGTAGCTTGACAATGGAGGTTCGGGCGGTTACGGAGGTGGTGAACTGGTTGGCATCTCACAATTACTCTCGTGTTTTCATACTCAGTGACTCCATGAGCATGATTCGTAAAGTCGAATCAGGTATGGTGAGACGTAACTGTGTGGAGGTACTGGTACAGACAATGATCAGAGAAATCACCTTTATTTTTGTCCCTGGGCACGCAGGAGTTAGGGTAATGAACGAGCTGATAGATTGGCTGGCTTAGCTACAATATCAGAGGAGCTGCAATGGATCGAAGTGACATTCTTCCCGCATTGAGAGAGTCTTTCCGAACAGAGGAGTTTCAGTGCTGTGAATCCCACTCGCTGACCAGATTGAAAGAGATGGGTGTCAATATTGGTGCAGCCGAAAAGAACGACATACTAAATATGCAAAGAGATTGATTAATCAACATCGAACTGGCGTGTTGGGTCGCTGGACGCTGCTGGATTTGTTGAGGCGGAGATCGGAGCACCTATGGACATGTCCGGAGTGCTGTGATGATAGTCCTCATATAACTGATGTTTAAATTTCTTTGGTTTTTTTCTGGCTTTTGTCTCCAATCAAAATCTTAATCTGGCAACCTTGCACATTTCTTCAGTACACACTTCCGGTATAGCAGACTATTGGTATTGTTATGTATTAGGTACTAACAAATTGGGAAAACTAACTGATGACCGAGTTGTTTGGAAAATAACATTACTCAAAGGTGCATAATCTTTTGAAAAAGAGGCTTAGAAATGAGATGCAAGCGCAAATTCAGAAGTTCTCACTGTAAAACACTTGGCTTACTAATTGATCATCTGTAAATACGAAAAAGGCCGTCTAGTAAATTTAATAGAATTTTACACTTGTCAGTTGAAAGTAACCGTGGCGTTACTTAGTAACGTAATATTCTGTATGGACAATATAAGCCTACTACTAAACTGTGTGACTATCCAAAATGTTGCAGATGTGCTTTTTATTTTAGCTATTAAGTTCTTAGAATAGAAACTTGCAAGAAATTAAAGAAAGGATTCAACGTTTTACTGTGGGCCGCGGCCATGGCGAATCTCAACAAACTGATGACGGGGAGGCTCAGGAGATTGCAATAGTTATAATTATACCAATAACAACAATAGTATAGTAATAGAGTGATATTAAAACATGAAAACTTAATCCTGACGACAACTTTTAGTTATTTAAAAAATAGTTAGAATGAAATATGACACTGCATATGTATAATTGAATATCAAAGCAGGCATTGAAGTGGGATGCAAAGGGTTCAAGAAAAAGAGGATGACCTAAGGAGACCCTGAAACTAACTTTGCTGAGAGAGGCAAGAAATATCGGTCTCAGTTCCATGGAGGAGATTGAGCGAGTTGCCCAGGATAGAGCGGTATGGAGAAATTACTTGCAGGCCCTATGTTATGTATAGGTCGAGAGGAATTATTATTATATATATAATTATGTTACAAGTTGAGGAAATTGTGGTTTGCAACTGGAACAGGCTGCTTTTAGCACATCAATGTTCGAGTCTGTCATGTAGGATACATTTTTATTTTTGATGATGTTCATAGAATAGATGAAAACAAGACTTAACATACATTATATGTTGAGCCAAAACACAAATATATTTTCAACACAACACTACTAATCATTGAATCTTGTCCACTAAAGTCCAGAAATTGCCCTTTTATGCCATAAGTGGCATGAGACTTTCAAAAATATGTCTTCTTGCAAATTCAAGATTTATAACCACAATATTATGTTTTGAAAACTTCACAAACATTACTTTCAAGTTCAGTTGCATCACTCATCACCACTCATAGATTCAGCAATAGATTTTGAATGTGAGAAAGTGATTTCTTGTTGAAGTGTTCAATCCAAAGTTTTCATTCTTTTGAAACATGCTTATTGAACTTATCATGCCTGCGATGTTACAACTTGTCCCTTGTAATTCAAGACTGGTTATTGGTTACTAAACTGACGTCATTGCACTCCGGACGGCCCATAGGAAATTCCATTCCCTTTTCTAACAAATTTCAGCAAACTTTTCTTGTTACATATTAATTGTCCTTCCAGCAAGCCATGTTGTATATATTACTTTAATTATGAGAACTCATAAACATTAAAATATTACAGGACTTAGATCTAACACATTCTTTTTCCGACACATTTTTTGGAGTCTGCTTTCTAGACAGTTGCAGTCCCCTGCTGACAAGATCTGTCTTCCCATGTGTGTCTGGAGTTTTCCTTCTTAATGTGATTTATGCCATCAAACTCACCAACCTGGACTTGTGTGCAGTATGTATTCCCTGGACACTATAATTTAATCCCTATCTACATGAGAACATGTCATATGAGTAGAATACAAAACTAATTTCCCCAATGGAGAAAGAGGACTGCTATTTGTCCCTTAGCTGGAGGATGGGTTGTTTGCAGTCAGAGCACATATCACTCACCTATGGGTTCAGCGCTGTTATCTTATCCTGCTTGTCACCCTATGGTCTGGCCTTTCGGTCTGTCCGGCTTGGTTAGACCTGTTAGGAGTTAGACTCTTGACAACATAGCCTGAAGTATTATCAAGATAAACAAATCCTCCAAACTTGATATGGTAGGCTATTCTGAAGGTGGAAGGATCTTGACTATGTAACAGTAGTTCTATAAATGTTCACTATACACTTTTATTTTTGTCAATTTTTCTATTACCAACATTGGTAATTTCTCTCTCTGTCTCATTAGACTGCAAGAATCATGGAGACACAAAGTCACTTATTGTGTGATAATTTGAAGCAGGAACCAGATTATGAAGTGAGTTCATTTTTATACGTTAGAGTTCATTACGATAGATTTAATCAACTTAATTAATGCTGCTTGCTAGTACATTAGCTACTAAAATAAATATTGTCAGTGTGATAACATGCTCTGTCATTAAGTTAATTCAGAGCAGTTTGAACATTTCTTTGAACGCTCCATATCGACCACTTGTTAATCACTCTGTGTGATTTGTATGTGATCAGAGCCTAAGAACGATTGTATGTTGTGCCAGTTATGCGCCTACAAGTAGGACAGCACATCCGATTTCTGCTTTTTTTTTACTGGGGTGGCTTCCTAGGCCCCTATATCAGTCTCTTTGACATGTCTTGTAGGTCGCAGTGGTACTATTCTTTGATTCCTTCGAGGCCCCTGCAACACACGAGCGAGTTTGAACATAAAACCAAACATCTTATTTTCTTAACATTCTTGAATTTGTATTTGGAGTTAAGGAAAGAGAAGTCTGCAAAGAATTTATGAATAATGTTAAAACTGTTCACATCACAAATATTTTTATGTCTATTGAATTTTATCTGATAACAAAAAGAAGACAATAAACTCTATTCAATTTGAAAATACCATGTATTGGACTAATTTTGTATTTATCACAAATAATTGTCAAGTAATTTTGTATCAAAATAAATTTTATTTTGTATTTGGGTTTCATTATGAAGTTAAAAAATTATATTTCCAGAGTCCCACAGTGAAAAAGGAAACAATTGATGAGGAAGGAGAAATTGATATGTCTCCTGTCATAAAGAAGGAAAGGACCAGTCCCACATCATATTCTCTTACTGATGAGGACAATTATATCTGTAAGTATGTGCTAGTTATTGGATGAAGTTTTTAATGCATCTGGTATAACAACTTTATGTATCTTTAGAGAATGAATATTTTGGTCAGAAAATATTACAAATAATGAGCTGTGAAAGAAACATAATTGCACAACCATGATCACAGGAAGAAGATGTAAATTACTTTGACATGTGTGTAGAATGTCACCTGATACTTTTGCAAATACAGCTCTTCAAAGCACAGCAGATGGAAGGAGGTTGTAGGGCAGACCAAAGGAGTGGAAATTGAAATAATAAAAGTGTGCATTAACATTGGATGTCATAGGTACAGCTGCAGCAATGGAAGTCACTTGTTGAAGCTTTAAGTATCAACTCTGACATTTAGGGGGTATAGATGAGGCAGTCAGCCAGACAACGTAGTACACGATGACAACCACAGCACTATAGGATACCAGAATAACAGTAGATACACATAGTTGGTATAGAGAACAACTGGAACCTATGCATTGCAAAGGTGAGAAATCCCTCGCAAGAGCACAGGTCGGACACAATGGTTGAACAGGGAAGTGGGGAGACGAAGAGAAATGTAGTTGGACAGAGCCCAAGACACGACAGTGATGGTGAGTGAATTACAAAAGGACTAGCTGTACCCTGCTCATCTAGGTCTGAAACGCTTGTTGAATGCGTTGACCAATGAAGGTATGATTGAAAACAATGACATTGTGTTTGTAGTGACTAATGTGTTGTGTTAAACGTTGTGATGTTCAGTCCTGGCCATGTATGCCTTGTCCTGCCTGCTGGGTTCCATCCTATGACATATATAGACAATTTAGCTAATGTCTTTTGTTAAGTTTATCAGCACAGAAAAATACACAACACATGTGAACTGAAGCGGTATCAAGACACGAACGCACATATTTAATAACTTCAGTGAAGAAACATGATAAGAACAATGGTGAGTTAGGCTTAAGCTCTCTGCTCATATAAGCTGGTCTTACTGCGGTATTCCAGGAAATGAGAAGACGAATGAACTGGCAAGACCTCGAGGAAACCTGGATCAGTCTCATCTATCCCAGAACTACAAGGAAGTAAAGACACCCCGGAAATCATCCATGAAAACAGAGTGAAGAGTAGTAAATGAAGACTACAAGGCCGCATAAATGAGCTCAGCAGAAAGGAACAGGCAAAGATATTCGGGCTCAAAATGAGACATTGCAGTCTCATAGCCCACCTGCACATATGGGGGCCTTAGAGACCCAGTCAGACCCTAGAACATCTTAGAAAACTGTCTCATCATTGCCAGTCAAAGCAGGGAAACCTGGCCTAAGGTAGCAACCCTTGAAGACAAATTATAAGGGATACGCAAAGACATCACATACACTGTCCTGTTCACAGCCCATGCTGAAATAGAAGTATAGCTAGTATTGATCTCTAAGGATTACTTCCTGTCCTCCATTAATAATGGCATATTACTAATGGTACCAGTGACATTATTTAATGTTAACCATTCTTTCTGTTCAGATTGTGAGAAATGTCAGATGAAATATGAAGGAAGCTGTCCTGAGCATAGACATCACGTCTACATTGATAATGCTGAGGTAAATATATACAATCATGACACAACTAAAATACCTTATAGAATAGACATTTCAGTTATCATTTATAGATATTTGTAATGAATATAGAACTAAAGCTTTGGAAATATCAAAGTGGATCAGGCTATGAATACAACATTAAATTAGCAAAGTTGTCATTTGTCCCCTACACATAATGTTCTTAAAGACGGCTACGGATTGTTGGTCAAAGTACTAACAAATTTTCAAAGTTAAAAAAAAGTACTACAGGCAGTATCAAGATCTATTAGGAGCAGATTATTTATTTGTTTGCCCACTTTGAACTCAGTGGTAGTCATGGTGCCTCTTACTTCTTCTTCAAACACTCCATATCGACCACTTGTTAACCACTGTGTGTGATTTTATGCGATCTGAGCCTAAGAGCAATTGTATGTTGTGCCAGTTATGCGCCTACAAGTAGACCAGCACATCCGATTTATGCTACGCTTTTTATTTACTAGGGTAGCTTCCATAGGCCCCTACATCAGTCGCCTCTTACTACATGCCTTGTAGGTTGCAGTGGTACTATTCTTTGCTTCCTTGTGGGCCCGGCACCATACGGGTGGGTTTCTATGACTAATGAAGGCCTAGTGTTCCTTTTCCAATCAGCAACATCACCTCATGTAGACTTTCAGTTTTTGCACGGTGTGCTTGGTTACAGGTGAGTATTTGCCGCATCGCTAGTCATCCTTCTCATTTAGATCTATGCTTTAGTTTATTTAGTAGTCCTTGTCTATGTTTGTCTTCCTTGATAAAAGTCTATGACCGAAACGTTGGTTTTTTGTTAGTTTTATCATTTTGCTATTAATTTTTGCTTGCTTATGTGATACCATACATACATGTCTTTGTCTTTAAACGCCAATTTATTACGTATCACCGCAGCCTCCTCGGTTACCTCCCGATCTCATCTGATCCACTCGGACCAATCAGGCAAACTTTACCCTGACTTCAGAGGCAGTTAGAAACAGATAAGAACCTTGAGATGATTTTGACTGTCTGTCCATGTTGTTATTGGTTACTTTAGACACTCTGGGCAGACTCATAGGTACTCAGTCTCTTTAGGAGATAGTGTATAGTTCAAGTGGCTTGGTTGTTTATCCATCTTCTCATGTGACTTCCTGCTTAAACATAATTTTATTAAACATTCCTAGTGTAGATGCTTCATTACTTGCCATATCATCATTCAGCATGCAACACTTCAGTGACTTTAGTTTCCAATTTGTTTGTATAGTCATTTAGTCACTGGACGCTGTTGGAGAAATTGCGGAGGAGATCAAATCACCTATGGACATGTTCGGAGTGCAATGAAGATATCTGAAACTAGTACAGTTATTTATTAAATTGATAATACCTTCAGATTTGTTCTATATGTTTGGTGTGAGTCACTTCAACATTGAACTCGAATAGTATTTTTTATTTTTTTTTGTTGACGACAGATTAATCAAAGTGATGATTACAGTCAAGATTTCATCAATGAGGTTGACCATGATAAACAAGTCATACAGAAAGTGGAACATACTGATGTGCATGAGGAAAATGAAGGTAAAGTACTTGGATTTAAAAATAATTCAATATATTTTTAAATGTTTTGTATAAGATACTGGGAGGTGTAGGTGGTTAAGTGGTTAGCATACTGACCTATCAGTCATGAGGACAACTGACAACAGACTGCACTACAGCTGGCCGAATGGATTCGAGCGTGGCTTCCATGTGGGAGACCCGTGTTCAATCCACAGTAAGACCAAGGATGGTTTTTTTCTGTCAGGGACATAAAAGAAAAATCCTAACCTGAACAGAGGCTACACTAGCTATGTGGCCATTAAATTCCTCATGCTCTCGTCCCCCCTGTCCTACACCGCCCTAAAAAGCAGTACTACAGGCAGTAACTACAATGGATTTCAAGTCATTTTGGCATAACCAGTAATGAAACAGAAGATCGACTGGCCAAAACTGGCAGTACAATTCCATAGATACACTATGGTTTGACCTACTAGAAAACCATAAACATCATTAAACATAACATTCACCAAAAATGAAAAGAATCCTACGCAGGTCACTCCTCTCAAGACCCAGCCCAGCTGTTATCAAGAGACGGCCAATGCATCATCATTAGACTAAGGACAGACCATTGTAGACTGTCAGCACATGCACACCACATTGGCGATCCAGCAATGTGTCTATATAGCACTGCACTAGAAAATGCTTTTCACATACTTCAAAGTCCTGTAGGCTCTATACCATCTTGAGAAACAAACTTCTTGGAACGCTCCATATCGACCACTTGTTAACCACTCTCTGATTTGTATGTGATCTGAGCCTAAAAGTGATTGTACGTTGTACCAGTTATGCGCCTACAAGTAGGCAAACACATATGATTTCTGCTGCGCTTTTAATTTACTAGGGTAGCTTCCTAGGTCCTACATCAGTCACCTCTTACAACATGCCTTGTAGGTCGCAGTGGTACTATTCTTTGCTTCCCTTGAGGGCCCCAGCAACATGCGGGCGGCTGGATCGCTGACTATGACACAAAATTAATACCTTATTCACTGCACCTATGGCCCCCGACACAGTACAACAGCAAACTATGTTATCAGTCAAAGGATTACTATAGGCACGGGGGACTGCCTAGAGTAGTTGATAGTAGCTCGGCCTGCTAGCTGTGAGATGCCTCATTCGAGTCCCCTGGTCTTACTCAGGACGATAACGTGAGTACCTCTGAAGTCGGAGAAAATCTGCCTGTATGGCGAGGGAATACTAATTACGAGTACATTGAGCACACGGCTGCCAGTGTAAAGTAATTTACAATGTGCACGCTGCTGCCATTGTAAGAAATTGGAAAACGGATTTTCACGCAAAATCAGTTTCAGAGATGAAACTTCGTCTGAGTTGAAAGCGACGAAAGAAAAAAAAAAACTATAGGCACATAGGGGAAAATATTGATGGTACTGTATGGAAATTTCTATCCTGGTTAAGTTTCAAACATGATATGACTTACACCCGAGTGGTTACCGGGCCCAAATTTGGGGTGTAAAGAATAGAACCACTGTTACCTGCCATGCATGTCGTAAGAGGCGACTAAGGAGGTTTGGCTGAAATCGGATGCATGTGTCCTAAATGTGTAGAAGTCTATGCGTTTAGGGGTCCACCAAACCAATGTGCAACGTATACACGTTCTTGGCAAAGATCAAACATATCGCAAAGTGATAAAATTGGTCGTAAAGAACGAACGCAAAGAAGGAGAAGAAGATATGACTTACACAGGCAAAATGTATTAAGAGACTTAATGACTGTTTCTGTCAATATCTTCTATTGTTCTTTGACTTTTGGGACCATCTTTCTTAATTAACAACATTGGCTGTCTAAGCGCTCAAGACATTTAGATCACACCCTTCAGATTGTTTTCAACTGATGATCAGTCAGAAATCTTTTATTGTTAAAGGGGGATTGACTTAATTACACCGGGTTTCCACATATGGCTCCATCGCTATCAACAGAAATGGCACAAAACCTGCTCAGAGTATTGCACAAAATATGCACTTTAGTTTCAACAACTTCTTTGAATATTCCTTATCTACCACTTGTTAAACCACTCTTTGTGATTTTATGTGATCTGAGCCTAAGAGATTTTATGTGATCGGACCCTAAAAGCTATTGTACATTGTGCCAGTTATGCACCTACTTATAGGCCATCACCGCCTGAGTGGTTACCGGGGCCAAATTTGGGGTATAAAGAATAGAACCACTGTTACCTGCCACGCATGTCGTAAGAGGCGACTAAGGAGGTTTGGCTGAAATCGGATGCACGTGTCCTAAACGTGTAGAAGTCTATGTGTTTAGGGCCTACCAAACCAATGTGCAACGTATACACGTTCTTGGCAAAGATCAAACATATCACAAAGAGTGATTAAAATTGGTCAAAGAAACAACGCAAAGAAGAAGATAGGCCATCACATCCGATTTCTGCTATGCTTTTTATTTACTAGGCAGCTTCCTATGCTTCTAACTCAGTCACCACTTACGACATACCTTGAAGGTCGCAGTGTTCCTATTTTTGCTTCCTTGCGGCCCGGCAACACATGGGTAGCTTCAGCAACAATCTTAGGGGTTTCTGGAAAAATTACTTTTGAACCCAATGACATTGTCAGGATTCTAACCCCCAACCATCTTAGTTGTGATGCTAACAGCTTGACCATGGAGACCTCCGATCTGAATTCTATTTACCATATAACATATTGTTGTCTCCCATCTTCAACAGTTTCATCTTCTTTGCGTTCGTTCTTTACGATCAATTTTAATCACTCTTTGTGATATTTCTGGTCTTTGCCAAGAACATGTGTACGTTGCACATTGGTTTGGTAAGCCCCAAAACACATAGACTTCTACACATTTAGGACACGTGCATCCGATTTCAGCCAAACCTCCTTAGTCGCCTCCTACGACATGAGTGGCAGGTAACAGTGGTTTTATTCTTTACACCCCAAATTTGGGCCTCAGTAACCACTCAGGCGTTCAACAGTTTTAATTATTATGCTTTGTAGGTGATTGTAATTTTTAAAAGGTAAATCCAAGTGAATTAAGAATAACTACGTATTGTGTTTGTTCATTGTTTTGACTAACTTTTCTTTATGTTACAGGAGAAACATATTCCCATACCCAGGACTACCACCCTATCTCAGAAGTTGAACATATGCAAGTGATGCATGATAACAAATGTATGGAAATTAAGAAAGAAGATCATCTGGTAGATGTACCGTATGAGTACAATGCTAGTACTGTACATACAAATATAAGCATGGAAGGATGTAACAGTGTCAAACAAATAACAGAGGGCACTAACGGAGAGTCAAGCATGACTAAGGACAATAACACACATTCAAACATGATTGCAGACAATAACATAGAGTCACATGTGACTGCAGTCAAAATATCTGAAAATTCAGTTGACCATCGAGAAAATACAACAGAAATTTGTGAGACTAATAGCAATCTACAAAATAGAAACTCTGATAACTTAAACAAACAGATTAAAGGGAAACCTTTCACCTGTAATGTTTGTGGTGCTGGATTTGCACTCAACACTTATCTAACAAGACACAAAAGTATACATACTGGGGAGAAACCTTACAAATGTGATATATGTGGTGCAGGATTTCCATTGAACAGTTACCTAAAAAAGCATAAAATTATTCATACAGGGGAGAGACCTTACAAATGTGATGTTTGTGAAGTTGCATTTGCTCGGCCAGGTCATCTAGAAACACATAAAAGAGTGCATACAGGGGAGAAGCCTTACAAATGTGATGTTTGTGGTGTGGAATTTGCTCGGCATAGTTATCTAAAACTACACAGGAGTATACACACAGGGGAGAAACCTTACAAATGTGATGTTTGTGGTGCAGAATTTTCTCTGAATAGTTATCTAAAAAATCACAAAAAGACACACACAAGAGAGAAACCTTACAAATGTGATATTTGTGGTGTTGCATTTGCTCGGCCGGGTGGTCTAAAAACACATACAAGGGTACATACAGGAGAAAAGCCGTATAAATGTGATGTTTGTGGTATGGGATTCTCTCTGTGCAGTAATCTAAACGATCATAAAATTATACACACAGGAGAGAAACCGTACAAATGTGATGTTTGTGGTGTAGGATTTGCCCTGAGAAGTTATCTA
Organism: Arion vulgaris; assembly: GCA_020796225.1. Classification (NCBI taxonomy): domain Eukaryota; kingdom Metazoa; phylum Mollusca; class Gastropoda; order Stylommatophora; family Arionidae; genus Arion; species Arion vulgaris. Next base: position 62,086,898 of record CM036755.1, on the reverse strand, counting down.
AAAAGACATAAAATTATACATACAGGAGAGAAACCTTACAAATGTGATGTTTGTGGTGTAGGATTTGCTTTCAGCAATTACCTGATAACGCATAAAAGAATACATACAGGAGACAGGCCTTACAAATGTGAGGTTTGTGGTGCGGCATTTGTTCGGCGGAGTGATTTAGAAACACATAAGCGAGTTCATACAGGAGAGAAACCATACAAATGCGATGTTTGTGGTGTGGCATTTGCTCTGGCTAGTAACCTTAAGCAGCACAAAAATATACATACAGGAGAGAAACCTTACAAATGTGATATTTGTGGCATAGCATTTGCAGTGTCCAGTTATCTAAAAAGACACAGAATTATACATACAGGAGAGAAACCTTACAATTGTGATGCTTGTGGTGCAGGATTTTCTCAGAAAAGTTTTTTAAAAAGACACAAAACTATACACACAGGAGATAAACCTTACAAATGTGATGTTTGTGGTGTAGGATTTGCTCAGTGTAGTGACTTAAATAAACACAGTATGAAACATACCGGTGAAAAGCCTTACAAATGCGATGAATGCGGTGTTGGATTTACTCGACGTAGTGGTCTTAAAATACACAGAATTATACATACAGGAGAGAAACCGTACAAATGCGAGGAATGTGGTGCAGCATTTGCTCGGCCCTGTCGTCTAGAAACACATAAAATATTACATACAGGCGAGAAGCCTTACAAATGTGATGAATGTGGTGTAGGATTTGCTCGACACAGTGACCTAAAAATACACAAAATTATACATACAGGCGCGAAGCCACATAAATGTGATGAATGCGGTGCAGGATTTACTCGACGTAATGATCTAAAAATACACAAAAGTATACATACAGGAGAGAAACCTTACAAATGTGATGAATGTGGTGTGGCATTTGCTTTGCCTGGCCGTCTAAAATCACATAAAAGAGTACACACAGGAGAGAAACCTTACAAATGTGATATTTGTGGTTTAAGTTTTACTCTGAGTAGGTATCTAAGACGACACAAATATACACATAAAGGAGAGAAACCTTACAAATGTGATATTTGTGGTGTTCAATTTACCCAGTGCCATAATCTAAGGAGGCATAAAATTATACATACAGGAGAGAAACCGTACAAATGTAATGTTTGTGGTGTCGCATTTTCGTTACGCAGTAAATTAATTGACCATAAGATTATACATACAGGAGGAGAATCTTACAAATGTGATGTTTGTGGTGTGTTATTTGCCCGGCCGGGTCATTTAGTCAAGCATAAAAGAGTACATGCAGGGGAGAAACCTTACAAATGTGATATTTGTGGTGCAGGATTTCCTCTGAACAGCTACCTAAATAGACACAAAATTGTACATACAGAAGAGAAACAATTCATATGTGATATTTGCGGTGCAGCGTTTGCTCGAAGAAGTGATCTAAAACCACATCGAATTATACACTCAGGAGAGAAACCGTACAAATGTGATGTTTGTGGTTTAGGATTCAGCGACGCAGTGGTCTTAAAATGCACAGAATTATACACACAGGAGAAAAACCTTGCAAATGTGATGTTTGTGGTGCAGGATTTTCTCGGAATATTTATCTTAGAACACACAAAAGGATACATACAGGAGAGAAACCTTACATATGTGATGAATGTGGTGTAGCATTTACTAAACGTAATGATTTAAAAAGACACAAAAGAGTACATACAGTAGAAAAGCCACACAAATGTGATGTTTGTGGTTTGGCATTTGTACATCCCTGCCGTCTTAAAGTACATAGACAAATACACACAGAAGAGACACCACACAAATGTGATATATGTGGTGCCGGATTTACTGTGTGCAATAGTCTTAAAAACACAAAGAATACATGCAGAAGAAGCATTACAAACATAATATATGTTGTATATGCTTTGCTAATCTAGATTCTAGAAAGCCATAAAAGAACACATATTTGTAAATCTTCTTCTTATGTTCGCCCACTATGAATTCCGGTGTAGTCAGGGTGGGCACCTGGTATGGTGCTTCTGATTGATTTTTACGTGAAGGCATGCTTTCCTTTTTATCAGTGTCCCCTGTCATACAGGCTTCTCTGATTTCAAAAGTTGCTTTGTAAGTCTTAAAAGTGTCAGCATTCTGAAATGAATTTTTATGTTAAATGTTGGCCGGATTAGCTTAGAGCGCAACCGTTCGGCTATCGACTCGGACACAAGTGGGTTGTGCGTTCACTCCCACACTTGACATTCCATACATGATGAAAGGAATTGGTCCTCCTACACACTAGGAACTACAAATGTGAAGTAACAGGCACTTCATACCATACGATCTGAAAGGGATACAGGAAATTCTATTTGTGTTTATTTTTTTAAAATAAACTAAGCTAGTAAATAAAAAACATCGTAGAAATTGGACGTGCTGGCCTACTTGTAGGCGCATAACTGGAACAACGTACAATCACTCTTAGACTCAGATCACATACAAATCACACAGAGTGGTTACCAAGTGGTCAAATATGGAGTGTTCGAAGAAGATCCCATCCTATTGCAACATATTGGTAAAGAAGAGAACTTTACCTACAGGATACAAGTCTAAATTATGAAGAAGTCAAGAGGTTTATCACAAGAAGAAAGAGGCGCAGATAGTGAAGTCAATAATACACTTCGCTAGTAACCACTGCCGTACTAATTCTTGGGTTCGAGACTAACTTGGGCCAAAAAATGTCAGTGTGTACACAGACTACAGGTTTCCTGATCCTTTACTTGGGAGGGATCTAAATTAAAGTACCTCAGAAATCGGAGTACGACTTGCCTGAATGGCGAGGGACACTGATAAGAAAAGCAAGGATTCATGCAAAAAAAATCAGTCAGAGGTTCATATTAGACGCCCTGACTACAACTGAATTCATAGTCTGTGGTTTCTACTGGCATAGAAATCCAGCTAGAATCTGCTGAATAAAATATTACAATTTGTTGTCAGTTTTGCTGAGTGAATTGCTTAAATTTTTACCTAAATTAATAAAAGCTGGAGAAAAGAAATCTAGCAAATGACATTTGTGCTTGTTTTATTTATTTTATTTGAAATTCTTAAGACATTTACATGTTCTTATTATTGCTGTATCACAGACAAAATCTCTTCAGCCTGGTCAATATTTTCTATCTCTTCATGCACAAAATAGTAACAGGACTGGCCATTCTTCTTTGAACGCTCCATATCGATCACTTGATAACCACTCTTTGCGATTTGTATATGATCCAAGCCTAAGAGCGATTGTACATTGTGCCAGTTATGCACCTTCAAGTAGGCCAGCACATTAGATTTCTGCTATTCTTTTTATTTACTAGGTAGCTTCCTAGGACAGGCAGTTTTGGAATCCCCAAGGAAAGAGGAGATGGGGAAGGCTACATACCTGGAGAAGAGAGCTGAGGCTGATACTAAAAGGATAGGCAAAACATGGAAAGAATTGGAAGGAGAGAGGAAGAAGTTTGTTGAAGACCTGTGCTCCATTGGGAGTTGAAAAGAAACTTTCCTAGGCCTCTACCTTAGTTGCCTCTGACGACATGCCTTGTAAGTCGCAGTGTTACTATTCTTTGTTTCCCATGAGGGCCCTGGCAACACGGGCAGACAGTTGGTTAAAAAGTGTGAGTCAAAAAACATTTTGACAACCATGGTAACAGTAGATGAGACTTAGATTCACAATTATCACCTTACAACCAATCTAAAATTATCATGCAATGGAAATTCCAGGCTCCCCAACACATATCAAGCTGATAGCACAGAAATCCGCCAAAGAGCAATTCCAACTTTTTTAAGATGTCTACTGTATCTTATTTTTCTTTATTTCGCCCACTATAAATTCAGGTGCAGTCAGAACCTGATATCGCTGTAGCGTAGTTGTTAGTGAACTCGCTCGCAAGGCTGGTGGTCTGGGTTCAGCTCCCGCAATGCGCTGGAATTTTTCCCGACCACGACGGCTCTCAGGTCGACCCAGCCTCAACTGGGTACCAGATATGCTCTGGGAAAGTAAAGGCGGCCGGCGTGATGCTGACCACATCACCCATTGTGTGCCGACGGTCAATAAAAATACAGGCCTAACACTGTATTGACCTATATACCACGAGGTATGAAAGGGTTCTTTTACTTTTACAGAACCTGATATGTCGGTTCTGACTGATTTTTCCGTGAAGGCCTGCTTTCCTTATTATCAGTGTCCCCCGCTATACAGAAGTGCCTGCTCAAACTTCAGAGGTAGGTATCTTATTGTTTGATTGATTGGACCATCATTATTGCACTTCGGTGAGTAACCATGTGTGCTCCGATCTTTTTCTTAAACAGAAGATCTCAGCGCATCGACGCGGTCTCTGAGGTATCTTATATTACAATAACGCCTGAGTGGTTACCAGGGCCCAAATTTGGGGTGTAAAGAATAGAACCACTGTTACCTGCCATGCATGTCGAAGAGGCGACTATGGTCTGGATGAAATTGGATGCATGTGTCCGCTAGGGAATGCTAACCCAAACAAATGCTTGCAGAAAACGGATGCACGGTAAGGGCATAACATGGTGCAACGACCTCACAAAGAGATAACGATTCTACGGCCGCCAATCTGTCTTGAGATTTAGTCACGCAGTAAGAATGTCAGACCTACCATCACGAGGGTGGCCAAAACTTACTGTCGGCACAAACGGGGAGCAGAAATCATAGGAATTATATCCTACAGAACTGCCCCTAGTATGCAGAATTGAGAAAAAAGAGGTGACCCACTTACACTAGCGTCCAAGACAAACTGTATGGCGTAGCTAATAATCTGAGGCAGACGGCTGCCTTTATTAGAGAATCCAAATCCCAATCTAGTGAGAACGCAGAAGAAGAAATATTACAATAAGGTATCTTCCTTGTGGCAACATGGTTAACAGACAGTACTATGTCTCCTCCTTACCAAACTAAGGAAAGATGGGATCAGAAAACGAGAGATAGCATGCACTCACAACCTTCCTTTGCTCCAAGACAACACACTCTCTCACAAAGGCCGACTTCTACAACTAACAGCCAGCTTCTTCTTCGAACGCTCCATATGGACCACTTGTTAACCACTCTGTGTGATCTGAGCCTAAGAGCGATTGTACGTTGTGCCAGTTATGCACCTACAAGTAGCCAGCATATCCGATTTCTGCTATGCTTTTTATTTACTAGGGTAGCTTCCTAGGCCCAACATCAATCACCTCTTACGACATGCCATGTAGGTCGCAGTGGTACTATTCTTTGCTTCCCTCGTGGGCACCACACATACACAACAGCCAGCAATCTTATTATTGAGATTCTTCCACACCATGTCCATTCTTTGGATTTGTTTCCATCATAGTTTTCTCCTTTCCAAATTTTAAATAAAATAAAAGGAAATATTTGGATTAATAAACATTGATAGCGATGAAATCGTATTATCAATTATACAGGATATCTGAATTTCCTTTAAAGTCAGGGCAGAGACTTATAGCCAGTCCCTTGTATCTGCTGCATTCTTTTATTGGGTTACTTCTTGCATCAACAGTTATCCCTTGACACATGTTGGAGACTTCATCACAAAAATGAGGGAGGCGAAACCACAATAAAAATGCAAAAACCAGACCAGCGGGTCTGTAGGCTTCTAACCAGCCCATCAAACTCATGCACAAATCACATACAACAACAAAGAGCAGTAGGTGTAAAGTGACTGAAGGTGAAGAAGCACAAAGAAAGTACAGTGTCCAAAAAAATCTCAAGTAAAAATAAACACAACAAACAAGATATTTGCTAGAATTCCCTCCAGCTTTTATTAATTTTAGTTTAAAAAATATTCATTCTGCAAAACTGACAACAAATTGTAATATTTAAAAAGTCCATGAATTTTAAAACAGATCCTAGCTGGATGCTTTTGCATGAGTGTGTAGCAAATAACACAGTATAAAGTTCTTCGAACGCTCCATTATCGACCACTTTGTTAACCACTCTTTGTGATCCGAGCATAAGAGTGATTATACGGTGTGCCAGTTATGCGCCTACAAGTAGGCCAGCACATCCGATTTCTTCAACGCTCTTTATTTATTAGGGTAGCTTCCCTAGGTACTACATCAGTCACCCCCTACAACATGCCTTTAGGTTGTAGTGGTACTATTCTTTGTTTACCTTGCAGGACCCGGCACCACACAGGCGAAACAAATATGCCCATACAGGTAACTAAGATTTTACAAACTTTATAGTACTATATCTGTAGTTTTACTGTAGCATGGTATCAGATCTGATTGGTCATAGGAAGGTTGCCAGAGCTGACTCATGCCAAACCCTACAGTGTGTGCTAGCTTGAAAACCCAGCCTGATTTTTCAACTTGATACAGACTTGTCCATATATACAACACCATCTGCTTAATTTCCAGGTCAACTTTCATATTATAATAATCTCTACATTCCCCTTCCAAGAGTAATGATAACATTCTGGAAGACGATCATGCTTCAATCTACTGGGATACATTCTTCCCCTTTGGTACGGTCACAACCGTAATACTATAAATAATTGTTTTAAACTATCCTTACTGCCTGTATTACCACTTTTTAGGGAGGTGTAGGATAGGTGGGACGAGAGCCTGAAGAATTTAATGGATAGTGCAATCGGCGTGAAACTGTTCAGGTTAGGATTCATTTATGTCGACAACAGAAAAAATCCTTGGCCTTACCGTAAATTGAATACGGGTCTCCAGCATAGGAGGAGCACTTGAATCCATTCAGCCAGAAACTCTTTACTGTAATACTAAATTCTATAAATATGCATTCTTTAATGATATTCTAGAAAACTGAGAACAGCAAAGTATGTACATATACATTACATTTGTTACGTTACTTCGGGGTGTATTTTTTTGTGTCTCTTTAAGTTATATAGCACAGTAAATCCTGCACCACAGACATCACACTTGTAAGGCTTCTCTCCTGTGTGTACAACTTTATGTGGTACTAGATCACTACGCCTTGGAAATGCTAACCCACATTCATCACATTTGTAAGGTTTCTCTCCTGTGTGTATTATTCTATGGGGTTTCAGATCACTTCTTCGAGAAAATCCTGCACCACAAACCTCACACTTGAAAGGTTTCTCCCCTGAATGTATTCTTTTATGTGCATTTAGACCACCAAGCAGAGCAAATGCTGCACCACAAACATCACATTTGAAAGGCCTCTCTCCTGTATGTGAAATTTTGTGCGGTTTTAGATCACTTCTTCGGGCAAAGCCTGCACCACAAATATCACATTTGAAAGGTTTCTCTCCTGTATGTATAATTTTGTGCTTTTTAAGATATCTGTTCAGACAAAATTCTGCACTACAAATATCACATTTGTAAGGTTTTTCTCCTGAATGCAGAATTTTGTGTGTTTTGAGATCACTGCGTCGAACGAATCCCACTCCACAAATATCACAATTGAAAGGCTTCTCTTTTGTATGTACACTTTTATGTGTTTTTAGATCCCCCAGCCGAGCAAATGCTGCATCACAAACATCACATTTGTGAGGCTTCTCTCCTGTGTGTATAATTTGGTGCTTTTTTAGATAACTGTTCAGAGGAAATCCTGCACCACAAACATCACATTTAAAAGGTTTTTGTCCTGTGTGTATAATTTTGTGTTTTGTTAGATAACTATTCAGAGAAAATCCTGCACCACAAACCTCACATTTGTACGGTTTCTCTCCTGTGTGTACTCTTGTATGTGCTTTTAGACTATCGAGTCGAGCAAATTCTGCACCACAAATATCACACGGGTAAGGTTTCTCTCCTGTATGTATAAGTTTGTGTTGTTTAAGATTACAGTTAAGTGAAAATCCGATTCCACAAACATCACATTTGTAAGGTTTTTCACCTGTGTGTACTCTTTGATGTGTTTTTAGATCACCAAGCCGAGCAAATAACGCATCACATACATCACATTTGAAAGGTTTCTCTCCTGTATGTACTATTTTATGCGATTCTAGATGACACGGCCGACCAAATGCAACACCACACACATCACATTTGTAAGGCTTTTCTCCTGTATGTATAATTCTGTGTCTTTTGAGATCACTACGCCTTACGAATCCCATAAAACAAACATCACACATGTGAGGCCTATCCGCCGAATTCATATTTTTTTGTCCGTTCAGTTCACTGTTCCAAGAAAATCCTTCTCCATATTCCTCACAATTCAAAGCTTTCCCTACAACCTTTCTATTCCTTCTACCAGAGTTTTCATTTTGTTGATCGGTACTAGTCTCACAACTATCTGTTGTATTTTCTTGGTGGTCAACTGAATCCTCAGATGTTTCATCGTCAGTCACCTTAGACTCTGTGCTATTTTCTTCTGTCATTTGTTTGACACTGTTGCACACTTCCTTGCTTACATTTGTATGTACAGTGCTAGCATTGTACCCGTACAGTACATCTATATGACGATCTTGTTTCCCAATGTCCATATATATGTCACCGGGTATCACTTGCATATATTCAACCTCTGAGGAATATGCTTCTCCTGTAAAATAAACAAACAAAATTAGTCAAAACAATGAACACACATTTTGTAGAGTTATTATATCACATTCAGATTTAACTTTACAAAAACACAACCATCTAACAAATATAATACAAGAACCAAAACTGTTTAATATTACTAATAAAAAGTACTTTTCCAAACTATACTACTCTCCCAACATTATGCTATCAGTGCTAAATCTGGATGCTGACATCAAACGATAAAAGAAAACACAAGTCCCGAAAGAGATGAAGTGTCCATGCAGAATGCTGGGAGTATCAAGAAGAAACCAGTTTAGAAATGAAGACATCATAGAAAAAAGGGTACAACATCAGTACTGAACCATCAAGAAACAACAAATTAAATGGTACAATGTAAAAATAAGCAGATTACCAACAGACAGTGCACCTCAAAGAGCAATGTTGATTGATTGATTGGACAATCATCATTGCACTTTGGTGAGTAACTTTGTGTCCTGTGATCTCTTTCTTACACAGGAAGATCTCAGCTGCAACGCATGAACTCCATAGCATCAGCGAGGGTTCCTGATGTAATTTTGAAAATGGTCAAGATATTTTAGCAGGAATGTTATTTTTAATCTTTTCTAATGAATTTTGCCTGACGGCAACTTTTTCAGCATGCTCTTCTGGATTTTGAACTGCCAAGGGCTCTTTCATATGCAATGTTACTCTGATACAGTGGATGCAAAGCAAAGCAGCCGCAAGTGGACCTCAGAGATAACAGAGGAGACAAAAACACTCTCTGAGGCACACACACAAAGCCTGCTCTAGAAATCTCTTATTATCCTGATGATGTGAGGCAAAACAGGATTCAAGAAAGGAAAGAAAGACTACTCTGTACTTTTGATATATAGTTTTATTGCTGTCTACCCTATTTGTGCTTTGCAATAAGCAGATGACAGAAAACCAGAAAGCAATGAATATTTAGTAGTGTTTATTTATTTACATTTGTTCTTATCAACGAAGTTAACCACTCTTTGGGATCTATGTAGCTTGCGCAAAGAACATGTGTTAGGCCCTGCATTTAGGACAGACACATCCTAATTTTAGCCCATAGTGTACACACATTATCTAATAGGACACAAACTAGTACAGATGGGTAGCTGTAAGATATTAAAACCAAAAAACCCACTTTTAAGTACCACTTCGGAATTATACTGTAACATGGTAGCAGATCTGAACAGCCATAGGTAGGCTGTCAGAACGGACTCACATCAATAGTTAGAAAGTAGATTGTATTTATATGAACGCATTCTGAGTGATTCATCGAATGTGATCCGAAATATGGAGGCCAGTTCGGTGCATGGATAATGGAAGCCACACCCTGTCAGTGGCGGCCACTCACTGCCATCTTGAAACTAGAAGTCCAACAAACTGTTCATATAGTCTAATCCTAGAAGGGAATGTGTGATGCACCATCATCAAATAGTGTGTCCTGAGGAATTTCTCTCTCATAGGCCAGATGTCCCGCCTCTGCAGCCATCATGCTCAAATCATCAGATACATCCTGAATCCATCTTCTCTGTGACCTTCTTCCTTTCCTCTTTGCATCCTTTCCTCTTTGCATCCTTCCATAATGGTCTTCTCCATCCCTTCATGTCATGTCAAAATATTTCAATTTTCTTATTTGTAGCATCAGTCTGTTTTCTTTGATTTAAATTTTTTTTTGGATCGATGTATTTGTTCTATTCTCTGTCCATGATACACGGGGAACTCTTCTGCAACATATATATATTAACTCTTTCCACGCCCATTTATTTTCTCAATTTTTAAGCAGTTAATTCAAGGGAAGTAAAAAAAAAATATTTTAAAATTACGATCCCAACTACTCGTCAATAAATAAACATATATATATATTATTATATACTAAATTGAAGAAAACTGGGCAACCCAATAGAATAACAAGGTTAAAAAGTAGTATAAGTAAACCAGTAGAAGTAAAACTAGAAAGACTTCTTATAAGGAAGCAACTCTATGGCGCAGTGTGCGGCTTAAAGCGTGCAACGGACTTCCGCCGTGGCGCAGTGTGCGGCTTAAAGCGTGGAAAGAGTTAAAAACACTGATGTTTTTCTAGTCATGTTAAATGTCCATGCTTCACATCCATACATTCCCACTGGGAATATGAATGCTCTTAGTATTCTGATCTTTATTTTCCTATCAGTTCCATTCCATACTGTTGTTAGTTGTCTAATGTGTGTAATTACTAGGGGGATATTCTAGGCTGAGGATTAAAGACAAGATGACCTGGCTGTTGCAAGGTAGTGTACATATTGGATTTTTTATTGCCCGCCAGATGGAAAAATAAAACTGTGTTGTAGTTTAACTCATGACTAAGAGACCAGTATCCATTATACTACCTGTTTCCCCCAATATCATATAAGAGAGTAACAAAATATATGGGAAAATTAGAACTCGAGAACTTTACCTTCATTTTCCCCATGTACACCAGGATGTTCCACTTTCGGTACGACTTGTTTATCCATGACAACTTGGTTGTTGAAATCTTGACCGTAATCTTCACTTTGATTAAACTGTCAAGAAAGTTAAAGACTATTTGAGTTCAATGTTAAAGTGACTCATAACAAACATAGAATAAGCCTAAATATGAATGTTTGATTCTTAATTTACCAAGTGGTTACGGGCCCAAATTTGGGGTGTAAAGAATAGAACCACTGTTACCTGCCACGCATGTCTTAAGAGGTGACTAAGGAGGTTTGGCTGAAATCGGATGCATGTGTCCGCTAGGAATGCTAACCCGAAACAAATGCTTGCAGAAAACAGATGCACCAGGTCATAAGGCGCATAACATGGTGCAACGACCCCTCACAATGAGGAATGGGATGATGGATTCTACGGTCGTCAATCTGCCTCGCAGTAAGAATGTCAGACCTACCATCACAAGGGTGGCCAAAACTTCCTACAGGAAGAGGTCGGCACAAACGGGGAAGCAGAAATCATAGAAGTTATATCCTACAGAACTGCCCCCAGTATGCAGACTTGAGAAGAAAGAGGTGGCACACTTACACTAGCGTCCAAGACAAAATGTATGGTGTGGCTGATAATCTGAGGAAGACGGCTGCCTTTATTAGAGAATCCGAAATCCCAATCTAGTGAGAATGCAGCAGAAGAAGATTCTTAATTTAATAACTAACTTGTGTCAACAAATTGGAAACCAAAGTCATTTGTTGACTACTTGTTGAATGACGATATCGCAATTAATGAAGCAGCTACACAAGGAATGTTTAACCAAACTAGATATAAATAGGCATTCACATGAGAGGATAGATAACTAGAAACAAGTATAACCACAGAACCACCAACATGTAAACTAAGCCAAGTGACCACAGTTGTCACCCTACAAAAAGGGAAGAATGGATCCCATAAGATGTTAGCATGGCCAACTATCCCAACGTTATCATTACTCTTGGAAGAGAATGTACAAATTGGGGCAACATGAAGGCTGATCTTGCAATTAAGAAGCGGATAGAAGATAGTGCAGGTGATGATGACGATGATGTAGTTTATAACGATGGGTCTTTGCATCATGGTGAGAAGTCAGGCTGGGGTTTCTTGGCTAGTGTGCATGGTAGGGTTGTTGCAGAGCGAAATGGAGCATACAGAACAACTACTTCCAGTATGAGGATCAAGGTTGCAGCCGTTACTGCTGCCCTCGGCTCTCTGGTTTACTGAGGCCTTTGTTGTTTCTTACTCTTAGTCCATGCTTTGAAAGATCTAGAATGTCAGGTTACGGTATGAGTGATGTTGTCTGTAGAGATTTCCAACCTTCAGAGACTCAAGTGGATCTATCCTAGTCATGCGGCTGTTCGAGGCAACAAGAGGACAGGCTCGCATCAAACTCATCGATTGTTGGAGAATTCAGAATGGATACGGGGATGTTCTTCGATCTTTTGGTGACCTACTGTTCGAAGAGCACACTAAAATGTATGTTGAATCAATCCATTGATTTAAGGAGTTTGGAATTACAGGGTGTACAATTAGAGCTGGATGCTTGAGGGGCAGAGAAAGGAGTGTGTTTAGCAAGCGAGCCACAGAAACCATCAGTATGCATACCCTTTGACATCTGTTGGGGGAACTGAACACCTACGGGTCTGCCCGGGTACTTGATGTCTGTTCCGTAACCATTAATGGGGTTCAAGTATTTTAGAAAAATGAAGATAAAGATAGGTTTTCATGTAAAAGGTGATATCATCAGATTAACAGAACTACATAAAAACCTTTAAATTGGGCCGATTTTAACAGTTGATACCTGTTTCCGTGTGTTCTATATTATTACATTATGTTTGGACAGATAACAACTTTGCTTTTTAATTTAATATTGTAATTCTGAACCCAATCCATTTTGATCTTTCCAAAGTTTTTAGCTCTATATTCATTACAGATTCTTCTTCTTCTTGTGTTTGCCTACTATGAATTCAGGCGCAGTCGGGGGCACCTGGTATGGCACTTTGATTTTGCGTGAAGACATGCTCACCTTTTATCAGTGTTCCTCGCCTTCTCTGACTTCATTACAAATATCTACAAATTGCAAATGAAATGTCTAGTAACTATGGTATATTAGTTAAATCGCAGCTTTACCTCAGCATTATCACTGTAGATGAGATGACCATGCTCTGGACAGCTTCCTTCATATTTCATCTGACATTTATCACAATCTGGAACAGAGGAAATGTAACCAAAAGAAATGTAAAGAACCAGTTTTTCTACAATGAGGTACATTGGGACTAAAGTGTTAGGTTGTATTTTTATTTGACTAAAGGCACACATGAGGTAATGTGGTCCATATCATGCCTGGCGGCTTTACTTCAGTGTTTCTCTGGTATTAAATTAAGACTGGGTTGTCCTGAGAGCTGCTACAGCTTCTTCTTCTGTAACCAACTTCTGCTATGCGACTACTCCGGTATGTCTCATAAACTTCTTCTTCTCCTTTGTGTTCATTCTTTACGACCAATTTTAATCACTCTTTGCGATAGGTTTGATCTTTGCCAAGAACGTGTATACGTTGCACATTGGTTTGGTAGGCCCCTAAACGCATAGACTTCTACACGTTTAGGACATGTGCATCAGATTTCAGCCGAACCTCCTTAGTCGCCTCTTACGACATGTGTGGCAGGTAACAGTGGTTCTATTCTTTACACCCCAAATTTGGGCCCCTGTAACCACTCGGACGTGTCTCATAAACAAGACGGTGCATTTAACGTCTTCACAGGTGCCCCAGTTTGTTCTGTTGGTCAGATTTCTATTCTCATGCTGCTCAGGCTGGGGCAGTCTTGCAAGATGTGCTCTGGGAACTGCTTTGGTGCTCCACAGGTGCAGGCAGCCAATTCCCTGAGACCCATTCTATGGAGGTGTGCTCTGAGATTGCAGTGCCCGTTCTAAGTCCGAAGACTGTGTTCTGTTTAGTGTATTTATACTGTTGTGCTCTGGGTTATATCCTCTGTTTTTTTTCTCCACATCATTTTTCTAGATTGTTTCAGGAGAGTTTTTGCTTCTGTAAAGCTTTGTTATGTTATGCGATCGACGTCATGGCACATTGGGCATTCCCATTCGTGCTCTGTCCTCCGTTGCAGCAGCCATCCCAAAGTCCATTTGCTCACAGTACCCATGAGAAGTTGATTACTATATCTTCTCTCTCTACCACGAAGACGACACTGTCTGGCATGTCCAAACTTAACACCTAATTCTCGAACTCGCTCCAGTGTCTGAGACCCGCCCATGTCACACAATTGAGAGCGTACGCATTGATGATATCGGCTCTGTCCATACTTCTGCCCACTTGAGTCGGGCATTGTTTGCAAGAGAGTCAGCACGCTTGTTACCTCGCACTCCAGCATGTCCAGGCGTGTACAGCCAAGTCATTTTCTTGAGATGTGATCTCGAATGATTTCACCCATTCCACGCATACTCCCAGGTTCAATCAGGCATATTCATCTATTCTGATATGATGATCGTAAAGCTTTGTGTTACCTCAGCCTTGAGTTTGCAGCCTTTTCATTTCCTGGTATGCCACAGTGTGCTGTATCACTCTAAGACTAGTTCTGATTTTTACAGCAAGCTGATTTGCAGTATATCCGAACAGCTTGTCTTGGTGAGACAAGAGATGGCCTGAGAATGGATCTTGAGACGCTAAAGACTGCAATGTTTTTGCTGACACCTACAGTGCGTTGAAAATCGATGGCTGCAAGGATGGCTGTTGCCTCTGCTCTAAAGCTAAAAATGATCAAACTGAAACTGGGAAGTTATATCTTGAAACCATGTACCTACACGCAAGTGCAAAAACTACTAGCTATTGTAGAACAAACAGAGAAGGCAAGCAGCTTCTTCCTGTAAATATAGTTGCTAGTGATAAATTAATTTGTAATATTTGAGCTCCTCATTTGCTATATTTTCTGGCCAAAATATTTGCAGGATTTCATGTCGACCACTTGCTAACCACTCTTTGTGATTTGTATGTGATCCAAGCCTAAGAGCGATTGTACGTTGTGCCAGTTATGCGCCTACAAGTAGGCCGGCATATCCGATTTCTGCGATGTTTTTATTTACTAGGGTAGCTTCCCTAGGCACCTACCTCAGTCGCCTCTTACTCAGTCTGCCTTTAGGACGCAGTGTTACTATTCTTTGCTCCCCTTGCAAGCCCGACTACAAACAACTGGACAGTAGATATACACAAATTGTTATACCAAATCAAGTATGCCTGTGACTGTAAATTTCATTTACTAACTAGTACATACTTACAGATATAATTGTCCTCATCAGTAAAAGAATATGATGTGGGACTGGTCCTTTCCTTCTTTAAGACAAGAGACATATCATTTTCTTCCTCATCAGTTGTTTCCTTTTTCACTGTGAGACTCTGGAAATAGTATTTTGCACATTTAAATAACAGTTGATTACATGCTATTGTACACTATCCATATAATATTATTGATATAAGGGAAGACTGCAGTAAAACTATGTAGCTATGGCGAAACACGTAAAAACAAATGTAGTTTTGCAAAATGCAAAAACAATACACAGCAATGTTTTGACCAAAAGGCCTTTATCAAGCAACGGATATAACAGAAGTGAAGAAATTCACTTCGCACACAACATATAGAATTGTGTTCTGGTGATAAGATGGATGGTTAGTCATAAGTTGAAACCAGCATGAATTCTCTGCGCACCTTGAAAACATATTTTTAAATTGACTAAAAAACTACTCAGTAAACAAACTCACATCATTATCTGGTTCCACTTTTATGTTTTCACAATGAAATGTGTCATCACTTTCTGAAACCTAAAAAGATGCAATGACAGTACATATTATTAAAGCTAATACTGAAACTATACACAGAAAATTATAAGATATATGTTCTTTAATACTTGCTAGTTTATTTATAATAAAATATAAATGTGATTATTTCACTACAAAATAATGTTTCATTTTCTCTGCTATGTTTACTGAGGAGCCTGTGACTTTGCTTACCACCCAGATCCATGACCTTCTAATAGCCATTTCTCTTCCACTAAAAGGGTCTATAGACAAAAGATTTGACTTCATTACACCGTGTTTACCCCATATAGCTCAGTCCTTCTCCACAGATGTGGCATGCCACCTGCCGAGAGTATTGCACAAAGTGCGAACTCCTAGGGTTCTCTGAAAAATGCACTTGTGATCAGAACAGCGTGATCTGGATTTGAACCCACGACCTTCAGAACACAAGGCAAAGACTTAACCACTTAGGCACAGAGACCCCAAGGTCTCTTCAACTGCTTTACAAGGGAATGTCAGTTTTTAATTTCTTCAGCAAAATGGTCAACACACCAAATAACATCTCTGCCCTGTCCACCATGTCACGAGCCACTCTGACCCATTCCTCGCCAGTTGTCGTAGTTCATAAATAGAGAAGTACGAGGCAGCATCTGTGTCACTGTACACAGACAATCAGATCATTACATCCTGAATCGTTAGTGCCAGTGTGAATGTTTTCATGGTCAAGGACATGAGGCATATCCCTTCCTAAGGTTTCTTCTTTCATTGATCATAAGTTGTGAGTTTTGTAGTAGCCAGTCCCCCCCAGGTGGCAGCTGATGAACCAGACAGTTAGCTGTAGTGTATAGCTTGTATATATTTAGATAGTTTATTAGCAGACTGTAGTGTTTGCAAGCCAAAGATACTCTCTAAGCAGATGGCAACACTAAAACGAGACATCGACGAAGAGAAACTAGTTGACGTAGTTTTGTGTAGTGACTGCGTGAGTGAACATAAACATTACAGATGGACGAACGTGTTTTGTCTACTCATGATTAACATCACAAAAATAAATATATATGAAGTCTGAAAGACAGTGTTTGTCTATATTATCGTCTGAGTATACCATCATTAAATACCACAATCATCACTACAATATGGACCCCTACTATAGTTTGATTATAATTAGAGTGCGAGCAGAGCAAAACCATCCACAGGGAGCACACGAAAAGTAGAAGGGAAGAACAAGAAAAAAAATCCCACAAGAGAGAGGACTGCTATTTAACCCATAGTTGGTGGATGGGTTGGTTGTAGACAGAGTATTAACCACTCAGCGATGGGTTCTGCCTGCCACTTTATGGGGCCCCATCTGGCTCCCAGCCCTTGTCTAGCCTTTCACCTTCAGTCTGTCCAGCTCGGTTAAACCTACCGGTAGTTAAGACTCCCGCTCAAAAAAGCCTGAAGGATCATCAAGAAAAACAAATGACGATAAGGCAGGCTAATGTGGAAGATTGAAAGTGGTCAATCTACCAATAAATTTATCAACAAGTTTAATTTAATAATAAATTACTAATTTCTCTCGATGGACTCAGAGAAAGAACTAAGCAGATACTAGTGGAAAAGGAGCTAAGAAAGAGACGAGTGCAATGGATAGAACACACATATTGAGAAGGCCGATTGGAAGCATTGCAGGACAATCACTGTTTTGGAACCCACAAGGAAAGAGGAGTAAGGGAATGCCTAGAAATACCTGAAAAGATTGCTGGAGACAGATATTAAAAGGACAGACAAGAGGTGGAAAGAGTTGTAAGGGATGGCATCCTCCGTGTGGTGCGGGGCCGCAAGGAAAGCAAAGAATAGTACCACTGCGACCTATGAGGCATGTTGTAAGAGGTGACTGATGTAGGACCTAGGGAAGCTACCTAGTAAATAAAAAGCATAGCAGAAATTGGATATGCTGGCGTACTTGTAGATGCATAACTGGCACAATGCACAATAGCTCTTAGGCTCAGATCACATACAAATCACACTGAGTGATTAACAAGTGGTCGATATCTTCTTCTTCTTTGCGTTGTCTTTCGACCAATTTTAATCACTCTTTGTGATATGTTTGATATTTGCCAAGAACATGTATACGTTGCACATTGGTTTGGTAGGCCCCTAAACGCATAGACTTCTACACGTTTAGGACATGTGCATCCGATTTCAGCCAAACCTCCTTAGTCGCCTCTTACGACATGCGTGGCAGGTAACAGTGGTTCTATTCTTTACACCCAAATTTGGGCCCGGTAACCACTCGTGCGAGTGGTCGATATGAAACGTTAGAAGAAGAATCTAGTACTGTATTATTTTTAAATATAATATTTAATGCAGCATACCTCAAAATCTTGTTCCTGTTTGATTCTTACAGTCCTATCTTGGATCTCATTATCATTATTGCTGGGAAGCTGTCAGAATCCAAAACAAAATAGAGCATCTTATCACATTGGCAATGTTTATTACAGTAGCAGAAGTGATAGCAAGCAACATTTATGTCAGTTGATTAACTCTTAGTGGACCAGGGCAACTTCATGCTTTTACCAGCCATTTGCTTTAGGAATAAAAAAAATGCCCTTTAATGTGGCTCCTGGTAAAACGTGTCAACCCAAAGCCATATAGTGTGGCATTTGGTCCACAAGGAGTTAAATCTATTATTACCAACTAGAACATTTCTACTTCTTCGACTGCTTCATATCAACCACTTTTAACCACTCTGTGTGATTTGTATGTGATCTGAGCCTAAAAGCTATTGTGCATTGTGCCAGTTATGTGCTTACAAGTAGACCAACACATCCAATTTCTGCGATGCTTTTTATTTACTAGGTAGCTTCCTAGTTCCTACATCAGTCGCTTATTATGAATACCTTGTAGGTTGCAGTGGTACTATTCTTTGCTTCCTTGCGGGCCCCGGCAATACACGGACGGTAGTGGTACTATTCTTTGCTTCCCTGGCAGACCCCAGCACCACATGGGCACCTGAGTAAATCTATTATTATTAACTAGAAAATATAAAAATTAACTCACTTCACAATCTGGTTCCTGCTTCAAACTATCACAGGATAGATAGCTTTGTGTTTCCATGATTCACGCAGTCTAAGAAAAAAAAAGATAGATGGTAAATGTTGGTAACAGAAAATACTTATGCATGATAGCAGATTATAATGAATATTTTATAGAGCTACTTTACTAACTTTACTATAGGTAAACACGTAAAACAAAGTACTACAGTTTTACAAAATACATAAACAGTGACGATAAAAGCACGTTTGACCAAAGGCCTTTATCAAGCAAACAATACAACAAAAATGCGATTTGAGAACACTACAAATGGACGATTACATGTGGAAACATAAACCTATCTGATGAAAATATGGGAATAAAACGAACAACGAAATGAGTGCAACACAAAAACGAAAGTGGAAAGAGAGAACAATAAACCTATAGTGGATAAATGACACATATATGGAGCAAACACACATATAGATAACAGGCACGAGATAAGACAGTACTAAGAAGCATAGGAATGTAATGCGTTGAGTCAAGAGTCGCAAGTGCCATAGAATGAAATAAACGTCTCCAGGCGAGATGATCGATCATCGAGGAACATGATCGATGGCTGTGACCTGGACATCGCAACTCCTGAATGGCCAGTATCATTGAAATGAGTGGCCACAGAGTCGAAGAGCATTGCGAATATCGCGTAGGTTAGAATCGGTCACTGAGCCTCTTACGTTCGCCAATATAGCTTATGGCATCGTTGCAGGTGATAGCATAGATTATCGGATCACCGTGAAACTGTCTTGAATGGAAAAGGTAGCTTTTGGAAAAGAGACAGCAGGTCTGTATTACATAGCACATGTATTAAGCGCGCCACATTGGATGGTGCCAGTGACTCTGGATGTTAGGCTTGAGGCATGTGTACCAACAAATCTGAGGCTTCTGTCCGTCTGTACGCCACCAAGGATAGTGTTGGAAGACTGAACGTGTCTCAGGATCAGACTGAAGAATAGGAGATGATGGAATAAGACCTTTTCACCAGGGAACTATGAGGGTGGAAAGTTAAGATAAGTTTAACCCTGTCAGACTTGGGGTTTCTAAGTATGTGAGAGAGGCCTCTGGCGAGCAATTAGCTGAACCCGATGCATGGCAGATGTAGCACATTCTCGGTAGGCTGCGAAGAAATCAAGCATCTCATGAGCTCTATCAAGAAATCGTCGTCCTCACTGCAGAGCGCGAGGCGTAAAGTTGAGAGAAGGTAAAGAGTCACGACAAGCCTGGGGATGGGAAGAGGTATACAGAAGAAAGCTATGTGTATCAGTAGGCTTGTAGTATACTGATTTAGTGATAGTGGATAGGCTGATGGTGATAGTGATGTCAAGAAATTGACACAGGAGGTAGAGATGGAGAGTGAACGAATAGCAGGATTGAAGGCATTGATGAAGTAATGAAGCGTGACAAATCGGCTTCAGACATATCGTAACTCAATACAATCATCGATGTATCTATGATACGACGAAGAAGGCCATCATAGGTGTTCCATACTAAGTGTTCAAGATGACCCATGATTAGACAAGCATAGCTGGTCCCATTTTAGTACCTATGCCCCACTAATCTGTTCGAAGAACTGGTCATTGAACTGAAAGGAGTTGAGAGTGAGAACTAGTTCTCAAGCGAAGGAGAGTGGAGGTGGAGACAAGAGGTTAGTTCTCTGTCGAGAAAAACTGGAGAGCTGAGTCCGTCAGAATGAGGTATAGAGGATACAGTGAGCAGACATCAAGGAGGAAGAGCGATAAGTCCTGCCAGGCAACAACTTAATAGAAGAAAACAGACAAAGTGTGGTTAGTATCTTTCAGAATGAAGGTAGTGTGGTGATATAGGTTGAAGATACTGTCAGAATGCGGAGATATGTTCCTAGGACAAGCAAGCAGAACAATAGGCCTACCAGGATTGGAAGTTTATGGATTCTATATGCTCCCAAAATCCATAAACTTCACAATCCTGGTAGCCTTTTTTCTGCTTGCTCTTGTCCTAGGAACATATCTCGCATTCCCTTGACAGTATCTTCAACCCTATAGTCACCACACTACCTTCATTCTTGAAAGATACTAACCACACTTGTCTGTTTTTCTTCTAAGTTGTTGCCTGGCAGGACTTATCGCCTCTTCCTCCTTGATGTCTGCTCACTGATCCTCATACCTCATTCTGACGGACTTCAAGCTCTCCAGTTTTCTCGACAGGAGAACAACCTCTTGTCTCCACCTCCACTCTCCTCGTCTGCAGAACTAGTTCTCACTCTCAACTCCTTTCAGTTCAATGACCGTTCTTCAACAGATTAGTGGGTCATGGGACTAAAATGGGACCAGCTATGCTTGTCTATTCATGGGTCATCTTGAACACTTAGTATGGAACACCTATGATGGCCTTCTTCCGTCCGTGTATCATAGATACATCGATGATTGTATTGGAGTTACAGATATGTCTGAAGCCGATTTGTCACGCTTCATTACCTTCATCAATGCCTTCAATCCTGCTATTCGGTTCACCTCTACATTCTACCTCCTGTGTCATTTTCTGACATCACTATCACCATCAGCCTATCCACTATCACTACATCAGTACACTACAAGCCTACTGATACACATAGCTTTCTTCTGTATACCTCTTCCCATCCCCAGGCTTGTCGTGACTCTTACCTTTCTCTCACTCTAGCCTCTCGCCTCTGCAGTGAGGGCGACGATTTTTGATAGAGCTCATGAGATGCTTGATTTTCGCCAGCGCCTGTACCGGAGAATGTGCTTACATCTGCCATGCATCGGGTTCAGCTAATTGCTGCAAGCTCTCTCACATACTTAGAACCCCAAGTCTGACAGGTTAAACTTATCTTAACTTTCCCCTCATATTCCCTGGTGAAAAGGTCTTATTCCATCATCTCCTATTCTTCAGTCTGATCCTGAGACACGTTCAGTCTTCCAACACTATCCTTGGTGGCGTCAGACGGGACAAAGCCTCAAGGATTTGTTGGTACACAGTCGCCTCAAGCCTAACATCCAGAGTCACTTTGGCACATCCAATGTGGCGCTGCGCTGTAATACATGTGCTTATGTAATACAGACCCGTACTGTCTCTTTTCCAAAAGCTACCACCATTCAAGACAGTTTCACGTGTGTCCCGCAATATCATCTATGCTATCACCTGCAAACGATGCCATAAGCTATATTGGAAACGCGAGGCTCAGTGACCGATCGCAACACTCGCGAAATTCGCCATGCTCTGGACTCCTGTGGCCACTCATTTCAATGATACTGGCCATTCAGAGTTGGGCGATGTCAGGTCACAGCCATCCGATCATGTTCCTCCGAGATCGCTCATTGCCCTGAGAACCGTTTATTTCATTCTATGGCACTTTGCACTCTTGACTCACGCATTACATTCCTATGCTTCTTAGTACTGTCTTATCTCGTGCCTTGTTATCTATATGTGTGTTTGCTCCATATATGTGTCATTTATCCACTATATGGTTTATTGTTCCTCTCCTTTCCACTTTCATTTTTGTGTTGCACTCATTTCGTTGTTCGTTTTATTCCCATATTTTCATCAGATAGGCTTATGTTTCCACATGTAATCGTCCATTTGAGTGTTCTCAAATTGTCATTTTGTTGTATTGTTTGCTTGATAAAGGCCTTTTGGTCGAACGTTGCTGTTTATCGTCACTGTTATGTATTTTGTAAAACTGTAGTACTTTGTTTTTACGTGTTACCTATTTTTCCAAGTTTTACTGCAGTCTCCACATTTTTTCGATAACTTTACTATACAGTTTTGAATATGGAATTTGTTTTTAACCGTAATTGCTCTAGGTCGACTCCAGCTTCAACTGGATATTAGAGACACACTGGGAAGTAAAGGTGGACGGTGTGATGTTGATCACATCAACCATCGTGTGCCTCTAGTCAACGGGGAAAAAATACAGAATTAACACTTTATTTCCCAAATACACCTCACTATCACCCCGTCCGTGTGTTGCCGGGGCCCACAAGGGGGGCAAAGAATAGCAACACTGCGACCTACAGGGCATGTTGTAAGAGGCGACTACGGTAAGGGCCTACGGGAAACTACCTAGTTAATAAAAAGCGCTGCAGAAATCGGATGTGCTGGCCTACTTGTAGGCGCATAACTGGCACAACATACAATCGCTCTTAGACTAAGATCACATACTAATCACAAAAGTTGTTTATCAAGTGGTCAATATGAGTATTTTAAGAAGAAGAAGACTATCACCACGCCACTAGTCAACAGTGTGACTTTCTTTCTTTCTTTTGTCCTTCTCTGCTTTTTGCGCTAGGCGTAGCAGGTTTAACTGATGATCGGTTTCCAGATAATGCACGCTCGGTCGCTTGATATGGTGTGGTATTGTGGAGTTTTAAGATGTCTGTAACTCCATCAACCCATCTTTTTCTTGGTCTGCCCTTCCTCTTGATGATTCCATTTTCAGGTTGTACGCTCTTGCAACTGGTGTATTCGGGTTCATTCTGACCAAGTGGCCAAACCATTTGAGTCTCTGTTTTTCAATAAATCTAATAGCAGGTGTTGTTCCGACTGTTCTTCTAATTTCCTCATTTCTTATATGGTCTCTTCTTGTTTTATTTACTGCTTTCCTCAGGCATCTCATTTCGCATGTGGTAATTTTCCTTTCTTGTTCTTTTGTCATTGCCCATGTTTGGCTCTGGTAGCACAGTGTTGGTGACAAGTAGAACAGTGTGACAACAAAATAAAATAAAGCTACTGTTATATAGTGCAGATCTTTGTTGAGATTGCTCTAACCAAATCTGAAGACAACATTTCCTTAGGTTCAAGTTATGTAATATTGTCATGTTTATGAGCTCTCATAAGAAAAGTGTTATATATACATAGAGCTCGCCTGAATGACTATTAAATTAATAAGATAGTTTTTATGACAGTCAGCAAACTATAGAAAATATTCCCAGGCATGATATGCAAGTATTGCAATATACACATAGATAGTATTCTTCTTCTTCTTCTGCGATCAACTTTTGCTATGCAACTACTCTGGTATGTGTCATAAACAGGGCGGTGCGCTTGAGGTCTTCACCGGTTCCCCATAGTTTGTCTTGTAGTGTTGTTTCTGTTGGCCAGATCTCTAATCTCTCACTGCTCAGACTAGGGCAGTCTTGCAGGATGTGCTCTGGGGACTGCTTTGGTGCTCCACAGGTGCAGGCTGCGAGTCCCTGAGACCTATTCTGTTGAGGTGTGCTCTGAGACTGCAGTGTCCCGTTCTAAGTCTGAAGACTGTGCTTTTCTGTTTAGTGTATTTATACTGTCGTGATCTGGGTTGTATCCTCCATTTGTTTTTCTCCAGATCATTTTCCTGGATTGTTTTAGGAGAGTCTTTGCTTCTGTAAAACTTTGTGTTGGGTGGTGTTGTGTTAGGCCCCCAGTCTTTGCGAGTTTGTCAGCCTTTTCGTTTCCTGGTATGCCACAGTGAGCTGGTATCCACTGTAGGACCAGTTCGGATTTTTGACAACAAGCTGATATTTTGCCGTATGTCCTGAATGAGCTTGTCTTGTCTGGGACATGAGATAGCCTGGAGAACGGATCTTGAATCGCTAAAGATTGCAATATTTTTGCTGACACTTGCTGGTCGTTGAGAATCTGTATGGCTGCAAGAAGGGCTGTTGCCTCTGCTCTAAAGTTGGTACATGTTTCCCCTGCTGCCAGAGAGTGTGTTTCTGTGTTTCCTTGAGGGTGAGTGATGTAGATCACATAGATAGTAACAACACATATAGGAAAAGAACCATAGAAAAATAAGGAACTTGAAAAATGACTAACAAATGAGAAATATTATGCAACTTCAGTGAAACAAATGATCTGGTTATAGGAGGAGCACTGTTTTCTCACAAATTATGTTCATAAGAAGACAAAGATCTTCAAATGGGCATACATGATGATCTTCATAGAGCACCAGATTTACAAAGAGATTGCTGTAAGGAAAGGGCCCCTGGTATTACAGATGTCGAAACCATAGTGCTCATGGATCAGTACTCCCATCCGAGTGTTATCATTATTTACACTGATGGCTTTGTCAGAAGTGGAACCAGATTAGTGTGGGCTTATTTGGCACAAAGAAATGGGAATACAATAAGAACTGGTACTTTTGAAACAACATCGAGCATGACTACGGAAATCACCACTGCTGCCTCCAGGGCTCTCTTTTGGGTGACTGAACAACAGGTCACACATTGTGATTATCATATCAGAATCCATGAATATGCTTCAAAACTAGGAGTACCATCGATTGAAGGATTGATGGGGGCTCGATAGTTTATAAACGTTTTCTCACGCTCCGTTGTACAGGGTCCACCTGGTATGGCACATCTGGGACGGGCCCCATTAAAAAAAATGAATTACTTTGTAGTCTTCTTTAATAACAGGTTTTTGTTAGACTAGTAACTTTGTTTTCTTCTTCAACGCTCCATATCAACCACTTGTCAACCACTCTGTGTGATTTGTTATGTGATCTGAGCCTAAGAATGATTGTATGGTGTGCCAGTTATGCACCTACAAGTAGGTCAGCTCACCCTGATTTCTGCGCTGCTTTTTATTTACTAGGGTAGTATCCCTAGGGCCTACATCAGTCGCCTCTTACGACATGCCTTGTAGGTTGCAGTGGTACTATTCTTTGCTTCCCTTGCGGTCCCGGCATCACACAGGCGGTAACTTTAGTAACAAAAAAATTGCATGTGTTGTCGGGGCTCTCACAAGCAAGCCTTGGAATAAAGAATTGTAAACTGGACCTACATGGCATGATGTCCGACGTAAGAATGGACTAGGTAGGGCTTAGGAAACTACCTAGTAAATAAAAGCGTCGCAGAAATCCCATGGATTGCTGGCCTATTGTAGAATAAGAATTAAGAATGTACTTGTAGGTGCAGAAGAGAACTGGCACAGGACACGGTACATTCCGGTACAATCTCTCATGGGCTCGGATCACATGCACATCACAAAGATTGTAAACAAGTGGTCGATATGGAGCGCTCGAAGAAGAAGTAATAATACTTAAAGTATTAATTTAGCAGAATTTTATTCTATGATGGATGTGTAGTTGAGAACTCATGATTCAGAACTCTGATGATCGTCAGTGATGGTCCAAGTCTCCTGTCTGTCACTCGTCACTGGTGTCAGTCACTCTCGTGTCAGTGGATGACAGTATGTCTATGATGTATGTTGTCAATCAATATATTGATTGATATCTGTTTCAATATTAGGTCAAAACTCAATTGCTAAACTAATAACGCCGTTGCTATGCTTCGGATGGGTACACAGCGTATG
This sequence comes from Arion vulgaris, assembly GCA_020796225.1. NCBI lineage: Eukaryota > Metazoa > Mollusca > Gastropoda > Stylommatophora > Arionidae > Arion > Arion vulgaris. Next base: position 62,060,728 of record CM036755.1, on the reverse strand, counting down.
AAAGTATTGCTTTTAAACAATATTTAAACATTACGTTACTTACAGGTGGTGAAATTCTACGCACTCTACCAACAATTAGTCTTCTGCCGGAAGTGTGTATGCGAGTTGCCAGATTAAAATTTTCAACTTCATTTAGTCGACAGATCGTAACCTGCACGTCGCACCAATTTATCCATAAAAGTTAAGTGCTCCGGCCGATTTCGCCCTCAGAATATCTATTGGCGTGTGGCGACTACCGATACCAGTTCTGTGTTGGCTAACTATTCTTTGACTTCCAGCATATCGTTCTTGTCTGGCTACACTCTGTTTGATTTAATATTCTTGCAGTCTGGTTAGGGTTGGAGATCACTCTCCACTCATTCCTTGAACAGTTTCCACGTTCCTTTCTCATGAGATCATTAAGAATTTCAATCTGGTTAAAAGTTCGTCCTCTTTCTAGAGTAGTTATTCCTGCCTGCCGATTCATTACCCTTTACGCTTGCCTGATCTGACATCTGACACAATATACATCTGTTTTTGTCAGCATTGATCAGCAGAGACTACAACCATTCTCCTTCTCTTATACCATTTACTTTTTATATAAAGGTGGGGGAATCTTGTGTGAGCTTGTTCTAAGACACTTTGTAAGCTGTTACTCTCTCTCTCCGTGCAGCGATCACCGCTTAGACTGATGTACCAGATTTCACATAAATTCTGCTGTTGTTTCTAGGGACTCCGTCCCTAGGTACAGCTTCTCATTTAGCTCGGTATTTTCCGACCGGTTTGTTTCTCAGTCCTGCTAGCAGTGTGCAGAAGGTGCTCTGCCGTCATGTTCGCCTGCTCGCAGTGGCACAGGCTAGTTGTGCCAATTTTAAATTTGTTGTACATGTGGGACCGGAGTCTGCTATGGCCGGTACAGAGGCGGAGTATGACAACTTGTTTCTACGGACAGACCATAGTACCCATCTTTGGCGCTGTGCTGAGGGTGGTCTTGCGACTACATCTCTCTATATCGCCATCCGATGGTTGTTTTAGCCTCTTCGTAGCTGATTTCGTAATCAGTCTGCGGCAGTTGCCCTAATGTCTTTGCTAGCTTGTCTGCCTCTTCGTTTACGCTTATATTGCAGTGTGATGGGATCCACTGTATGACTGTGCGTTTGAGTGAATTTGTTAATACTCCGAGGATCATGTTTAGCTCTTGCCGTTGAGCTTTTTAGTACGTTGACAGCCGATAGGGCGTCCGTGAATATCAATACTTTGTTATGTGAGGCGCTGCTTCTCTCTAGGATAATTTCAGCTCCTATTTTTAGTGCCTCCGTCTCTGCACTGTAGTTGTTTGAGTACTTTCCTGTGACTATCGACTTCGTGACCTTCACTTTCTGTGGGAGTTTAAGCAGTATTCCTCCTCCTCCATCGCTAATCGCGTTCTTTGCCGATCCGTCGGTGTACACGTATGTCCACGCTCTCTTGGGGTAGACCTGGGCTCAAAGGCGCAAGAAAACAACAGCGCGCCAGGATTAGTGAGCTGGCGCTACCCTATCCTCACCTTCACGTGGTGACCCTGGTAACAGACGGTAGTTCCGGTCTGGCTAAGAGGGCAGGTGCCGTGGGAGAGCTACTCTGGGACAAGTAGAGATGCAAAGGTAGTCACGCTAGATGGGATTCGCTCGCAACACAGACGAACGAACTCCCAGAGTGACTATTAATGCTCGTCTCTCCCGGCCGATGGGAAAAGCTGGAAGGATAAACGTGGAACCGCGTGGGGCGAAACTCGGAGCCGGCGCATGCTCTCTCTTGAGCCGATAAGTATGCTGGGAGTCGAGCTGCACGAGGGTCCACATAGCGCGAAACTCGGGCACCTGGTCGATATGGACCTGGGAAAATGTTAGACCATGAAGACTGACGTTGACGATGCTGGCACCGGGCTGAGCGATGTCGCATGCAACGATGCAGTGGCCTCTGAGGGCGAAACCCGTGATCCCATCACAGGGTGGGGGACGGGTGATCACAGCCCAGGCAAATGTGAGCACGGTGGGAATTGGCGGAAATAGTGAGGTAGGGACCACGGCAGAGCGTGCACGCATGCGAGCGATGCACGGGTGTGCCCACAGGGAGAAAAGTCAGGCACGGCAGCGGCAAGCATGGCAGGCAAGAGGGGGTGCGGACCATCCGAGTGTGCAGAACAACTGGAAAGCCAAGCAGAGTTAAAGCCAGTGCTCGTAGGAAACTACTGCTGCTTTGTAGTTGATTGGGGACAATCAAAAGCTAGCGGAGCAAACCGTATACAAATCTGGACGGTAGGCAAACCAAGCAGTCCATTAACAAGACGGGTATAGCTGGGCAGATGACGCTCATCAGCCCGGGAGGGCAGGTCGTATACGGGTCGTTGCCCTGAAAGAAAATATCAACCTGCTGCCTTGTGGGTTTTGGCTGGGGACAGCAAAGGCTAACGGAGAGCAAACCCAGTAAACGCTGGTTCGAACACGCCGCCGAAGGATAAGCACCTGAGCTCCAATAGATACTAAAGGCCGTGCACGTACATTCGTTTTTGCTATTTATATATCGCAATCGAATGATAAAAGCGGCCCAAGAACGATCGCGAGAGAGAGAGAGAGGATAGGCCTACTCTGTCGCTATGAATTCTTCTGTAATCGCTCTCCTTTCGCGGCTCGCTTACGGCCCTTTTTTGAATGCCCGGTATTGATTCTCTTAGCTCTGGCAACGTGGTCTTCCACGGCGGGTTCTTGTCGGTTGCCGTTATGAGTCTGCAGTTGGTTAGGACGGTGTCGTCTTGGATCAGTGCTTTGGCACTTCACTGTTATTCATTTTCATAAGGCTGTTCTTGATGCAGTCGATTCATCTTTTACGTGGTCTGCCTCTGTACCCGTTATACTTTTTTAGTGTGGCTCTCTGGTAGACGATGCCAGGGCGTTCTTGTCAGATGTCCAAACCATTTAATCAGTTGTTCTTTTATGAATTGCATGACTAGTTTCACATACAGTTTTCTTCTGATTTCTTCATTTGTATCTTATTGTCACACCAGCAGAAAAATAAAGCATAGGACAGAAAAGAATTATGTATGTTCTCTAAGGATCTGTGTTCATGATAGTGCTGAAAGGATTATTATTAACTATAAAGAAGTGGTAGCAACTTCATTTGGCCTGTCCTCCTGTTATCCTTTTGTGCATGACGTGATAAGAGAGAAAATCTTGACCATGTTAGGGATACTTTGTTTGGGACAATGTGTTAAAAAATAGAGTAAAGAACTTTCTTATTCTTCCATTTTTGTCACACTGTGATGGGGTTGTTGCCAGGTGTCATGGTTTTCGTCTTGCGTTACTCTAGTGACTTGGGTTATAGTTGTTTTTGCTTTGTGACAGGATTCTGCTATGCCATCTAACGATTTTTTTCGTGGTCTTTCTCTTGCCTTCTTTCCTGGTGCTCTGTTGTAGAAGACTCTGTATACAGTGGAGTTTGGTTGCATTCTTATTAAGTGTCCGAACTACTCTCCTTACGGAGAGCCGCGGTAGCGTAGTTGTTAGTGAACTCGCTTCTCAAGGCTGGTGGTCTGGGTTCAACTCCCGTAGTGTGCGTGGAAATTTTCCCGACCGCTCTCAGGTCGACCCAGCCTCAACTGGGTACCAGACATGCTCTGGGAAAGTAAAGGGCGGCCGGCGTGATGCTGACCACATCACCCATCGTGACCACAAGGTATGAAAGGGTTCCTCTACTTACTTACTACTCTCAATGTACTTCAAGCAAGGTTCTGACCCACTTTCTTTCTTTAATAATGAGGTCAACAACAGAAAACAGATTTGGAATACAATGGACACTTATGAAACAACTACAGTACAGTTTGCTGACGACCTGGCATTACTGTCCCACAATCACACACAGATTAAAGACAAAATTAACATTCTAAATAATAAGTCTAGGAAACTAGGTTTGAGAATACACAGGGAAAAGACCAAGGTCATGAGAATAAATGCAGTAAATGTAAACCAGATTATGGAGGAAACAACCTCTACAGGATGTAGAATCATATACACACCTTGGTAGCAACATAGACACAGAAGGGGGAACAAACAAAGATGTCAAGATAAGAATACAAAAAGCAAAGGGAAACTTTATAGCAATTGAGTAAGATATGGAAGTCAAAGGTGATCAAACACAAAGCTGAGAATCTTTCAATCAAATGTGAAGTCAGTGCTGTATTATGGCCTGTAAACATGGAGGACAACAAAAGAAACTACCAGAAAAGTACAGACCTTCGTAAATGGATGTTCACTTAGAATAGAGAGACTGAGTTGATATGATAAGATTACGAACGATGAGCTCAGAGAAAGACTAAGAAGATACCAGTGGAAAAAGAGCAAAGGAAAAGACGCTGGCGATGGACACACATTAAGAAGGCAGACAGGAAGCATTGAAAGACAGGCACTATTTTGGTACCTGCAGGAAAGAGGGGTAGTGAAGGCCTAGAATTACCAGGAGAAGAGAGCTGGAGATTGATATTAAAAGGATAGACACGAGGTGGAAAGAAATGGAAGGAAAGAGAGAGGAATGGCTCGAAGAAGTTTGCTGAAGACATGTGCTCCATTGGGAGTTGAAGGAAAGAAGAAGATGTTTGAGTGCCTTAACAAGAACCATCTAACATGATAATATGTAACGGTGTCCTAAGAATCTCAAGCAAATTAAACACAAGCATAAAAGTCATTTGCTAGATTTCCATCCAGCTTTTATTAATTTGAATTTTAAAAATACTTATCCAGCAAAACTTAAACATGCCTCATACGACATGCCTTGTAGGTCGCAGTGCTGCTATTCTTTGCTCCCATTACGGCCCCGCAACACAAAAGCGAAAGTGTTCTAGTTCTTCATTAAGGGGATTCTGGTCTGGAAACTTTTCTTGCTTTCATATTAATGTAGAATTTGTATTACAATTTTGAGATATTATGACTTAAAACGAGTAGAAAAAATAAGTAAAAAACATGTCAACGTGTTGCCATGGAAACAATAAAAAATGGCCACCAAACACAAAATTTTAAATCCCTAAGGCTCTGAAAGTAATGTATATAAATGAATTCTGCTTTCATTCTTAGGTGAGCAATTGTAATATCTAAAAAATTACACATGATTTTTAAGATATATTAAATATTACATTTTATATGAATTTTTAGGTAAACACACCCCCCCAAAAACAGCTTTTATCAACATAATTTTGAGCGAATTTTTACCCAAAAATTTATAAAAATTAAATATTTAATATATCTTAAAAATCATGTGTCATATTTTAGATATTACAATTGCGCACCTTAGAGGGAAAACAGAATTCATTTACATTCATTAGATTCAGAGCCTTAGGAATTTGAAATTTTGTTTTTTCTGTCATTTTGTATTGTTTCCATGGCAACGCTTTGACATTTTTTTTAAATAATTTTTTTCTACTATTCTAAGTCATAATCTTTCAAAATGGTTATACAAATTTTACATTAATGTGAAAACAACGAAAATAGCTTCATGATCCCACACTACCGAATCCCCCTTTAAAAAGTCCATGATTTGAGAATGATAACATTTGGTTATTGAGTTAACATTTTAGTACTCAGGGCAGTCATAGGTGCTCAGTCTCTCCCAGCTTCTTCTTCTTCAAACGCCCCAGATCGACCACTTGTTAACCACTCTTTGTGATTTGTATGTGATCCTAGCAAAATAGCGATTGTACATTGTGCCAGTTATGCGCCTTCAAGTAGGCCAGCACATCCAATTTCTACAACGCTTTTTATTTACTAAGGTAACTTTCCTAGGCCCCTACCTCAGTCGCCTCTTATGCCTTGTAGGTCGCAGTGCTACTATTCTTTGTTCCCCTTGACGGCTCCAGCAACTTGAACCTTCCAAAGCATCAACTAGACTTGGACACAACAATCGAACCAGTAAACGGTGTCTCAGAGCGACATCTGAGAGTAGAAATAATGGCCTCAATCTTCTTCCTCATAATGGACGTAGCAGAGAGCAGTTAGGCACCACAAGGTGACATCGTAGAACCCACTAGCGAGTTGTATATGCTCTAGCTGCAAACAACTCACTCTCAAGGCATGGGATAAATACCAGTTCTCTCCCTTGAGGGGACATCTTTTTCTTGTATTGTCTTCTACTCCTTGACACCTTCCCAAAGTATACAGACTATGTCGACGAGAGTCTAACTACTGGCAGGCCTAACCAAGACAAACAGACTGAAGGTGAAAGGCCAGACTAAAGGGCAGGAAGCAGGATGGGGCTCATGAGGTGACAGTGCAGAAAACACTGGCGAGTGGTGAATGCTCTGGCTGCAACCAACCCATCCACCAACTATGGGACAAATAGCAGTCATTCTCTCTCTCCCTTGAGGAGTACATCATTTTTCTTGTCTTCTACAACACATTCCTCCAAGTGTTTGGGATTAAACTACAGTGTTCAGGGAGCACACCCTGCATAAAAGCCAAGGTTGGTGAGCCCAGCAACAGAAAGCTGAAATCACCTAGAGTAGGACGACTCCAGAGAAACTCGGAAGACAGATTTATCAGCAGGGGACTGCAACTGTCTAGAGAACAAACTAAAATAAAAAATGTCATCAGAAATGGAATATGTCAGCCATTATTGGCGGGCATGAATCGACACATACATATGACTCAATGGCCATATTTGTATATATGACCTTTTTCGTCTTTACAGACAGTCAATTGGCAAGTGTTTTACTGTGACAACATCTTGAGTTTTCGCTTTCATAGCTTTCTAGAATCTATATAACTAGGATCTGTAAAACATGGACTACATACTTTACATGTGTTAGGTTTCTTCTGCATGTATTCTTTTGTGCCTCTTTAGATTGTAGGATACAGTATATCCTACACCACAAACATCACATTTGTAAGGTTTCTCCCCTGTATGTATAATTTTGTGTGGTTGTAGATCACGGCGTCGAATAAATCCCATCCCACAAATATCACATTCGTAAGGTTTCTCTCTTGTATGTACTCTTTTATGTGTTTTTAGATCACCAAATCGAACAAATGCTGCACCACAAACATCACATTTATGAGGTTTCTCTCCTGTATGTATAAGTTTATGTTTTTTTAAATAACTTTTCAGAGAAAAATTTGCACCACAAACATCACAATTGTAAGGTTTCTCTCCTGTGTGTACTATTTCATGCATTTTTAGACCATCTACTCGAGCAAATGCTGCACCACAAGCATCACATTTGTAAGGTTTCTCTCCCGTATGTACAATTTTGTGTTGTTTTAGGTTACAATTAAGTGAAAATCCCATACCACAAATATCACATTTGTAAGATTTATCTTTTGTATGTACTCTTTGGTGTGTTTTAGGTCCCAAATCGAGAAAAGAAGCAACACAAATATCACATTTGTAAGGCTTCTCTCTTGTATGTACTATTTTATGTGATTCTAGATGACATGACCGAGTAAATTCCCCACCACATACATCACATTTGTACGGTCTCACTCCTGTATGAGTAATTCTGTGTTTTTTGAGATCACTGCATCGAGCACATGTCTTACCACAAACATCACATTTGAAAGGTTTCTCCCCTGTATGTACTATTTTGTGGGAATCTAGATGACCTGGTCGAGCAAATGTAACACCACAGATATCACATTTGTAAGGCTTCTCTCCTGTATGTATATTTTTATGTTTCTTTAGGTCACAGTATAGATCAAACTCTGCTTCGCAAACAATACATTTGTAAGACTTTTCTCCAGAATGTAAATTTTTGTGCCTTTTCAGATGACTGTTCCAAGAAAATCCTACACCACAAATATCACAAGTGAAAGGTTTCCCTTTAATCTGTTTTTCCAATCTAACGCAGTTTTCATTTTGTTGATTACTATTAGTTTCAGAAATATCTGTTATATTTTTTGGTGGTCAACAGAATCTTCAGATATTTTGTCTTCAGTCTCGCTTGATTCTGTGTTATTGTCTTCGGTGAAGATTGACACTCCGTTAGTGTCCCCTATTATTTGTTTGACACTGTTACATCCTTCCATGCTTATATTTGTATGTACAGTACTAGCATTGTACTCATACAGTACATCTACCAGATGTTCTTCTTTCTTAATTTCCATATATTTGTTACCATGCATCACTTGCATATGTTCAACTTTTGAGATAGGGTGGTAGTCCTGGGTATGGGAATATGTTTCTCCTATAAAATAAGAAAATTGAGTCAAAACAACAAATAAACACAATACATAGTTATTCTTAACTCACTTGAATTTACCTTTTAAAACAAAATACAATCACTTACCAAACATAACACAAGGATTTAAACTTGAAAATAGGAAACAATAATGAGTGTCCCTGATATTGAAGAAAAGAAGTGCCACATCAGCTTCAACTCTTGTAGACCAGGGCAAAAAGTCATGTTTTTACAAGCCATTTGTTTTTAGAATAAAAACGCCCTTTAGTGTGGCTCCTGGTAAAAGGCATCCAACTCACAGCCACATAGTGTGGCGTTTGGTCGACAAGGAGTTAAAATACACAAAAAAGCATTACTGTAACAACATATATTATAGTCCAGTCACTCTGAAGTGACTGTTTTGTGTGATTGATGTGTTTTGTCACAAACTCAACATGCAGTTTTGTATATGATGAAAAATATCAACTTCATAAAAGAAACAGTGACAATCTGGTTTGAGACAACTGGAAATTGATGTATATATATGTATATATGAGAGCAAATGCTGCATACGAAGAAGTAGTTTTATCAATACGAAATGCTAGGAAAAATCGACCATTTTCAAAGCTAGTTCTAGACCACATGGTCATACTGCTGCCTTGTAGTTTGATTGGGGACAATCAAAGGCTAGCGGAGCAAACCGTACACAAAACTGGATGGGCAGCAAACCAAGGTGTCCATTAAAACAACCGGTTTCGCTGGGCAGATGGCGCCCATAAGCCCGGGAGGGCAGGCCGTCTAAGGGTCGCTACTCTAAAAGAAAATGGCAACCTGCTGCCATGTGGGGTATGGCTGGGGACAGCAAAAGGCTAACGGAGAGCGAACCCAGTAAACGCTGGTTGAAATAGAACACACCACCGAAGGATAAGCACCTGAGCTCCAATAGGTACTGAAGGCTTGTGCACGTACATTTCCGTTCTTGATGTTTGGCTATTTATATATATCACAATAGAATGATAAAAAACGGCCTAAGAACGATTGCGAGAGAGACCACATGGTCATAAAACAGAAATGTCATGTCTTAATATAATCAACAGGAATATGTCTGTTTCTAAATTGATTTTATCTCACAATAAGATGGTGTAATCCTCTGGTAAAGAAGAAAAGGCAATATAAACTGGTTTAAGATAGGATTACTTACCATACTTAACAATATATCACACAAGTTCAAAGGGCAGCGAGATAACATTTAGAAATATACAACAATTTTTCTATGGTGAAATAGATTCTGATCATCAATTGAACATAATTGCAAGATTCTGTTACTTTCCCATTAGGCCCCTACGGCATGTAAGAACAGGCACATTTGAATTTCAACTAAAGTGTATGCACATTATCCAACAGAGCGATAACTGTAAGATTTTACAAAGAGATAATCCCACTTTAAAGTACAACACCTAGGGTTATACTGTAGCATGGTATCAGATCTGAGTGGTCTTAGGGAGAACATCAGAGTTAGTTCATGTCATATTCTGATAACTATAATGCTGGTATCTTATCCACTAGACCACCTGCACCTCTCAATCTTATACAAGAAAGTAACAAATATGGGTAGCATTATAAGAATTCAAGAACTTTACCTTCATTTTCCTCATGTACACTAGAATGTTCCACTTTCTGTATGACTTGTTTATCCATATCAACCTGATTGATGAAATCTTGACTGTAATCATCGCTTTGAGTAACCTGTCAACAAGAAAATAGAGAAGATTATTTGAGTTCAATGTTAAAGTGACTCATAACAAACAAACAGAACAAATCTGAATGTTTGATTCTCAATTTAATAATAATCCATGGAAACAAATTGGAAACTAAAGTCACTCGGTGATCGCTTGTTAAATAATGATATGGCAACTAATGAAGCAACTACACAGGGAATGTTTAATCTTCTTCTTTAATGACCCAGCTGCACTTGAGATCTTGTCCTTTGACCCAATGCTATGCAGTGGTATCTGCATGTGTTTGTAAGTTGTTCTTTTGTTCCATATAATGTATTCCATTTATCTGGCCTTGGAGGAATAGGATCTTCCTGACATCATCTAGTGCTTGGTACCTGAAGAGGTGGTAGTGAACAGTTTCATAATGATGTGGAATCAGCCGGCACTCTAGAGTGTGTTGTGGTTGAATTCTGTTCATGTAATTATTAAGTGCTATGTGTTGGGTTCAGAGTCTTCTTGTGTTTGGTTTTGTATGCTTGTCTAAACCATGAGATGGGTTGCCTCTATGAAGTTGCATATCAGTTGGAGTTTTTTTTAGAGTTCCTCATAGCTTGCTCTGTAAGCTTCGTTCATGAGGCCATGTTTCATTTCGTTGGTGTATGTATGATGGACATGACTGCCTATTGTGCTCTTGAGTCTGTATTTCTGTCTGACATGCACACTGTGCAGTCTGAGCAGGCTTTATTTGTGCATGTGATGGTTGAGCCTGCAATGACCTGTTCTTAGGGTTCGGAGTCTAAAAATGGTGCATTGATCTCTTCTTGTAAAGTGGTTGATGTTGTCATTGGGGTTAGTGTTGGCCATGTGTCTGTAAAACTCTCTTCCTGTGTCTCCCATAGCCCATCTGTTCAGCCAAATTTCTTTATTTTTTGTCGTTAGGATTTGCTTTGCTGTTTAAATGTTTAATCAAATGAGGTATAAATAGGCAGCCACATAAGAGGATAGATAACTAGAAACATGTATAGCCACATAAAAACATAAACTATCAAAATGTAAACTCTGCACGATCTCCAAAACAGACTACGAAACTATGGGTCTGTCCGAAGTGCTGTACAGTTGAGTTAAAGTTAATCAATATGGTAAATTTGTTATCACTTTATTTAGTTGTCTTTTAGAACATGATGTATATGGTGACAGACAATCTCTGATTTAATTCAATGTTGTAATCTGTAACCTAATCTATTTTAATCATTTATATGCTTTTGTTTCACATTCATATCAACATCAACTGAAATGGCTAGCAACTATGGTAATTTAGTTCTATCATGACTGTATATCTTTACCTCAGCATTATCAATATAGATGAGAGGTCCATGCTCAGGACAGCTACCTTCATATTTCATCTGACATTTCTCACAATCTGAACACAAGGAATAGTTATCATTAAATAACATGATGAATTCAATAGATGCATACTATAGAGAGGTGCAGTAAAGAGAGTTGTTAGTGAAATCGCTTCTTGGGAAAGTGGTCTGGGTTCAATTACACAGTGGACATGGAATATTTGTCCATCTGTAACGGCTCTCAGGTGGACCCAGCCTCAATTAGGTACCAGGAAAACACTGGGAAGTAAAGGCTGCTAGCCTGATGTTGATCACCTTACCCATTGTGTACCAACGGTCAATGAATAATATGGGACTGACCACCTCACCCATCGTGTGCCGACGGGCAAATGAAAAATATGGGCCTAACACCATACTACCCAATATACCTTGAGGTATGAAAAAGGTGGCTGAGCTGAGTAAACAGTTCTTAATTTATGAAGATACCGGGAAATTGGGATTAAAAACATAGCATGAGGGTAGAGGGAGAAACACAAAACTGCATTGATTAAAGATGCAAATATCATCACAGGTAAACAGTGGATCATTTTTCAGACTCCTTTACTAAGGACAGCAACATTGATGTTAGCCTAGAGAAACAATAAGAGATTCGTTAGAAGCAACAAAATGAAATGCAGGATGAGATGGTACAATACTTGCAGTTATGGAGGCAAGTGACATGCAGAGAATAGGAGTAGACAATATCCAAATTAAAAATAATAAAGTCATCAAGTGTAAAAGAGCATTATAAAAAAATCTCTACAGATTTACAGCAGAGATAAAACACAGCAGCCAACTGCAACTACAAGAAAGAACAAGAAAGAGAACAAACACAAGTTGTTATACCAGTTGGAATTAATCTGTGAATGTAAACTTTGTTTAATAACTAGCCTATACTTACAGATATAATTGTCCTCATCAGTAAAAGAAATGATTGAATTTCTTTATGACAGGAGACAATTTTCTTCCTCATCAATTGTTTCCTTTTTCACTGTGGGACTCTGGAAATAGTAATTTGTACATTTAAAATAGCAGTTGTTGTCCTATAATAAAATAGCAGGATATCCTATTGTTGACCTCAGAGTCTACGTTTGCTGATCTGGATAGGATGCTGCCAAGATAAGCAAAGTTGTCCGCTGACAGGAGACTGTGTTTAATGTTGATGACTGGATCGTAGTACTGCTTTCTAGGAACATGACCTCTGTTTTCTTGGTGTTAATGGTATGGTCAAAATTATCACAGGCCAATGAGAACTTGTCCATGTAAGTCTGCATTTCTTCCTCAGAGTTGGTAGCTAGGGCGTAATATAGTACCTCTGACTGATTTCTGCAAGAAAGTTAACTTTCCTTATCACCAGCGTCCCTCGTCATTCAGGCAAGCCTTACACCCACTTCAGAGGTACTTGTTCTTCTTCTTCTTGCTTGTTCTTTTTGACTTAATCACTTTGTGATATGTTTGATCTTGCCAAGCACATGTATATGTTGCATATTGGTTTGATAGGCCCCTAAACGCATAGACTTCTACACGCTTAGGACAAATGCATCCGATTTCAGCCAAACCTCCTTAGTCGCCTCTTACGACATGCGTGGCAGGTAACAGTGGTTCTATTCTTTACACCCCAAATTTGGGCCCGGTAACCACTCGGGTAGAAGAGGTACTTGTAAATTAGCTCTCCAAGTAAGCATATTAAAATTGCTTGTCTTGAAGTAGAGAATTTTCCTAATAAATAAAGTCTTTTACCACATTTATTTTTCTTCTTTTTGATATATAAAATTCAAAGCACAGCCAAATGTAAGAATGGAAAACAGCATTGAAGGAAACACATCTGAATTTGTAAATGGTTTGTAGGCCAGCACATCCTATTTCTGTGACGCTTTTTATTTACTAAGATAGCTTCCTAGGTCCCTACATCAGCCGCCTTTTATGACATGCTGTGTAGGTTGCAGTGGTACTATTCTTTGCTTCCTCTGCGGGCCCCGGTACCACACAGGCGTAACTACATCTGAATTCATAGAGGGTAGGGCGGGGGAAGTTATGGCATTAAAATATAGTAAATTCATTGCAAAACTATTCAATAATGGCATTTTATCAATAAGCTTAAGAAAATAATGAATGAGTCCTCGAATATGTGGCATATACAAATCACAACACTGATAATTTATAGGTTGGTTATTAGTTAATAAACTGACGTCATTGCACTCCGGGCAGACCTATAGGTGCTCAGTCTCCCCAACAGATATTGAAGAGTATGCATACTGATGGTTCCCGTTGCTCGCTGATTAAATACACTCCTCACACTTCCCCTCAGGCATTCAGTTCTACTTGTGCAATGGGTAACTCCAAGCTGCTTAAATCGCTTGATCGATTCAACATCTATTTTAGTGTTCTCATCCAACAGTCTCAAAGGGACCGAAGTACATCCCCCTTATCCATCTTCAATTCCCCAACAATCGATGCTGTTGATGCAAGCATGTCTGCTCTCTCATTACCGTAAACACCGCATGCCCAGGACAGTATATCCACGTAAGCCTCTGGAGGTTAGAAACTTCTATAAACGACATCTGCCCTTTACCGAAACCTGCCCTTTTGGATCTTGTGAAGCATCGACTGAAAGTCAGTATAGATATCAACTAGTACTATGTTTTGTATTAGTTAAATGTAATATTTAATGCAGTCTACCTCAAAATCGTGTTCCTGTTTGATTCTTACACCTGCGTCTAAAACCACTTACACTGTGTTCTCCTAGAACAACCAGGATCACAAAATTAAGCTTAAAATCAATGGGCAAGATCTTCCAGAAAGAAAGACCCCAACGTACCTTGGAGTCACACTCGACCGAAAACTGACTTGGTGCCCTCATATTGAAAATGCTACGGCAAAAGTGAGACACAGGCTCACGATGCTGCGCAACTCACAGGCTCCACATGGGGAGCAAACACCAGAGTCCTCAAAACACTCTACTCTGGAAGAGTGCGACCGGTCCTGGAGTACAGCATTGCAGCGTGGAGCAGTGTATCCAACAAGCAATTCGCCAAAGTGAGCAATAGTCAGAACCGTGCAATGCGCATTATCACAGGAGCCATGAAGTCCACGCCTATCAAGGCGATGGAAACAATAACATGCATCCAACCAATGGCAGATCGAAGGGACAGAAAAGTCCTGGTGTTGGCGGAAAAACTTAAACGGCTCAATTTCCACCCTATGTACGAAAGAATGAATGGATTCGGAAGGGGCAGAATACAGAGAACAAGCTTTGCAAAAAACACGAAAGCATTGATCGCAGACCATCCGGTCCTAGCAAACTGCAAAGCCAAAGCAATCCCGGCAACCGATAAGTGCCCGCCATGAAAAACCAAAATGCTGGAACTAAGGGAATCAATCCCAGGCATACTTAAAAAAGGCCAGCAAAAAACCTGAAAAAGAGCGGCCACAGAAAAATACATAGAGACAGAGTACCCCAAAAATAAGTGGTTACACGTCTATACTGACGGATTGGCTAGGAACGCAATCAGCGAAGGCGGAGTAGTGCTTAAGCTCTCAAAGAAAGTGACGGTCACAAAGCGATTGCCACAGGCAAATACTCAAATAACTACAGGGCAGAGGCAATAAGAACAGAGGCCGAAATGATCCTATAGAAAAGAGGCACCTCTCGCAACAAAGTCGTGATATTCACCAATGCTTTATCGGTCATCACGGCACTCAAAAGCGCTGGCAAAACAGAGCTCAATGAGCTCAAAGCGACCCTCAACGCATTAGTGCACACACTCAAACGCACCATCATTCAGTGGATCCCATCACACTGCAATATAAGCGAAATGAAGATGCCGACAAGTTAGCAAAAGAAGGTAGGCGACTACCTCAAACTCATCTCGAGGTCAGTTATGAGGAAGTCAGAACAACCATTGGCTGGCACTATAGAGACAAATGGACAAAAGGTCATCCTCACCACAACAACAGCGACGGATACTATGGTCTGTCTCGTAGTGAACAAGTTGCCATACTTCACCTCCGTACCGCCACAACAAGCTCCGAGCCCACATGTTCCACAAATTTAAAATTGGTACAACTAGCCTGTGCCCCTGCAAAAAGGTGGACATGATGGCAGAACACGTTCTGCAAGATTGTCAACTGATAGCAGGTATAAGAAAAGAAACCTGGCCCCAAAACACAGAGCTTCAGAAAGCTGTACAGAAACGGAGTCCCTTAAAAACACAGTAAAATTCATGAAAAAAGTTGGTTCATCAGTCTAGGCCGGATCGCGCAGAGAGATTCTTACAGTCATATCTTGGACTTTATTATTAGTATTATTGGGAAACTGGCAGAGTAAAAACAAAATAGAGCATGTTGTCACACAGACAATATTTATTTTGGTAGGTAAAGTAATGACAATCAACATTTAAATCAGTTGAGCAAATCTATTATTATTAACAACTAGAATTTAATTAAATGAACTCACTTCCCAATCTGGTTCCTGCTTCAAACTATCACTGGATATGCGACTTTGTGTTTCCATGATCCACGCAGTCTAAGAAAATAGAAAAACAGCCAATGTTGGTAACAGAATACAAATAATGAACAAAGCAGGATGTAATGAACATTTTACTTATTTTATAACTACATATAATTGCCCGCCTGCCCAACGTGTTCGTAGCACGTTGGACTACGGGTGACAAGCTTCCTGTGAGTGCGGGTTCAATTCCGCAGGCTGGCAGAAAAGTCACAGGTTCACAAGATTCACAGTGCTCGTGGCACCAAACCGAAGGGTTACGGTGTACATGGCACCGAGCCGAAGAGCTAGATCAATATAAAATTTTTTTAAAACTACATATAAAAAAGAGATCAGGTACTAGAGACAAGGGAAGACCAAGAAAAGATGGATAGATAATATCAAGACCACACTACAAAAACACAGATATAACACAACATGGATGACTCATGTGGCCTTGGAACGCTAATTAAAACTCCCACCCCTACGCTTAACAGCAAGAGTGGACAACTAATTCCATCATCCACCTGGGGAAAGACAATAGACTGCTGTTACATAGTTAGATATTTGTTGAGACTGATCCAGTGGAATATTAAGGCAACCATTCCTTAGGTTCAAGTTATGCAATATTGTCATGTTTATAAGTTTGCATAAAGAAAGTTTAAGTATATAAGACATGGCCCAACTGAATGACTATTATTTTATGAGAAGAAAGGTTTGTTGATGCGAGTTGAGTTTGCTGCTGATCTACTTTACACAATAATATTCTTCCTGCCTTTTGCTCACTTGAAATACTGTCTATGGATTCAATGATGTCTTTTGTAGCTCATACAGTGGTATGTGTAGTTTTCTTTCCAGTGCTGCTTCACTAGGGGTGTGAGTTTGCCTCAGTATATCATATTCGGGCAGTTGTCAGTGCTAGTGACAACATGCTGTTGAACTTCCAGGGTTCAAAGCCACTTTTGGGTGAAAACTTTTCAGCGTGGTCATGGTACTCGGTTGAACTACATTAAACCCTGATCCTTTACTTGAGGATCTAACTTATAAGTACCTCTGAAGCCAGATTATGACTCGCCTGAATGGCGAGGAACCAGTGATAAGGAAAGTACACTTGGGGTAATCCCGGTCATATAAGTGTAGGGTCTGACGTCCATATTCATAAACGTAGTGAAACGGTCTTTTCCATCAAAGTAGCAGCTATTCAGTTCACCAGAAAAGATTAATCCACATTTTAGCAAAGAGAATATCATGATTGAAAAGTCCACTTTGTTATACATATCCTCCAAGTCAATGACCACAACAACAGTCTCTTGTTTGGAAGCCCTCATAAACATGCCAGCATTGTCCCAAGTCATTTTCACTGGCCGGTAGCTACATAACGTGTCAGGGAGGATGTGTTCTTTCTCCAAGTGACACATTACCTTTCTGGCCACTACCTCCTCCAGGAATGTGTTATATACATTTTGCAAGGTATGCGGTAGCTGCTGAGCAGTCTAGGGTCTTTCTAATGTTTATGTAGCAGTGGCAAATAGCTATGGAGCCAATCCTCATGTACCACAGCATTCCATATACTGTTGTTGAAATTTATCACAACTGCATTAATACCTGTCTCATTCAGCTGTTTGATGTGGGGATACTGAACACGATCAGGCTCTGGAGTATGGCAGTGGCTGGCTTTGAGTGCATTCATTACATCTTCCTTTGTTATGAATTCAGTGTACGGTTCTCCAGTGTTAGTAATATCATGAAGAATATTAACAATATGAATATGATTCAGTGGTTACCATCACACTGCAACATTCGACAAAATGAAATAGCTGATATTATGGCCAAAGGAGGAAAACTGCCAAATGAAGACCATCTGTCAGCTACAAGGATACAACACCAATAGTGGAGATGGAAAGAGTGGGGGAATACAAGCACTGAGAGAACGCAGAGACACAAAAGTGATGACGCAGGCAGAAAAGTTTCTGAGTATGCCAAGCCACCCAATGGAAAACAGATTCCAAAATCTAGCATTGGGGTGGCTGAAAAGAAGCAGCTTTATTCACCAGGCCAAAAGACTGAATAGGCAAACCTCAGACCTACCAAAAGTTGGAATTCCCCTAAAGTCTGTGCCAGAGCAAACCCCTTGGAGAGAGGAGACTGAACCAGAAGTATGTATCCAGACAGAAGTGAAAGGAATATTCGACAAGGATGAGCAGAACAGCATACAACGCAAGACAGTCACTCTCAGTTTACTTGATGAAGAATACCCACATGACCTCTGGGTCTGGGTATACACGGATGGGTCAGCAGAAAATGCAGTGAAGAATGGAGGAGCAGGAGTGTACATAGAATACCCAAACAACGCTAGAGATGCGATTAAAGTACCAACAGGGAAATTCTGTCACAACTATGATGCAGAAATTCAGGCAATCAAGGTGGCAACTGAAAAACTGTTGAATACCAGACCCGATCCTCAACCTGTTGTATTTTTTACTGATGCAAAATCAGCACTCCAAGAACTTCAGTCAGAAAATTGCCAGGTCTACAGACCCTACTGTCTAAATTGTCCAAGCATCGCAGGGTCGTCTTGCAGTGGATACCCTCTCACTGTGGAATACCAGGAAATGAAACAGCAGACCGATTGGCCAAGGAAGGTGCTGCAGGAGAGCAGCCGGATGTGCCAGTTACCTACCACCAAAAGAAAAGGATGATTAAATCAATGAGAAAGCCACAAATACAAACACAAGACGATTACTATAATATGAGCAGATTGGAACAAGTTGTTATTCTGTCCTTAGAACAGGACACAATCGGCTCCGCAGCCACATGTACACAAAATTCAAGATTGGCAATTCAGCCATGTGTACAGGCAAACCAGACTGCAGAGCACATACTTCAAGACTGCCCCAAATATGATACACTGAGGCAAACTCACTGGCCTAACGAAACAACACTCAACATAAAACTACACGGACCTCTGTGTGAGCTACAAAAGACAGTGAAGTTCATACAAGAGACAACATTGAATATATAGACATATTTCAAGCGAACGAAAGGAAGGAAGGAGCTACAAGGATGCTAAAACTAGCATCCGAGGACAATAAAAGCGCAGAGGAGGAAAAAGCATTCCAAGTCCAAAGCAGAGAATGGATATTACTATCTGTTTAGGGGAGACCAGATTGTCATATTTCATCTCAGACAAGTGCACAATAAACTGAGACACCATTTGTAATTTGTAAACAAAACTAAGGACTGATGAGGCTGATGACAATGAATTAGTATACAAATACATGATGGCAGAACAATGGCCTAAAATTGTCCCCTGCAGGCAGACCTCAGGAAACTAACTAATGTGGTCCACACTAATACTTTTGAAGGAAAAAACTATTGTAGAACTGAAGTTCCGTGGACTATATATCTCAGAGAATACGGGAATCCCAGTCTTTAGTCAAAAATGAGGGATGCTCGCAGAAGAAGAAACTGTGAAGAATACCTTTTCTGTAGATTAGATTAATTCAAGACGTATTTTTGCTACACCTACAGACAGTTGAGTACACTATGACTTTTAATTTATCTAGTACAGTTAAGTACAGTCACTAGTCAGTGTCAATACAATCATATATAATCAATCATCGTCATATTACTTGATTACTCAGATTACTCATTACAGTTTACATGGATATCAATTACTTTACACTTTACTGTGCCTTATACTTATATAGTTTTATATATATATAATAATCATAATCTGTATCGATATGAATGATGATATTTTTAATTTTATACATCGTCATTTCGTGACGATAAATAAGTTTTAAGTTTACAAGAACTGAGAAAGTCCTTTGCAGTGACTTATTGGCTTGGTTATATTGAATTGCAAGCAGCAATAGACAATCACTCCAACTCAAACTCACTCAATGCAATCATCAATGATAATATTAATTATTATTATTTGCATAAAAACAATGTTTTCGCAAAATGAAAATCCGGTAAAGCAAAAATATTAAAGACTAATTGATTTGAAGTATTTACTACCACACAATCAAAATCACAGTGATACACTGCATACAGTACACTACTCTTCTTTTCTTCTTTTGTCGTCACACTGCTACCGGGTTGTTGCCCAGTGCTCAGAATCCGAATATAAAATAGAGAATTCCAATGAACCTGACCCGGCACATTTCTACAATTTCACTATGCATTGTCAATGATTGTTATTTCTATCGAGGAACAAAAACGGTTGTCAGATTCAACTTTTTAAAGCCGGGTAATACTATTTTTTAAAGAGCCAGAAAAAATGCCAAACAAATCTTTTTATTTTGGACGTCACGTGATTCTGGTCATTCCGACTTGCGAAACACATTAAAATAAAGTACTATAGGTTAAGCCACAGAGATGTGGTTTTACAGAAGAATGTTGAAAATTCCATGGACAGAAAAGAAAACAAACGTGGAGGTTTTAAATCAGGCCTGCACACAAAGAAACCTTATCAAAAGAATAAGAATCCGACAATCAAGGTTCTTCGGGCATATAATGCGAAGAGAAGGTTTAGAACATTTGTGACAACAGGTAAAATTCAGGGAAGGAGAGACCGTGGAAGACAGAGGGAGAAGATGTTGGATGGCCTGACATCATGGTTCGACAAAATATCGACGTCAGAACTGATTACATGCACCAAGCAAAGAGAGTTGTGGAGAGACATGATCGCCTACACCGGCAGGCATGGCACTTGATTGACTATAGGTTTACAAGTAAAAACAATAACAATACACAGCGATGTTTCGACCAAAAGCCCTTTGGTCGAAACATCGCTGTGTATTGTTTTTGTACTTTGTAAAACTACAGTACTTTGTTTTTACTTGTTTCGTCATTGCTGCATAGTTTTACTGCAGTCTTCACTTATATTGATAATGTCATTCATACCTGTCATCCTCACTGAAACGAAGTCGAATGAACCATTCAGAATAAACATCGTCAGATATAAATTATTTTAGCAGATATGTTGCTATTATATGAAAGCAGTAGTTCTGGCCTGACTTATCTTCTTCTTCTGTGATCGCCCGCTGTGAATTCAGGCTTTAGTCATAACGCCTGGTATTGCGCTTCTGATTTTTGCGTGAGGCCTGCTTATCATTTGACTGGTGTCCCTCGCCGACTTCAGAGGTACTTGAAGATTAGATCATTCGAGTGTGATCGTTACAGGAAACCTGTGGTACGAACCACTTGCATGAGTCCTCGTACCCTCGGAACTTTTACGGCCAGTGACAATTTGTGAAGTGCGTCTTCTCTATCGGATTTCCTGCCTTTTTCTGCCTGTATTGAGGTCGTTCCGTACGCATCGTGTGATGAACACTCTTTAATGATCTTTCTAATGCCGTATATTTGGGATTGGATCTTCGCCAAAGAGCAGTTACTACTGTGCAACCTTTATGAATGGGTGAGGTTCCGGTTTAGGAGCATTCTCAACCCAACAAGGGCTAGTCATTGGAACTGTCATTTTTAGGCTGCTTTGTGTATTCATTGCTCTTTAACGATCATTTTTCGCCTTATATTTGGGCTTTATGATCTTCGCCTAAGAGTATGTCTACAATATGCGCCCTTTCTGACTATGCAAAGTCGTTCCGGATTAGGAACATTCTCAGCCATTAGGGACACATGGGCTTGTCACACTAACGATCAATTTTAGACTATTTAATTGGCCTTTATTTGATCTGCGCCATGGTGTTTGGACGTCATCTCATCGTGTGGGACGATCGCGTCTGAAAAGTGTCGGCCTTCGTCAATGTTTAGGTTTGTAGCAGTCAAACCTTTACATTATCGGCCTTACTTTGTCCTGACTCATAAAAGCAGAAAGAAAATTGTATTGTTTCTTACTTTTGTTTCAAATGAGGTTACAAGACAGCACAATCTCTCGACTTATAACCTCTTTGTCTTTACAGGCGGTAATTTGACAAGTATGTAACTGTGGAGACTTCTGAGTTTACACTTATTTCGTTTGCCTTCAAGCTCCTCTCCAGGTTTCTCGTCGAAAGATCGTGCACTTTTGAGTAACGTTGTTACTACTGCCTTGTAGTTAGATTGGGGACAATCAAAGGCTAGCGGAGCAAACAGTACACAAGACAAAACTGGACGGTAGGCAAACCAAGTAGTTAAAAAAAAGACAGATAACCTGGGCAGATGACGCCCAACAATCCGGGAGGGCAGGTTGTCTAAGGGTCGCTACCTTAAAAGAAAATAGAAACCTGCTGCCTTGCAGGTAGGCTGGGACAGCCAAAGTCTGACGGAGAGCGAACCCAGTAAACGCTAGCTGAAACCGGACACGCCACCGAAGGATAAGCACTAGAGCTCCAAATGGCGCTGAACGACGTGACGTAAAATTACGTTCTTGGCAAAGGCTGTTTCTATATCACAATTAAAATGATCAAAATGGCCAAAAAGAACGATCGAGAGAGAGAGAGAGAGAGAGTGACGTTGTTTTCAATACAGCTTCGGTCATCAGCTAGTTTTACCCATTTGTTGGGACCAACAGAAGTCCTTCATTGATGTCTTACATAAATATAAGCAGTGGTCTATTTTGGAGTCTCTTCCCTTCGAACGTTCACAGAACAGCACCTGTTGGTGTATTCGGCTATTATCCACTCTTTTCGCATGCCACGGCCATCTTAGTCTTCTGTTGCTGAGTGTCCCCCATGATGGATGACTGTACTTCAGAGTTGATTATTTATGTGGTGTACTCTTTAAGTCCTATGTGCCGCTTTTGGCACGAAAGGAACAAGCTAACTCTTTAAATGCATGGCATCGAAGCACATCAATATTTCATAATTCGGATATTTTGAAATTTCTGTTGCGACTGCAATGGTTTGAACTACATTTGATGTTGACTGAATTTCAGTAAGGCTGCTTTTTAAATGTTGCAAATTTTTAAAGAACTCTGTTTGCGGTGCGTATATTAAGTCGTTTCTAACAACACAGTGAGAGATAGAACACACAAACAACCCGTATCAAATATTATAAGGAAACGAAGGTGGAAATATTTAGGTCATGTTCTTAGATCAGACGAAAAGAGACTAAATCGACAAGTCCGTATGTGGTCACAAGTTGGGAAAAGAAAACATGGAAGACCTAAGACCACTCGTCGAGGAAACCATCCAACAAGAAAGTAAACTATTGCGATGTAAAACCATACAAGATCTCCAACTGCTAGCAACGAACCGCATCACATGGAGATCTAAATCCTTTGCCTTGTGCCGCCTTTGGCACGAAAGGAACAAACTAACTAACTAACTATATTAAGTTCCACCTTGTAGAGGATGGACGTGAAATTCTGACACCCATATCAATCAATAAAGTGCCATGCCTACCGGCGTAGGCGATCATGTCTCTCAACAACTCTCTCTTGGATTGCCAATGATGGCCATTAGACACAAAGTCGCACAGGTAAAAGCTTCTTCTTCTTCTTTGGGTTCGTTCTTTACGACCAATTTTAATCATTCTTTGTGATATGTTTGATCTTTGCCAAGAACGTGTATACGTTGCACATTGGTTTGGTAGGCCCCTAAACGCATAGACTTCTACACGTTTAAGACACATGCATCCGATTTCAGCCAAACCTCCTTAGTCGCCTCTTACGACATGCGTGGCAAGTAACAGTGGTTCTATTCTTTACACCCCAAATTTTGGCCCGGTAACCACTCGGGTGGTTAGAATAGCTAAAATGTTAGAGAAAAATACTATTGCGTTCCATGTAATACTTTCTGTAAATTTTAAAGGATCTTCTTTAAAGTAAGCGGATTTCTGGGAAAAGGCAGACTGGACCCCTAATGCGATATAAGGATGTATGTAAGCAAGATTTAAAACGTAACCAAGTAGGGAAAAGTTGCCAAAGACATATACCGGAAAGAAAAGAATGTGCGGAATGGACTGTTGCATTTTCAGCACAGTCTCGCCTGTGTGTTGCCGGGGCCTGCAAGGGAAGCAAAGAATAGTACCACTGAGAACTTTCTCTCGCGATCGTTCTTTTACGGCCGTTTTTATCATTCTAAATGTGATATATAAACAGCCTAACACCAAGAACGGGTGTACGTTTACAATCTTCAGTACCATTTGGAGCTCTGGTGCTTATCCTTCGGTGATGTGTTCAGTTTCAACAAGCGTTTACTGGGTTCGCTCTCCGTCAACCTTTGACTGTCCCCAGCCAAACCTGCAAGGCAGCAGGTTGTACCACTGCGAACTACAAGTCATGTCGTAAGACACGACTGAGATAGGGGCCTAGGGAAGCTAACCTAGTAAATAAATAACATTGTAGAAATCGGATGTGCTGGCCTACTTGTATGCGCATAATGTACGAGTACAATCGCTCTTAGGCTCAGATCACACAGAGTGGTTAACAGGTGTTCGATACGGAACGTTCGAAGAAGAGCACAGTCTGATCAAACAAGCAGGAAAAAAGAGGCTTTACTTCCGGAAGCAATCGTATCTTGAGAAACCCGCCTCATTATTTTGGTGTGAGAATTGTGACAAGGACTGTAACTTTCGTTTCAATTTTGCTGTACACACCTGGAGTACAGGGTAACGAGCGTGCTGACTTTCTTGCAAACAATGCACCGACTCAAGCGGGCAGAAGTATGGACAGAGCCGATGTCATAAATGCGGTACGCTCTCATTTATGTGATATGGGCAAGTCTCAGACACTGGAACGAGTTCGATAATTAGGAGTTAAGTTTGGACATGACAGACGGTGTCGTCTTTGTGGTAGAAAGCGAAAGTATACTAATACACCTCATGGGTAAGGTGAACCAATGGACATTAGGATGGCTGCTGCCACGGTAGACAGAGCACGAATGTGACTGCCCAGTGTGCCATGATGTCGATCGCATAACTTTCGTGTTGGATTTCTGTGAAGCACATATCCAGCGGTACAGCTTTATGGTCCTTCGGGACAGTAAAATGCCTACTACTATAAAAAAAATGGTTCTTGTCATTATATGTCTCGTATTTCGTCTACATACCGGACACTGCGGTCTCAACAGACACTTAGACTTAAGAATAATTCAAACAGCACTCTGTCAGTGTCAGCAGGCGGAACAGACAGCATATCCTGCAAGACTGTCCTCTCCTGGGTGAGCAACATGTGCCCACACCCAGTCAACCTAAAAACTAAGCTTTGGGAAACCAGAAGCTGGTTGCCCAGTTTGTGGTCCACAGTAAACTAAGCGCACGACCAGAGATCGCTGAAGATTAAAAAACGATTAATATTGACTATAAGGCCCGATAAATCAAGACACATTTCAAGCGAAAATACAGAGTTGTGGAGGAAACAAACCCACAGCAAACACCCACAGCAAACACCCACAAGACCACATCAGCAGACTGAACGGGAAACAGCACACATAAATCTTCCGCATAAGAACAGGTCACTGCAGGCTCAACCATCACACGCACAGAATAAAACCTGCACAGTCACGGAAGAGACGCTGGCGATGGATAGGACATTGAGAAGACCGACCGGAAGCATTGCAAGACAAGACACTTTCTTGGAACTCGCAGGGAAAGAGAAGTGGGGAAGGCCTAGGCAGACCTGGAGGCTGATATTAAAAGGATAGGTCGCCCGAGTGGTTACCGGGGTCAAAAATGAGGTGTAAAGAATAGAACCACTGTTACCTGCCACGCATGTCGTAAGAGGCGACTAAGGAGGTTTGGTTGAAATCGGATACACGTGTCCTAAGCATGTAGAAGTCTATGCGTTTAGGGGCCTACCAAACCAATGTGCAACATATACACGTTCTTGGCAAAGATCAAACATATCACAAAGTGTGATTAAAATTGGTCGTAAAGAACGAACGCAAAGAAGAAGAAAAGGATAGGTAAAACATGGAACGAATTGGAAGGGATGGCAAGAGATAGGAAGAGCTGGAAGAAGTGAAGAAGACTGCACAGTATGCATGTCAGACAGAAACACTCGGACTCCAAAGCACATCCTGCAGTTATGTTCACCATACATACACCAACGAAACGAAACATGGCCTCATGAACGAAGCTTACAGAGCAAGCTATGGGAACTCTCAAGGAACCCCAACTGACATGCAGCTTCATAGAGGCAACCCATCTTACGGTTTAGACAAGCATACGAAACCGAACACAGAGAAGAAGAAATAAATATCTGGTTGAAGAAAGTTTATATTTTACTTCGCTGACGCTTCACCATCGCGAGAGAGACTTCACTGACAGCTTTTATAGAATACAAACACATCTTTCTTTATTAACTTTTATTTTGTAAAAAATAATTCTTGGTATTCTTTATAGAATACTAAAGAAAAGGTTATTTCTTCAGTACATGTTTGTGTATGTTTCAAAAATATATATTCTCTAATCCTGCTTTGCCTTTCAGCATCAGGTCGAAAAAGGAGGCACCTGGCATGGAGTGAGTCTCTCTATGCGCCTTGTCTTTCTTTCTTTTTTTTCATTCAGTCCTGATTTGCCTCACAGCTTCAGGGCAAGAGGAGATTTATAGAACAGGCTTTTGTATGCGTTTCATAAACAGTGTCTTTCGTTTCCTCTGTTATGGGTCCACATTTTTTTGTCTAGATAAGATACTGTTTTGTTTGAAAATACAGAGATGTATTCTTTGGAATAGCTTATGTACTGCGGAAGTCTTCTCCTCTTCTTTGTGTTCGTTCTTTACGTCCAATTTTAATCACCCTCTGTGATATGTTTGGTCTTTGCCAAGAACGTATATACGTTGCCCATTGGTTTGGTAGGTCCTAAACTCATAGACTTGTACATGTTTAACTGCAGAAGTAACTAATGCCTTTTGTTCAGGTACCAAATACCAATTCAGAGCCATGGTTACCGCTTTGATCTCTATTGTGAGGATGATAGGTCCTGTATCTAGCAATGCCAACTGACAAGTCAATTAATTACAGGAACATGTTGAAGAAATTCCAGAAATATCACAAGTTTATGAAAACTATGCTATAATTGATGTATTTTTTCTTTAGCATATGACACCCTTGGCGCTGAGCGGCAACAACAAAAGCACACCATTCTTCTCTGTGTTTGGTCATTCTCTATATAGTGTACCTGTTGTTATTCAGTTCCTGTTCAACTGCTCTCCTCCATGTGGTTTTGGGTCTTTTCCCTTTTTGATTATCCTCTGGTGTCCATGGCAGTTTTGGTGATAGAGTTATCAACATGTAAACATTTACAGCATCTCTTTTGGATGATGGTGTTCATTTATATATGATTGTTCATTTGAGGATCATATTCATCACACATGTCCATAATCACTCCGATCTCCTCACAAGCATGTATTTCAGTGTGTTTAGATTAATAACTCCCGTTCTGTGCTTGTTGATGTATCTACTGGGGCTTCTTTCATAGTTTTCAAATCTTACGGCATCTATAGGTATGCATAACTTGCTTAACAGAGATAGAGAATTCTCTTTATCTTAGTTGAAATCTTCAGAATGTATGTTTTCTAGTAGAGCATTGATGTCGCTTTTGTTCATAGAAGACTTATTCTTGATCGCAGTATTGCTTGCCAGTGCATCTATCATTGCTCTTACCCCCAATGACAGCAAGTTGTCTTAGTCTTGCTACACCAATTCTAAGATCCATTTTCAGAGTTTGTCTCCAGCTAGATCTGACCTTGAAAATCTTCTCCCAGTCTTGTGTATTGATGCCAAGCACCTTCCAGTCCCATTTGCATATGGCTTTGTAACGAATGAAGGGTAGCCCAATTTTCTGTTCCATAAGCCAGCCCAGAATAGAATATCCTTGGGATCCGACCATCATCGATTTGGGTCAAGTGATCAAGCCATCGTGGGCAGATAAAGGTAACTGTACTAGAAATCTCAGCACATTTTAATACCTCATTATTTGATACTCATCACTACATGAGATCATATGCGCCTCAAGCAGAGCATGTAGAATTCATTCAATTTCTCTTCTGCAACATGTGTAGGGACCCAGATTTGCTGGCAAAAAGCAGTGTACTCTGCAAACAGGCTCTGTACAGTTGTAAACTTGGTGTTGATAGTCAGCATGCTATATTTCCATACTCTATGTGATAGCCTGACTTCTTCTTCTTCGAATGCTCCATATCGACCACTTGTCAACCACTCTTTGCAATCCGTATGTGATCTAAGCTTAAGAGTGATTGTATGTTGTGCCAGTTATGTGCCTACAAGTAGGCCAGCACATCCGATTTCTGCGATGCTTTTTATTTACTATGGTAGCTTCACTAGGTCCTACATCTGTCGCCTCTTACAACATGCCTTGTAGGTCGTAGTGGTACTATTCTTTGCTTCCCTTGTGGGCCCCGGCACTACACAGGTGATATGGTTTTCTAGAACTGAGATAAATAGGATCAGCAAAAAATGCACAAAATACATTAAATCTGTAAGTTTTTCTTTGCATGTACTCTTTTGTGCTTTTTTAGATTATTTGACACTGTGAATCCTACACCACAAATATCACATTTGTAAGGTCTCTCTCCTGTATGTATTCTTGTATGCACCTTTAGACTACCAGACAGAGTAAATGTCACACCACAAATATCACACTTAAACGGCTTCTCTCCTGTATGTATACTTGTGTGTGGTTTAAGATCACTGCGTCGAGCAAATCGTGCGCCACAAACGTCACATTTATACGGCTTCTCTCCTGTATGTACAATGCTATGCGGTTTCAGGTCAGTTTTTCGAGCAAACCCTACACCACAAATATCACATTTGTATGGCTTCAATCCAGTATGTATAACTTTGTGTTGTTTTCTATAAGTGTCCCGAGTAAATCCTGCACCACAAATATCACATTTATATGGCCTTTCCTCTGTATGTGTAGCTCTGTGTGTTGTTAGATCACTTCGTCCAACAAATACTAAACCACAAATATTACAGTTGTATGATTTCTCTGTTGCGTGTACTTTTTATGAGTTTTAATTCACCATGTCGAACAAATTCTGAACCACAAACATCACATTTGTAAGGTTTCTCTCCTGTATGTATAATAATATGTCTTTTTAGATAGCTATTCAAAGAAAATCCTGCACCACAAATATCACATTTGTAAGGTTTTTCTCCTCTATGTGTATATTTGTGTTTGTTAAGATAACTTTTCACAGAAAATCCGGCACCACAAACATCACATTTGTAAGGTTTATTGGCTGTATGTATTCTTTCATGTATTCGTAGAAGATCTTGCCGAGCAAAATCTGCATCACAAACATCACATTTGTAAGGCTTCTCTCCTGTATGTCCAATTTTGTGCTTTTTTAGATTGGCTTTCAGAGAAAATCTTTCATCACAAACATCACATTTATAAGGCTTCTCTCCTGTATGTACTCTTTTGTGCGATTTTAGACAGTACGACCGAGAAAACGCCATACCACAAATATCACATTTGTAAGGTTTCTCTCCAGTATGTGTAATTTTGTGTGCTTTAAGGAACCAGGTCTGAGAAAATGCTGCACCACAAAGATCACATTTGTAAGGTTTCTCTTCTCTATGTATAATTTTGTGTCTTTTAAGGTAACTATTCAGAGAAAATCCAGCACCACAAACATCACATTTGTAAGCTTTCTCTGATGTATGTGTTCTTTCATGCATTTGTAGACCATCTGGCCGAGCAAATTCTGCACCACAAACACCACATTTGTAAGGTTTCTCTCCTGTATGTCTAATTTTATGCTTTTTAAGATACATGTTCAGAGAAAATTCTGCACCACAAATATCACATTTGAACGGTTTTTCTCCAGTATGTACTCTTATGTGTGATGTTAGACGACTTGGAATAGAAAATGCCACACCACAAATATCACATTTGAAACGCTTCTCTCCTTTATGTATTCTTTTATGCGTTTTTAGATCACAGAACAGTGCAAATTCTATTTTGCACACAGCACATTTGAAAGTTTTTTCTCCAGAATGTACATTTTTCTGTCCATTCAGTTGACTCTTCCAAGAAAATCTTACACCACAGGTCAACGGTTTCCCGCTAAGATGCCTTTTTAATGTAGCAAAATTTTCATTTTGTAGATCGCTGCGAGTTTCAGCAATATGTGTTGTATTTTCTTGGTGGCCAACTGAATCCTCAGATGTTTTGTCTTTGGTGGTTTTTGACTCTTCGTTAGTGCCCTCTGTTATTTGTTTGACACTGTTACTTCCTTCCATGCTTATATTTGTATGTACAGTACTACCATTGTACTCATACAGTACATCTACCAGATGATCTTCTTTCTTAATTTCCATATATTTGTTACCATGCATCACTTGCATATGTTCAACTTCTGAGATAGGGTGGTAGTCCTGGGTATGGGAATATGTTTCTCCTGTAACATGAAGAAAAATTAATCAAAACAATGAACAATCACAATACATAGTTATTCTTAAGGGGGGATTCTGGTTTTTAAACTTTTTTCGTTGCTTTGGTATTAATGTAGAATTTGTATAACAATTTTGATAGATTATGACTTGGAATAGTAGAAAAAAATGAGTAAAAAAATGTCAACGTTGCCATGGAAACAATAAAAATGGCCATAAACACAAAATTTCAAATCCCTATGGCTCTGAAGTTAATGAATATAAATGAATTCTGTTTTCACTCTAAGGTGAGCAATTGTAATATCTAAAATTTCACATGATTTTTAGGATATATTAAATATTACATTTTTAAATGAATTTTTGGGTAAACACACCCCCCAAAAATAGCTTTTTTGACCAAATTTTGAGGAATTTTTACCCATAAATTTATAAAAATTAAATATTTAATATATCCTAAAATCATGTGTAATATTTTAGATATTACAATTGTGCACCTTAGAGTGAAAACAAAATTCATTTACATTCATTAGATTCAGAGCCTTAGGGATTTGAAATTTTGTTTTTGCCGTCATTTTGTATTGTTTCCATGGCAACGCTTTGACATTTTTTTTTTACTAATTTTTTCTACTATTCTAAGTCATAATCTTTCAAAATGATTATACAAATTTTACATTAATGTGAAAACAACTAAAATAGCTTCATGATCCCCATACCACCGAATCCCCCCTTAAGTCACTCGGGATTACCTTTTAAAAAATACAATCACTTACCAAATATCTATTCTTCTCCTTCTAATGCTCTATATCGACCATTTGTTAATCCACTCTTTGTGATTTGAGCCTAAGAGCGATTGTATATTGTGTCAGTTATGCGCCTACAAGTAGGTAAGCACATCCGATTTCTGCGATGCTTTTATTTACTAGGGTAGCTTCCTAGACCCTACCTCAGTCTCCTCTTACGATATGCCTTGTAGGTTGCGGTGTTACTATTCTTTGCTTCTCCTGTGGGCCCCCGGCAACACATGAGCGGAGTTACCAAATATAAGACAAGAATTAAAGCCCGTTTAAATAGAAGACAATAATGAGTGTCCCTGATATTGAAGTCGCCTATGTGTTGCAAGGGCCCGCAAGGAGAGTAAAGAATAGTAACACTGCGACCTACAAGACATGTAAGAGGCGACGGAGGTAGGGGCCTAGGGAAGCTACCTAGTAAATAATAGGGTCGCAGAAATCGGATATGCTGGCCTACTTGTAGGTGCATAACTGACACAATGTACAATCGTTCTTAGGCTCAGATCACATACAAATCACACAGAGTTGCTAAACAAGTGGTGATATGGAGCATTTGAAAAAGAAGAATAAGCTGATCTAGGATACTTGGAGTGTTTGAAGAAGAAGAAAAATAAGCTGATCTGGGATACTTACTAAGTATAACCCACACTTTCTCATGGACAGCTTATTTAACTGTTATTGTCTGGATTGTACAACTTAACACTGAGACACTTATTTTATGTGTGTTCATTTTCTGGTAAGTAATACTTTTACTTTCATTTTTGTTATGTTTACATAGTGTATCCTGGTTTGGGGATTTTTAGGGGGCTATTCTAGACCAAGACAGATTGACCTGATTGTTGCCACATAGTGTGCAGATTGGATTTTGTATTCTTCTAATTTTTCTTTTGTCCTTCTCTGCTTTTTTGCCGTTAGATGTAGCAGGTTTAACTGATGATCGGTTTCTGAGATAGTGCATGCTTGGTCGCTTGATATGCTGTGGTGTTGTGGCGTTTTAAGATGTCTGCAACTTCATCAACCCATCTTTTTCTTGGTCTGTCCCTTCTCTTGATGATTCCATTTTCAGATTTTATAGTGCACACCAGAAATTTAAATAAAAACTTTGTTGGGTCCTGAAAGGGGCTGATATGTTAATCACTCAACCATCTGCTCCTCCCAATACCTTTTACAAAACAGTCAAAAATATATTCTTCTTCTGCATTCTCACTAGGTTGGGATTTCGGATTCTCTAATAAAGTCAGCCATGCCATACAGTTTGTCTTGGACGCTAGTGTAAGTGGGCCACCTCTTTCTTCTCAAGTCTGCATACTGGGGGCAGTTCTGTAGGATATAATTCCTATGATTTCTGCTTCCCGTTTGTGCCAACCTCTTCTCGCAGTAAGTTTTGGCCACCCTCGTGATGGTAGGTCTGACATTCTTAATGCATGGCTAAATCTCCGAGGCAGAATGGCGACTGTAGAATCCATTATCCCATTCCTCATTGTGAGGGATCGTTGCACCATGTTATGCGTCTTACGGCCTGGTGCATCCGTTTTCTGCAAGCATTTGTTTGAGGTTAGCATTCCCTAGCGGACACATGCATCCAATTTCATTAAACCTCCTTAGTCGCCTCTTACGACATGCATGGCAGGTAACAGTGGTTTTATTCTTTACACCCCAGATTTGGACACCGGTAACCACTCGGGCGAGTCAAAAATATATGAAAAATATTATAAGAGCTCAAAAACTTTACCTTCATTTTCCTCAATAACACCAGGATGTTCTACTTTCTGTACAACTTGTTTGTCCATGTCAATCTGATTGATGGAATCTTGATCATAATCATTACTTTGATTAAACTGCAGAAGAAAAAAAAATTGTTAGAGTTCATTGTTAAAGTGACTCGGAGCAAATCAGTTATATGAGGACTATTATCATAGCACTCCGGACACATCCATAGGTGCTCCGATCTCAGACTCAACAAATCCAGCAGCTCAACATGCCAGTTCGATGTTGATTAATCAATCTCGTAGCATATTTGGTATGTCGTTCATTTCGGGCTGCACCAATCCAATCGGAGCAAATATATAGAACGAATCTGAAATTGAAGGATTGATTCGTAATTTAATAACTAAAGTTAGTACTTTGTTTGACTTGTGAATTTGATGGTAATTTCGCCCATGTGGTGCCGGGGCCCATAAGGGAAGCAAAGAATAGTACCATTGCGACCTATAAGGCATGTAGTAAGAAGCGACTGATGTAGGACCTAGGGAAGTCACCCTAGTAAATAAAAAGCATTGCAGAAATCGGATGTGCTTATAACTACTTATAACTGGCACAACATACAATTGTTCTTAGGCTCAGATCACACACAAATCACACAGAGTGGTAAACAAGTGGTCGATATGGAACGTTTGAAGAAGAAGAATACTTACCTCAGCATTATCAATGTAAATGAGATGCCCATGCTCAGGACAGCTTCCTTCATATTTCAGCTGACATTTCTCACAATCTGAATAGAAAGAATGGTTAACATTAAATAACACAATGCAAACTTGTATTATTTTCTTATTGTAATTTTCACATCTTTTCATTTCAGGGTTAGCTCTCCAATATTCAGGTCAGGTGGTAAGAGCACTGGCTTTGCAATTAATAGGTATAAAGAACTCCCAACAGCCGAGGCGTACTTCAAGTGATGCAACAGTAGTTGGGTACCAATGTCACTGGTTTATTTAAAGAAACTCATCACTGCATCGTTAAATGATAATCACTGTCCAACTTTTTATATATTGGGGCACATTTGACGAATGACTGTCAATGCGTGATCACCATGTGACAACTGCAATAATAATATCATATTAATAGTAATATTCATTTTAAAATAATAACGGATGAAAATGTAAATTTAAAAAATGTGTGCTTACAAGAAGCCAAACATGTTAACAATGAATATGATTTTTATTGAAATTCTGATTAGCATTAAAGTCAGCACGTAAAGTGGGCAATACAAGGCATATCATATCATAAGGGCACCATGTTGGACAGCGCTGCTGTTGGGTTTTAAATAGTGGAAAACTGCCAAAACTAAAAGAAACATTAAGTGAGCTGAATATCAAAAGAAGAGTGGTGCTGCTGTGGATATCATCACACTGTGGCATACTAGAAAACAAGAGAGCAGACAGATTAGCAAAGGAGGGAGCATCACAGGTTCGAAATAATCAAATAATCACTTTCCATGAAAAGAAAATTCTCATCAAGGCCATTTGAAAAGAAGACCAACAAAGAGATAATTACCACTATCTAGATAGAGCAAAACAGGTGATATTGTTTCAACTCAGAACTGGACAAAATAGACTGAACAGACACTACACAAACTAAGACTGGTTCTATCACCCACATGTGCACAGACAACCAAACACATCCTGCAAGATTGTAGTTAATCTGTGACTGTAAACTTCATTTACTAACTAGTACATACTTACAGATATAATTGTCCTCATCAGTAAAAGAATATGATGTGGGACTGGCCCCTTCCTTCTTTATGACAGGAGATATATCATTTTCTTCCTCATCAATTGTTTCCTTTTTCACTGTGGGACTCTGGAAATATAATTTTGTACATTTAAATAGCAGATAGTTATGTTATTGTACATTATCCCCATGTAACCCAGCAGTTGGTGGTCTATGACTATATTTGTAAATTACAATAAATTACAATTTTCATTTCATACACAGATGATACAATATATGTTCTTTAATACATTCCAGATTATTTATAATGAAAATATATATCGATTATTTCACCAGAAAATATTTTAAATTGTCCATCTACCAATAAATTTATCCGTTTTCTTAACTGATTCAGTACCGTGGAACACTCAAGTGTAACTATTTCTTATCTGCCTGACCATGCGTCGCTCAAAAGACGATTACTATTTTGTTGAGTTTTTATTATTTTTTGTTCCGATTGAAGATTTATATTAACTGGAAACTACTTAGAAGTGATGTGTAAACGATAACGAATTCATATCATCGTGACTTATGCTAGAATTTGAATTGAAACAGAGTTTATCAATTATTTTAGGATACACAGTGACCGTAAAAAATTTGCGATTTTTATGAATGTTCATGATGCTACTTTGTGAACAGTTAATAAACCATACACTCCTTCCCTGTTTTCTTAGTGTCTGTGTATTCATAAATGGATTACATATATAAAGAGAGCAGTTAGACTGAGTTATACAACAAATTGTTCAAGACCCTTGAAAAGTTGGATTTTCGTTCTCACAATGTCAATAGTTTTTAATACATCTAATTATTTAAAGCAAATAAATCAACATTATATTTTTGGACACAATAAATATTTTTATGAAATATCATTCATTTATCTTTAATTTGATATAAAATAGTTTAACTTTAAATCATATTTAGAAACAATATTTAGTTTAACTAAAGTATGTGGACAACTTTTTGAAACTAAAAATAATTCCTGTCAGAGGCGAAAACCCGATGTAGTGAATCAGTTATACACGATAAATTACATTTGTCCCTTATATTTAGTTCTTTGAAATCTTGTATCTGCTCTTGATTACTCTTTCACTTTGTAGCATCGACAACTACCTTCCAGTATATAGGATGGAGGTTACTGCTGTCCTTCAGTGGTTCTCTGGAACTTTGTTTACTGGGGCCATTATTATATCTGATTCTCAGTCGATATTTCTGAAGGTAAAAAATGGCAGGTTGAGGTAAGAGTGGATGTCGTTTATTGATGTTTTTGTTCCCCAGAGGCTTACATGGTTCTAGTGTCCTGGGCCTGCAAGTGTTTGCGGCAATGAAAGTGGGCTGGCTTGCATCAACAGAATTGGTTGTCAGTAAGTTGAGAATGGATAAGAGGGATGTTGTTCAGTTTCTTCACAATTGCCTCTTGGATGAGGACACTAAAATAGATGTTGAATCTATCCAGCAATTTAAGGAGTTTGGAGTTACCCATTGTACAAGTACAACGGATGCTTGGTGGGCAATGAGGAGTGTGTTTAAACAGAAAGCCACAGGAACCATCAGTACGCATACCATTCAACATCTGTTGGGGGAGACTACGCACCCATGGGTCTGCCCAGGAGTGCTATGATGTCAGTTGAGTAACCAATAACCAATCACTTTGTAACAGATTTTAAGATGTAGTATATAAAACAAGCCAAACAGAGATCATTAAACTCATAAATAGCATATAGTACAATTTATTGCATTATTTTAAAATATACTTAATGAAGCATAATTCAAAATCTTCAAAAAGCAAATGCTGTAACCTACCAGCTAGCCCCATTGTTAAGGCACCCAAAAATTTCACAGGCAGCTAAGCAACAGATGATCAACAGCATTTTTATATCTACTTTGTGTTACCAGAGTCAAACATGGACATTGAGCAAAGCGCAGTCACAAAAATAACTACATTTGAAATGTATTGCCTGCAAAAGTTACCAACAACACAAGAAAAGACAGAATCACCAACATCAGCTAAGAAAGAAAGTTGGCACAAAACCGTGCTTGAATTACATTGAGAAACAAAGAATGAAGTGGTTTGGCCACTTAATAAGAATGCATCCAAACTCCACAGTATACAGAGTCTTCTACAACAGAACATCGGGAAAGAAGGCAAGAGGAAGACTACGGAAAAGATGGTTAGATGGCGTAGCAGAATCCTGTGAAAGAGCAAAGATAACAATCACACAAGCCACCAGAACAGCGCAAGACAAAACAGAAAACCACGACACTGGGCAACAACCCGGTAGCAGTGTGACGACAAAAAGAAGAAGAGCTTCAAAATCTTGTAACTGTTGAACTCTTACTGTCATATCTTAGTTTTTATTATCAGTCTTGCTGGGAAGTGAGTATAGCGTTAGCGGTAGTGAGCTTGATCACAACCCAAGCGTATGTGGTTCAAACTCTGAGACGGCAGGTTTGGAAGCAAATTCGTTCCAGTAGATTTTTACGAATGGTAAAAATAAACCTCACCGTTCAGAAACCAATGGCAAACTACTGAAAGTATAAGTGGTGCCTAGAAAATCAACGACTCATTTACTGTGGTTGATGGCTAAGTCCTGTAAAAGATATGCCATGATTTTCATTTTTCATTACTGGGAAGCTGACAGAATTCAAAAGTCAGCTGAATATATCTATTATTCTATTATTACCAACTAGAACATATAAAAATTAACTCACTTCACAATCTGGTTCCTGCTTCAAACTATCAGATGATAGGTGACTTTGTGTTTCCATGATTCATGAAGTCTGAGCCTAAGAAGATAGATACATGGTCAGTGTTGGTAACAGAAAATAATTAATGAAGATAGCAGAGTGAACTGAAGATTTGAATATAGTAAAACACTGTTACACAGTGTAGATCTTTGTTGAGAGTAGTCAGGTGGAGTGTAGATGTAAACCTTCTTAGGTTGAAGTTTACAGTTAGTAATTGTTTATGTTCTTTTCTCCAATCATATTCTGCCTTACAGCATCAGGATAAGAAGAGATTTCTAGAACAAGCTTTTGTGTGTGCTTCATAAACAGTGTCTTTCATCGCCTCTATTATCTCTGAGGTCTACCGTTTGCGTTGCCAGCCTTTTGCTTTGTATCCACTGTATTGAGGCGCACTGTCTTTTGGTAATCTGCTTATGTGGCGAACCATTTAATTTGTTGTTTCTTGATAAAGTTCAGTACTGATGCTGTACCCACTTTTTCCTGATGTCTTCATTTCTAAACTGGTCTCTTCTTGCTACTCCAAGTATTCTGTGTAGACATTTCATTTCTGTTGTGACTAGTTTACTTCTATCATTTGATGTCAGCATCCAGGTTTGACATTGATAGCATAATGTTGGGAGAAAGATTGTGTTGTACATGACTCTTTTAGTGTTCATGGTGACATGTCTGTATTTTAAAATTGTCGCCATTTGTCCTATTTGATGTGCTTTGTTGCATCTGTTTGATTTTGTTAGTTATTCTTCAGTTTGCTGGAGAAATTCTCCCTAGGTATGTAAAGTCTTTGACTTGTTTTAATGGGCATTTGTTGATGAAGATAATGGTAAGGGTATTCCTCTCTAGAGAATGTCATTACCTTGGTTTTGTCAATGTTTATTTTCATATTGTATTTATTGCATGTTAACTGAAGTCTGCTATTAATGTGTTGCTATAGCCGTTCACCTGTTGTTGATATATTTTTAATTTTCATAAAAGCTGATTTCACTAGAGCTATATCTACTCATAATCTGTTTTACATCTTTCATCTGATGTTAAGAATGTTCCCAGATACTTGAATCGATAGACTTGTTTCAGTGTTTTGTTATTTATTTTGATATTGCATTGTGGTGTTTCCTGTAGATAACCATTACCTCTGTTTTCTTTATATTCATGCTTAAACTTTTCTTTTCACTTTCTCTCACTTCTTCTTCTTCGACTGCTCCATATCGACCACTTGTCAAACCACTCTTTGTGATTTGTATGTGATCTAAGCCTAAGAGTGATTGTATGTTGTGCCAGTTATGCGCATCCACTTTTTATTTACTAGGTAGCTTCCTAGGCCTCTACCTTAGTCACCTCTTAGTCTTATGACATGTCTTGTTGACACGGTGTTACTATTCTTTGCTCTCTTTGCGAGCCTCGGCAACACACGTTGGCAAAAAGAAATTCGTTAAAGAATTCCCCAAGGTTGGCCTAGCAAGCCGCCAGTGGTATAATCTAATTTATGAAGAGATTTTAAGAACCCGAAATGAGTAATTGTTTCAAAGAATGAAAATTTAAAGTGTCACGTTTATACCAAGACCAACGGTTTATTATCATTATGAGTTGTCATAACCATAACCGGCCATAAAGAAATTATATGTCCACTGAAGGACTATTACTTTCTGACAAGAAAGGTTTCCTGGAGTATGTTGTGAGACTAGTGAGAGTTTCAGTCTGCTATCGGACTACTTTACAAAATAATATTCAATTATGGTTAGATGGGTCGTGATCATCCTGTTTTGTTAGTGAACTGGAGCCGAAGCTGTTGTTATTTGGGTCAGAAGTATACATTTTTACTACGTGGATACTAATTTAAATGACTTAATATTAGCTGACAATTCTCATTGCAATTCAATAGGCGAATCGAATAAGCATCGTCAGTGAATTTGATGTTTTTAACTATTAAACGACGTTAAATTTAAATAAGCCAAGCCTAAAAATAAAATCTAATCATCTGATGATGATGGCACGATCGGTCCAACCTGGTCCATCTAAAAAGACATTTGGTTTAAAAGTATTTTCCACACAATCACAAATACTACAGTACACTGCTTCAGAATATGACAAAATAAATATAAAATTTACTAAAAAATATAAAATAGAGCATGCCACGAATCTGCTTATATCCAAAATCAATAATTATCCCCAATAGGAAAGAGAAATGGTTTGGTTGTTAGTTGAACCGGTCGTTGGCAATACCAGAAAAATCAGAAAACGTAACAAAAGTACATTTTATGATTTTTCATACTCAGATACTGACATCACGGGTGATGATCATGTGTAAAGCTCTAAATTCCTTTAATTGTTGTCATACTCTTTGAAACAGCATAAACTGTGTCAGATGTAAAGCAGTAAAGGTCCTTTAGCATTTTTAAAGGTATGGTGTACATATTTAACGGGAATAGTACACGATAATTAAAAGCAATGTCTAGAGTCTGGGCCAATGTAAAGTAAACAATATGGAAATAACAGGATATACAATCATGAGTAAGACAAGGATGCGTACTCTCACCAGACCTGTTCCATGACCTACTTAAACTAGAGGCCATTTGACTGGCCAAAATATTGACTCATGACGTCACAACTACCGGCCGACTATCACGATTATGAATATTGAACTAAACTAAGACAGGGAGGCTAAAAATTAGTGTATTTTACATTGTTTATATTTTACTCCTTGTACATACAATCGATAAATTGCAGGCCCTATGTAACCTATAACGGTACAAGAGGAATTATTGTTATTCTTATTATTACATACAATCGATTATATAAAGAAGGTATATAAAACGATTGCAACTTATTAATGACATTTTTAAAACTAAGGCATTTGAAACAAAAATTAAAACACACCTACCTTTTGTAAACGAATGAACCCTCAACACATTTCACCAGAAGAATCTTAATTTATATGATCTGAGTGTATTTCTCTGTCTGTGGTAAATGAACCAGACACTTGTCTATTTCTATATATACAGCACTGTTTACATACTAACTCAGTGTACACTCTCAAAAGGCATAATATAGATGTCTAAGTTGTTGCATCACAAATAATTGTTATATACACATTGGGTATTATTATGAACAGTGTAAAACATTTTTATTCTTCTGGATTCATTTTTAGCTATTTAAATTTCCCAAGCTTTCTTTTATTTGATGTGATAGCTTGTTCGGATTTCTCTATGTCATTTTTTGTTTTCCTGTAGTTGTTTAAGAAAATATTTGCCAGTGTTGGAATGGCTCTCACCAAAACATCTGTTATTGAACAACCACAAGCTACACAAACAGTTTTATCTTCCTTGAAGTAATGAATAAAATTAGCTGTCAGTGTCCATCACAATTTCCTTGTGGTTAGGGGAATTTAAAAACTGTTGTTCATAAACTGAAGAGATTAGTGACTGAACAACAAGGTAAGCCATAAGACTTAAAACTGTTAAAGAATGTGTTGGGTATTTTAAGCCACCTCGGTCGAGTAGCCGAGTATAATTTATCCATGAAACAATGGAGAGGTCTGGCTCTGGTGTATCAAATTAGCCTGATCTTTATTAGTGACAGGCTGTGAGAAAGGGTTGCGAGTTCTTACGCCGCCAAACTTACTCTTCACATTGACAATTTTCCACCACTGAATGATTATACTGATGAAACTGGCACTGTCATTCTCACCGGCTAGCCTCAGCGCTGCTACATTATAATCATTAAACACACCTAATGCCAGTGGTACCTTCTGCCTATCAAGATTGGATGGGAAGAGTGCTTTGTACGTTAGACTTGGTGCCAGTTTAACAATTTTGTGTATATCCTTAAAATACACAGTTTTCAGACTAGACAGTGTAGCTTTCAAAACTGGATTATCAGAGTTTACAGGGTATGAAGGGCAGGCAAATGTCTGATCTGCATCCTTTAAATTTAGCCAGTTGTGCCAGATACATTTCAACAAATGAACAGAGTCATGAATTAGGAATATGGGTTTCCCATCTTGCTGAGGATTGTCAAAGCTGTATTTGTTAGGTGCACACAGTTCCTTGTAAACCTTTCTGTTAACTGCACTATTATCCGCAATGACAGCTAGTACAGTGAATCCAGATGACTGCACACACTGTATAGTCTGAAGCAAATTGGTCCGCAGATCATCTGCTGTCATCTTTTTTCATGGGGATTAGTCCTACTACCTCAGTGTAGCTGCCAAATATAGATGATATAATGAATGCTTGTACAGTTGTAGCACTTTCTTTTGCATTAGAGGCCGTCCCTATTAATTGTCCTCCTGTGTAGTTCAGAGCAGATTTAACATATATCTCATCCATTTGAACAGCAACTATTCTTTCTCTTGTAGATAAAATGTTACTTTTTACTTGTAAGTATTTGCTCATATCAAAGCCAGATGATCTTGACATGGATGGAATCAAGTTTTTAAGTGTAGATGGATGCGGAAGGCATAATAATTTTGATTTTCGCAAAAACCGATAACAGGCAGGAGACTTGATGTAAGCCATAAATGCCAAACATTGAGTTCTGCTACTATAACGCTTCCTTCTGTCATTAGTTCTCATCAACAACAGCTGTTCATCCAGAAACTGCAGATTTTCTTCTTTAACAATACTCTCTGAGTTTAAATTAAACAGTAAATTCATCGCCTTTAGCAAATTCTCATGAGCTTTTGTGATGTAGTCATCAACAGTTACATTGTTTTCTATATCTGTGCCTAAACAATGACTAAGCAAATTTTCTAATTGGGACCATCTCTCTATTTTTCCATTATTGAAAAGCCAATTGAATGATTTTGTATCAACTGAATCCTCCTTAATATAAACAATGAAAGACATGTCTTGAG
This sequence comes from Arion vulgaris, assembly GCA_020796225.1. Classification (NCBI taxonomy): domain Eukaryota; kingdom Metazoa; phylum Mollusca; class Gastropoda; order Stylommatophora; family Arionidae; genus Arion; species Arion vulgaris. The sequence continues at coordinate 62,018,804 of CM036755.1, read as the reverse complement.
CAATTTTGATACTGAGCTCTATGGCAGGTGCTCTGTAGGGCTTTACATTTAATGTGTAGAACAGAACATATTCATTGTTCAAGCATGTGTGATGCCACGGTCCTTTAAGCAGTTGCTGTAATTTATTTTCGTAGCTGTTCTGTAAGGCCTTAAAATCGCTTACAAAATATGTCTCCAGCCATTCTAAAACAGCGTTATCATGTCTTTTTTTAACTTCAACAGCTCGTTGATTTGGGTCCTTTCGCTTCATTAAAGACTGGGATTCTGTTGATAAATATGAAGGCAAGCCTGGAAAAATAGTAGGATATGCATCCTGTTTTAAAACTGGGCGACGTTGAAAAGTGTGTTCTGTGCCAGCAGAATCTCTAAATATCTCGACAGTAATTACTTCCTCATCCTGAAAATGTTTTATACAAACAACACTGTGCTTGGTTGGAACCCAGTCTTTACGTGGAATACATCGAATCCATTTTTCTCGAAGCACAATGTTGCGTGTTTGCGAGGGAAATTGAAACACTGTCGTATAAATTTCACCCTTGTAGTTCGACCTACATTCAGGCACACAACACTTCTCAGGCATAATTAATAATCCTTCACATAAGAATAAGAATACACATAAATCCACAAGAATAGCGAAATTTGGGCAGAATTACAAGTCCTTTCTAACCTGGTGTTTAAACTGACTTCAGTTGTAGATTCATGGGCCTTGAATTGTCACGTGACTAATATTGGTCCGGAAGCCTTGAATAGCGAAAGCCGTGCCTGTTCCGCCTATACAGTGAAAACATCATGCGACATATAGAAGAAAAGGCAGAAATAACAGTTGGCGGACAAAACATGAACAATCTAAGATACGCTGATGACACGATCTATACGACTTGATAGACATATTACAGAGAGAAAGTCGCCCATATGTTGCCGGGGCTCTCAATGGGAGCAAAGAATAGTAACACTGCGACCTACAAGGCATGTAGTAAGAGGCGGCAGAGGTTGGGCCTAAGAAGCTACCCTAGTAAATAAAAAGCGGCGCAGAAAGCGGATGAGCTGACCTACTTGTATGCGCATAACTGGTACAACGTACAATCGCTCTTAAGCTCAAATAACAAAGAGTGGTTTAACAAAGTGGTCGATATGAAGCGTTCGAAGAAGAAGTGAGAGAAAGTGAAAAGAAAGGTTTAAGCATGACTATAAAGAAAACTGAGGTAATGGTTAACTACAGGAAACAATGCAATATCAAAATAAATAACATAACACTGAAACAAGTCCATCGATTCAAGTATCTGGGAACATTCCTAACATCAGATGCAAGATGTAAAACAGAGATTATGAGTAGAATAACTCTAACGAAAGCAGTTTTAATGAAAATGAAAAACACACTATGCGTGAATCTCTACCAATCACACTGAGAAAACGAGAACCCCAGGACTTTTTAAAAACCAACTCTGTTGACTGATTGAACCATCATCATTGCACTTGGCAAGTAACCATGTGTGCTCCGATCTCTTTCTTACACAGGAAGATCTCAGTGGCAGTGCAAAAAACTCTGTGGCACCGGCGAGGGTCATGGACAATGAACAAACAATCAATAACATCATTGGAAGCCACAGAGATGTGGTTTTACAGAAGTGCGGAGAATTTTAAGGACAGCTAATAAAACAAATGATGAGATTTTTAATCATTCCTGCACACAAAGAAACCTTATCCAAAGAATAAGAATCAGACAATCAAGGTTCTTCGGGCATATAATGCAAAGAAAAGGTTTAGTACATTTTATGACAACAGGTAAAATTCAGAGAAGGAGAGATCGTGGAAGAAGATGTGGGATGGTCGGACATCTTGGTTCGACAAAAAATCGACGTCAGAACTGATTAACTTCACCAAGGAGAGAGAGAGAGTTCTGGAGAGACATGCTCACCTACGCCAGCAGGCATGGCACTTGCTTGATTGAATAGCTACTTCTCCCATCTGGAATATCTTAAGTGATCATATATGTACCGTAAGATCTAACAAAACTGATTAAACAGTTTGAATTGTAGGTCACGACCTACCTTAACTTTAGAGCTTGATGAAGTCACAAATTGTGTGAGAATAGTTCACATGGGCTTCCACTACATTTTTTCAGGGGGATGAAATAAATGACGTTAAAATAGTTTTAGTTGGTAGTTTCCTATGCGGAAATGGAGAAGACCAGATTCAGATCAGATTTCAAATGCAGGCTCTACGTATAGAAATAATAACTTCTTATATATGTTAAAACCATAGCTAGTTAGCAACGGTAAATCACAATATTTTATGAAAAAGCCATTTTTAGGAGAGGGTAGGTGGTGTTGCTTAACGTATAGACGCCATGATAGTCCCTAAATGAAATAGATCAGTTTGCTAATTATTTAGTGTAAGTTTGGACTTTTGCCAGATTCTTGGCATGTCAGATTGATTGTGCGCAAAACCAAAGTTATTGGTGGGACTTATGAAGTTAGAATACATAAACCCGGGACATACATTTGTAGAGATCCATATGATCGCGATTGGACAGCGAGGAAAATAAATGAGACGGTTTTTAATCAGGCCTGCACACAAAGAAACCTTATCAAAAGACTAAGAATCAGACAATCAAGGTTCCTCTGGCACATAATGAGAAGAAATGGTTTAGAACATTTGGTGACGACAGGTAAAATTCAGGAAAGAGAGATCGTGGAAGACAGAGGAGAAGATGTTGGATGGCCTGACATCATGGTTCGACACAAGATCGATGTCAGAACTGATTACATGCACAAAGCAGAGAGAGAGTTGTGGAGAGACATGATCACTTCCGCGCAGGCATGGCACTTAATGGACCTTCGTTTGGTCGCTGATCTTCCAGGAATCCATGCCTTCCATTACTGTTCTCTCAAACCACTGTGACGTTTAACATGACCAACATATTTCATCTTTCGGGACATGATGTTATTTTTGAGCCAATGCACCTTGATATGAAGGTCTTGTAGGATGTCTTTGTTTTTTTTCTCTTTGTCCAGGATGTTCTAAGAACTTTTCTGTAACACTTTGTTTCAAAAGCTTCAATTTTGTTCTTTAATGTTTGTGTTATGGCCCACGACTCACATCCATATGTTGCCACAGGGAATATGCATGTTCTCAGAAGTCTTACCTTTGTTTCTTTGTGCCATAGTTTCTTCATGTTGACCACCCTCTAGAAAGCCACGACTAGTCTTCTAATTTCTTTCGTACAATCTCCATTGTTGTTAATTATAGAGTGGCGAAACACGTAATAATAAAGTACTGAAGTTTTACAAAATACAAAAACAAGGACAATACACAGCAACGTTTCGACCAAAGGGCCTTTATAAAGCAAACGATAAAACCATAATTATAGAGCCAAGATATTCAAAATATGTGACGTTCTCAATGTCTTCATTATTCAATATTGATGATAATTTTGGGTCGAGATTTTGCTCTGCCAGTTAACTAGTAATTTATAATAGCCATCTTTATTATAATCATAAAACAAAGTTATAGTAATTGGAAAAAAGTGGAAAACATTCTAAAGGCAAACGGTGCGTATTAATAAGATGCCCGGATTCAGAGCGATAATAACGGGACTAAATCTTTAAACGGCTAATGTTCCGAGCATTTTAGACCCCGTTTCAACCCTTCTCACACCCGCTCCTTACTGTTACCTGTTGCGACCTCATTTTTGCATAAAAAGGGGGAGGAGGGCAGCCTGATGGAGAATAATATGGAAAGGGAGGGAGAGTACAAATGGCTGCTTGCAGGAGTAACGACAGAGTCTATGTTGCATGGTGAAACGGAAAGTCTTACAAAGACGGTTAAAATAAAACCTAATTATTATCAATGTAGGTAACCGTATTTTATCGATTAATAAAGTTTTGTAACTTTTCAAACTTTGTGATGGATTTTATCATAAATTTATGGCACGTCAATACTTATTAAGTTATATATTATATTATATACTTAACTTATATTAACTTATAATTAAGTTAATTATTAACTTTAAGTTATAAATAATAATATTGTTATATTTGTAAAATTTGTTAGATTCTTCATTTGTTGTTGTTTGATATCACTCATAAGTTACTCATAACATGTACGTACGTACACATCTTCTGACAGACCTGACCCAGACTGAGACTACACAAACTCAAACTCACGCACACTACTACCAGGTGCCTGTCATCGTCATGTTATTGATTGTAGGATCGCCGATATGTAGTAAAACATTAATTTTTCTGCCCAATACAACTCAACTGTTTTGACAGTTGTATTTAGACCATTTCGTTAGTGATAAAAACAATAACAAAATTTGATATATTCTTATCTAAAGTATTCTAAAGTCAGTTCTAGTAATTCTTAGTATCTTCAGTTTGAGTTTGGAATATCTTCATTGCACTCCGGACATGTCCATGGGTGCTCAGATCTCCTTCGATATCTCCAACAGCGTCCAGCGACTGACCATACCAGTTCAATTTTGATTGATGAGTCTACTCATATACCTGTCGTACTGTTCTTTTCTTGCCACACCAATCTTCAAACCCAGCTCCTGCAATCTAGTAGTTGACGTGGATTGGTTTAGATGAAAATCTTCTCTGTGGCCACATTCTACTAGGGCGTTCCAGATGCCAGCTCTATCCATTGGCTGGCCCTCTGATATAGCGGCAGAGCCAGCCAGCCTGTCTGCTCGCTCATTGTCAATGACACCCATGTGCCAGTGTAATTTTGCAAATTGTTGACGCCTGCAGTGATTCAGTCCATTGCCTGCACACCGAACTGGCCTCCACCTTTCGGATCATACTCAATGAGTCACTCAGAATGCACACATGAGTGTAGTTTTGTGACTCCAGCCAGAGTAGTGCATTGGTCACCACCAGTACCTCCATTGTCATGCTGCTTGTTGTCATACTAAATGCACCACTGGCTTCTTTGACCATTCTTCCACATGAGCTTGCAGAGAAGGCCCATACGGACTTTTCGTGATGAACTACCAATCCATCCGTGTAAACCACAATGTCGTTTGCATTGCAGTTTTTGTAGATGATGGCTTTGACGTCTGCATCCAACACCACAGGATTTTCCTCTCTGCAACCTTCGTAAAATTTAATGGTTGTTTAAAAAAATGTTCCCATATATTGAAGGCATAGGCATCTTACTTACTTTTAACTTTGTTTATTTTACTTTTGTTTTCTATCCATTTCTACCTCACACTAGAAAACAACACTTTGATGGGGTAGGGGGAGTTTGGTTTTTCGTCTCTTGACACAAGTCAAGTGTGTCAGCAGACAAGCTCATTCAGGACATAAGACAAAAAATCAGCTTGCTGTCAAAAAATCTGAACTGGTCTTACAGTGGATACCAGCACACTGCGGCATACCAGGAAATGAAAAGGCTGACAAACTTGCACGGGTTGGAGGGAGCCTAACACAACCCCCCAACATAATAATATGTCATCACCCAACATAAAGCTTTACAGAAGCAAAGACTCTCCTGAAACAATCCAGGAAAATGATGTGGAGAAAACAAATGGAGGATGCAACTAGACACGACAGTATAAATACACTAAACAGAAATAGACCAGAGTCTTCAGACTTAAAGGGAAACTGCAGTCTCAGAGCAGACCTCCACAGAATGGGTCTTAGGGACTCGACAGCCTGCATCTGTGGAGCACCCAAGCAGTCCCCAGAGCACATCCTGCAAGACTGCCCCAGTCTGAGTAGTGTGAGAATGGAGATCTGGCCAACAGAAACAACCCTTCAAGACAAACTATGGGGGACCGGTGAAGACCTCAAGCGCACCGCCCTGTTTATGACACATACCGAGGTAGTCGCATAGCAGAAGTTGATCGCAGAAGAAGAAGAAGAAGAAGGTGTCAGTATCATGACGAAATACACTCCACTGAAATTCTGATGTGTCTGTATAGACCTAACAAGGACATCTCATACTTGCTTGCATAAATCATACACAGAACAAGATGAGTGGTTGATAGGTGAACGCAAATCACATTTTTATTTGAATTCACCATCTTCTTTGCGATCGCTATTTTTTATGATTATACTGTCAGAGGTGTTCTTATGATGTAGTCGACTGTTGTCTAGAGCTCATCTCTGGTGCCATGTAGTTTTGAATGTAGTGTTGTGTAGTAGAGCCAGTATTTCTTTATAAGGAGGACATACAGGGGACAGTCTTGCAGGACATTTTCTATGGTTTGATCAGTGGTTCCAACTGCCCCATAGCTATCTTTGGTTTTTTCTTCCACATTTGATATAAATGTCAGAGCGCGACAATATAAATACATTAGACAGAAAAGCACAGACACAGTCTTCAGACTTTGACAGACCTGAAGCTGACTGCCCAGTATGTGGTCACAGAAGCACATTATGTTACAGTGCCAAACCTGGCGCTGACAACAAACGATAAGAAAACTAGTCACAACAGAGATGAAGTGTCTCGAGAATGCTGGGTGTAACAAGAAAGACGGTTGAGAAATGAAGACATCAGGAAAAAGTGGGTACAACATCAGTACTAGACTTCATCAGAAACAACAAATTAAATGGTTCGGTCACGTAGCGATTACCATCAGACAGTGCACCCCAAAGAGCAATGCTGCTCCGATACAATGGGTACAAAGCAAAGGCCGGCCACGCAAAAGATGGACCTCAGAGATAACAGGGCGTGAAAGAGACTATCTACGAAGCGCATACTAGGGCCCGTTTAGAAATCTCTTCCTGACCTGACGCTGTGAGGCATACAGGATTCGAGAAAGAAGAAGAAGTAAATTATGGGTACAACATCAGTACTAGACTTCATCAAGAAACAATAAATTAAATGGTTAGCCACGTAAACAGATTACCAACAGACAGTGCACCTCAAAGAGCAATGCTGCTCGATACAATGGGTACAAGCAAAGGCGCTACACAAAGGTGGACCTCAGAGACAACAGAGCGATGAAAGAGACTATCTACAAAGCCATACAAGGCCCGTTTTAGAAATCTCTTCTTGACCTGACGCTGTGAGGCAAACAGGATTCAGAAAGAAAGAAAAGTAAATTATGCATGACCAGTGATCGCTGAAGAGAAGAAGATTGCAGAAGAAGAAGAAATTAATGTTTCTTGGTGAGCCTTCATATGTTTGATTCTTCCGTTATCTTGATATGTACTGCAAAGTGTATGCTTTATATTTCAGGAACCCAGTATGAGAGGTTGTGTTATAATTAAACTTGATATTTCAAATAGAGTTGCTGTGTTGCAAAGCTAGAATATTATGATGAAAATTAAGAAGCAACCTGGACCAACGTCACACTAAAGGGAGTTTTACTCGAAAAACAAACTTGCCTGGTTCACTAAGAGTTAATGAATGGAATCTGAAGAACACCCCAAGAGAAGGAGAGAATTTTCCTTGTGGCAGTCACAGAGTTCAAGCCATTTTGTGACGCTTATCACAATATTCATATTTATTCCAAACTCTTCAACTCAAGTTAAAGCACAATTGCCTACCAGCTTCTCAAACATACGATGCTACAGATCAACCAATATCACAGGGCCTTGTGTTCCACTGACATCCAAATTCTGCATGGGTACCACTCTTCCATTTACCCATACTTCTACAAGCTTGGCCGGTGACTCACAGACATTGGATGATGCCAACGAAAAGCTGAGGTTGTGGAGCGGATTGCAGAATGTTCCTCAATGCTGGGCAGTTGTTCAACCATTTCTGTGCTCAGTATATCTACCCAGGTTTGTATGTATGAGTGTTTAAACATTTTGTGTAATTTGCTTTGATGTATAGTTGTAAATTTCACTAAAAGGGTTTAAAAATGAAGGATTGACTACATTGCACCGGGTTTTACCCCATATGGCTCTGTCCCCTTCCGCTGAAATAGCACACCACCTGCCGAGAGTATTGCACAAAGCTGAAACTCAGTAGCTCGGCAACAATCCTAGGGTCTTTGAAAAAAATGTACTTGTGAACAGAACGGCTCAGTCTGAATTCTTCTTCTTCTTGCTTTCGCCCGTTATGAGTTCAGGCGTAGTCAGGGTGCCTGGTATGGCACTTCTGACTCATTTTTGCATGAAGACTTGATTTCCTTTAAGTGTCCCAGCCATACAGGCGTGCCTTCTCTGACTTCAGAGGTTCAAGTCTGAATTCTCTCTTCGGATCACCGCCCAGACAGATGTACCAGATTTCCCCATAAATTCTATTCATGTGGAAATCTGATTCATGCTGCCTTAGCATTGATGTGTTTTACGTCACATCTTCAGCACCATTTGGAGCTCTGTGCTATCCTTGCAGTGTCCGGTTTCAGGGCGTTACGTCGCTCTCCGTTCTGAGCATCTAGTGTTTCTACGGTGGGTAGCTAGCCACGCCCAACCTCTATCGCCTATGACAGTGTTGCAGGTAACAGTGGTTCTATTTTACACCCTAATTTGGGCCCAGGTAACCACTCGGGTGTGGTCTGGATTCAAACCCACAACCTTTAGAATGCAAGCCACATAAATCCCTGAGTAACTTAGAACCACTTAGTCACAGAACCTCACTACTGCAGATTACTACTGATGAGACACATCCACTGCATGAGAAGACTAATGATATTAAGGTCACAAGAATCAGGTGTGACACGTCTTGACTGGCCCAATCTGAAAGAACAATCGGCCTCTCTCACATACTATATTTCACCTCGACACTGCAAGGATACAGGAGGAACATGATGAGATAACATTTGTTTTCCAAATCTGCTATGACCTTTGTGGAGGCTGAAAATTACTACTTGTTTGTTCTATTGAACTGGTAATGGCAAAACATGCAAAATAAAGTATTGTACTTTTACAAAAACATAACAATACACAGCAAGTTTCACCAAAGCCTTTATCAAGCAAAGGAACAACAGAGTGAAGAAATCTACTTCTTACGAGCACACACATATAGAATCAGACAATAAGTTCTAAGGGACCTAAAATCTGTTTTTATTATTATTTTTAAAAGATTTTAGGGCAATTAGGAATTTATTGTCTGATTCTATATGTTGTGTGCTGTGTAAGAAGTAGATTTCTTCACTTCTCTTGTATCCTTTGCTTGATAAAGGCCTTTTGTTCGAAACGTTGCTGTGTATTGTTTTTGTATTTGGTAAAACTACAGTACTTTGTTTTTATGTATTTAACCATTGCTAACTAGTTTTACTGCAGTCTTCCTTTATATTGAACTGGTAGTGTGCATAATTTTTCTAGTCTTCTTCTTCTTCGCGTTTGTTCTTTACGACCAATTTTAGTCACTCTTTGTGATATGTTTGATCTTTGCCAAGAACGTGTATACGTTGCACATTGGTTTGGTAGGCCCCTAAACGCATAGACTTCTACACGTTTAGGACACATGCATCCGATTTCAGCCAAACCTCCTTAGTCGCCTCTTCGACATGCGTGGCAGGTAACAGTGGTTCTATTCTTTACACCCAAATTTGGGCCCGGTAACCACTCAGGCAATTTTTCTAGTGACTTATATTCTGTTTTGAACTTTTAAAAATATATATAACTGGCCTGGACAAACATCTTGATCTTTTCAAATGTTATGATGTAGTGTTATCACTTCTAAAGTGTCTAAAGGATATCCAAAGCCAGTACTGCGTTCGAAAGGCTGCATGTTACTGTGTGGGAACGAAAGGAGGATAAGCCTAGCCACAAAGCTGAAAGTTTACAGGGCCATAGTGCTAACCATGCTGCTGTATGCCAACGAGACATGGACAGTGTATAGCAGACACACAAAAAAAACTAAACCTCTCCCACACACACTGTCTACGCAGACTACTAAAAATAAACTGGCAGGACAAAATTTATGATACCGAAATCCTTATAAGAGCAAAGCTCCCAAGCGTCAACACTCTGTTACAGAAGGCCCAAGTGAAATGGGCCGGTCACGTTGCTTGGATTCATGATAAACGCATCCCAAAACAGTTGATGCATGGTGAGCTTGAAGGGGGCAGACATTCAGCTGGTGAACAGAAAAAAACGCTTTAACTCTTTCCACGCTTTAAGCCGCACACTGCGCCACGGCGGAAGTCCGTTGCACGCTTTAAGCCGCACACTGCGCCATAGAGTTGCTTCCCTTATAAGAAGTCTTTCTAGTTTTACTTCTACTATTTTACTTATATTACTTTTTAACCTTGTTATTCTATTGGGTTGTCCAGTTTTCTTCAATTTAGTATATAATAATATATATATGTTTATTTATTGACAAGTAGTTGGGATCGTAATTTAAAATTTTTTTTTTTTTACTTCCCTTGAATTAACTGCTTAAAAATTGAGAAAATAAATGGGCGTGGAAAGAGTTAAAGACTCTGGAGAGTGTCTCTGAAATGCTTTGATATAGATACCATGTTCTGGGAATCCCTGCCGCAAGATTGCCAAATGTGGCGCTGTAACAACACAAGAATTTGCACAGCTGGGAATCATTGAGGCACAGAGAAAATAGCGGCGCGAAAAAACAGAACACACAACACCCACATGTCTAACCTTGATCATGTAGGCCCTACCTGTGGTAGAGGATTGTGTTCTAGGATTGGACTCTATACTCACCTCCGCACACACCAGAGAGGTACAGCAGCACATGTCTGAGGCTGTTATTATCATCGCTTGCGATGACCGGCTATTAAAGGGTCTAAAAGATGCAGGATTGACTTTATTGCACAAGGTTTATCCGTATGGCTCGTAGAATAGATGCCACCAGGTAATAACCACTGATTGTTTGGTTGGTTTTTGGTCACAGACAAAGGTATCAATTTGTGTAGCAGTTATTACTTGCTCTGGAAAAACAAACTGGATTATGTCCCTGTGGCACCGCTGATCAAACCACAGAACATGTCCTGCAAGACTGTCTCCTGTATGTCCTCCCTAGAAAGGAATGCTGGCCTTACACCACAACACTAAATTTAAAACTACATGGCACCAGAGATGAGCTCCAAACAACAGTCGACTCGTCATAAGAACACCTCTGGCGTATAATCATAAAAATAGCAATCGCAAAGAAGAAGAACTGGATTATTCCTAATTTTAGCTTGTAGATTTTGCATGTCTCAAATGTTCTGATGTATCATCATCATCAAATAGCTTGTCCTGAGCAAAGCTTTGCCACCCCAACAGTCTTCCGGAATTTCTTTCTCTCATAGACCAGATGTCCTGCCTCTGCAGCCATCATGTTCAAACCATCAGTTAAATTCTGTATCCATCTTCTCCGTGGTCTTCCTCTTCTTCTCTTTGCCGGTATGCCTCCTTCCATGATGGTCTTCTCAGCCCTTCATGTCTTTTTATATGTCCAAAATATCTAAATTTTCTCTTTCTTATTTGTAGCATCAGCCAGTTTTCTTTGATTTAGTTCTTTCTGATGTATATATTAATAAAATATTCAATGCATTATAGGTGTAATGATACTCAAGGATTAGAACTTCCCAGCAAAGAAGTGTGTGAGCGGACACGAAAGCCTTGCCAGATTGTTCAGGAAATCAACAATGGGTGGCCAGATTTCCTTCAGTGCGGTCACTCCAACTTTGTGTCAGGATGTGGGGTAAGACTTATAAAAACATTCACATACAAATCACAAAGAGTGGTTAACAAGTGGTCAATATGGAACACTTGAAGAATAAGAAGATACATCTAACATCTCAGTAGTTTTTACGCCTGTGTGTTGCCATGGTTCTCAAGGGGAGCAAAGTATAGTAACACTGTGACCTACAAGGCATATTGTAAGAGGTGACTGAGGTAGGGACCTAGGGAAGCTACCCCAGTAAATAAAAAGCGTCGCAAAAATAGGATGAGCTGGCATACTTGTAGATGCATCACTGACACAACGTATAATCGCTCTTAGGCTTGGATCACAAAGAGTAGTTAACAAGTGGTCGATGTTAGCGTTCAAGAAGTCGCTGACCAGATTGAGAGAGATGGGAGTCGATATTGGTTCGGCGGTCAAGAAAGAACGACATACCAATTATGCAAAAAGATTGATTAATCAACATTGAACTGGCGTGTTTTGCCATTGGACTCTGAGGATTTGTTGTTGCTCGGATTGGATCACCTATGGACATATCCGGAGTGCTATGATGATAGTCCTAATATAACTAATAACTGATGGTTCGCTGAACAGGTAGAAAAGTATAGTATGCTTTCATTTTTTCATCCCCAGCAAGAGACATATGATAAAGTAATATTCAACACAACTGGTCGCTGTGAGCTACCACTTGTTCGAACTGATGACCCAGGGAGCTGGTATAATGGTGTGGAGGGTTGTGGTATACCATGTGACAACCCACTTTTTACTCCAGAGCAACACAGGGAGGTGCACACCTTTGTGGCAGTATTTGGATCCCTTTGTTTAGTCTGCACTCTTTTTACAGTGGTAAGCTGTTATCATAATTCTTCTTCTCTACCCTTCACCCCTAGGGAGGCATAGGTTCGCAGCCAAAGTTTTCAAAGCTCTCCTATCCAAATCCATCTTTTCCAGATCTCTTCAACTCCCATTTTCTTGCATTTTGCTTCCAACTCCTACCTCCAGATGTTCCTGGGCCTTCCCTTACCTCTATTACCCTGGGGGTTCCATCAGAGGGCCTGTCTCGATGCTGTCGGGAGATTTGCTCAGCATATGTCATATTCATCGCTACCTTCTGCTCCTTATCTCTTGTTCCACCAGCTGTTTTCCCGCTTTTTCCAAAGTTCTTTGTTTGTGATTGTGTCAAAATGGATTACAAAAAGTAGTCCACTGTGTCACAAAAATGCTGACTTCACAATAGAAAAGTATAGGAAAGGTTTTTTTTTTTTTTGGTGTAGGTACATGCAGTCAACCAACTGTCAATGTATACATGGGTTATGGAAGGGAAGTGGGTTCTAAGACAGTAAATGAGGTAGCAGGTCAGGTCAGCGACCAGAGCTGTCCAAGACCTTACTTTATACCCAAGTGCGCCAGAGTGGTTACCGGGGCCCAATTGGGGTGTAAAGAATAGAACCACTGTTACCTGCCATGCATGTCATAAGAGGCGACTAAGGAGGTTGGGCTGAAATCGGATGCATGTGTCCTAAATGTGTAGAAATCTATGCGTTTAGGGGCCTACCAAACCAATGTGCAATGTATACACGTTCTTGGCAAAGATCAAACATATCACAAAGAGTGATTAAAATTGGTCGAAAGAACGAACGCAAAGAAGGAGATATCCATAATGGCCCATACTGCATTACTGCAGTCTGGCTAAGTGAGTAGGCAATGAAGAAGAAAAGCCTAACAAATACAATGCTTGAAATGAATGTGTCTGGCCAGAGGCGAAGATGCATACATCATCAAGGTTAGAAATCTGATGCTGACCAAAATCCAACTCCATCCACATGTAGTAACATTGAAAACAGACTGGAATGCTTTACATTAAAAGATTTACGTTAGCTATTACTATTATTAGGAATGTTTTAGCATGACTTTTTTTGTTTGATTGGTTTATTTTTAATATTTGTACTGGTGGCTCCGATATCAAGTTGATAACACGCTCGCTAGGAATCATGTGCCATGCTAAGTTTGGGGTTCGAGGCTGACTTGAGCCAAACAAATGTTTGGTGTGCACATGGTACGTGGTTGGACTACACGTTTCCTGATCCTTTATTGAAGTAAATTACAAGTACCTCAGAAGTCAGAGTAAGGCTCGCCTGAATAGCGAGGGACACTGATGATGAGAGCTAGCCATGCATAAATCAATCAGAGGTGAATATTAGGCCCTGACGAGCCTGAAATCACAACGGGTGAACGTAAATAATATTTGTAAACTGATTTGAAACATTTTTAAATAGACTTTACTTTTCAGCATAACATGTATGATTTGAACTGTCGTTCTAACCATCTTGCCATGATTTTCTGCAGTACAACTAACCATTATTGCATTCAAAACAGCTAACCAGTAAAGACCGAAAACAACTAACCAGTAATGACTACAGAAACAGCTAACCAGCAATGACTATGGAAGCAGCTATTCATTATTGTCTTTCTCTCTATATATATATATATATATATATATATATATAGCTAACTATTATTTGTTGTCTATAATAGCAACTAACCATTATTTGTTGCTATATAGCAACTAACCATTATTTGTTGTCTATAGAAGCAATTAACCATTATTTGTTGTCTATAAAGCACTAACCATTATTTGTTGTCTAATAAGTACTAACATTATTTGTTGTCTATAATAGCAACTAACCATTATTTGCTGTCTTTAGAAGCAACTAACCATTATTTGTTGTCTATAGAGGCAACTAACCATTATTTGTTGTCTATAGAAGCACCTAACCATTATTTGTTGTCTATAGAAGCAACTAACCATTATTGTTATTCAAGCAACTAACTTGCCTGTTTAGCAATACATATGACAGAGGCAACTAACCATTATTGTTATAAAGCAACTCAGCCATTATTTTGTCTATTGTAGCAATTAACCTATGTTATTGTTCAGAAGCAACTAACCATTATTGCCTATAGAAGCAACTACATTTGCTGTCTATGAAGCAATTAAATAGGCATTATTGCTCACAGAAGTAAAACTCATTTAAAGCTTATACAAATCATATAGCTTGAAATAGAAATACATAACATTACATGCTAAGAATCAACAACAAAGCCAATTAACCTTCAATATAGCTAACAAGACAAAAACCATGATGACTGTGAAAGAAACTAATATTACTGCTATAGAAGGAACTAACCCATAGCATGTCAGAACTGACTAACCAATAAGGATTACAGGACTATAACATTCTTTAGTCAAATAGCTGTACAAGAAAACTTTATTTGTCAAAGCTGAAATTTCATCATGACTGGAAAGAATGCACAATGTACCCATCTCTGATTATCTTTTTATCAATGCTGCTTTTTCCTGAAGCATTGTTGGATGTCTCGTTAGTCAATGCAGGGAGACATTGTGGTCGAAAAGATGCAGTTAGAAAACTCAGTAGAGATGGACAATGTATTTTGCTTATAGTGATTCAGACTCAAAATCAGAAAATCTGTGACATAACTCATGAAGGACACAAAAGTTCATAGAAGTGATATAATGCTGCATAGACACGAAAGGCCCCATTTGGAGACTCATATAATCACAAAGGCCAAGAGTATTGCTGATCTGGGTATAAGGAAAAATCCTATCCTGAAAGTTTCTACTACACTGCTATGCAACCATTAGATTCTCAGGATTCATGTCCCTGTCCTACACCCTACAAAAAAGCAGGAACGAAGAAGTAAGACAGACTAGGCATGCCTCATGAGTTCGATCAGGAGAAGCATATTTTCAGCATATCTGTGAGAAGGTGTTCGAGAAAAAGATAAATCAGAAGTTAGTGACATCTGAACAAAGGCTTTGTTGAATTTGAAATCAGCATTCATAGAAATAGACATAGAACATCTCAGGAGCAATAGATGAAGTGTGACTTTAACCAGTTATCATAGAAACCATCAGCATGATATACATTCAGCTAAAAGGAAATAATAGCATTAATATCCTGACATCTGATGGGAGACTGAGCACCATTATTCTGATCTGAATACTGTGACTGTTAATAACCAGTATTAATTAATTACCCTGGTCAGTAAGATTGGAATCTGAATCTAGGAACATAGGGACAAGAAAGCAAGACCTTCACCAGACTATTCAACTAAGCGACATAAGCTTATGAGTCTTAGGAATTAAGCAGGATAGAATGGAGAAAAAGAAAACAATATATATAACACATTCTCTTAGTGTTATCAAAAGATTATGAACAAATTGAAGACATACTATGAAAAAGTGAAACAGAATTCTATAAAAAATTGAAAACAATTTGGTGTTCAGTTCACTACCTCAATTGACATTGATAGTACATATGATCAACACTGAAACAAAGTCCATCGATCATGTTCTAGATGCTCACTGTACCCATGTGAAGTTACTGAGCCGGATTGCACCATAGACATAGGTGCTCAGTCTCAACATTTTAGAAATGCATATTGATGGTCCACTATGCGTGGAACCACTACCAATGCCTCAGGCATCCAATTCTCTTATGAACGTTAACTCTAGATCCTTAATCATGGATTGATCAACATCTATTTCTTCTTCTAGTTTTCTTACTAGATGGGATTTTGGAATTCTGAAATTCAGTGCAGCCAAAGAATTATCAAACGCTATAGTTGTCTTGAATCAGGCGCCACAACTCTTCTCAAGTCTGATACTGGGACAGTTCTTCGAGAATATAATTCTAAGAGAGTTTATGTTCTTTGTGACCAAGTACTTTCAGAAGTTAGTTTGGCCACCTGGAATGATGGTCTGATTTCTTGCCGTGGTTAAATCTCGAGCAATATCGACGCAGAACTGCATCCCATTCCTCATTGCAAGAGGTTGTGAGACATGATCGCCTACGCGCTGGGCATCGGTAACGATTTGTCATACAACATCTACTCTTTGTGCTATATCAACAACGTCGAAAACAAATACTTCCTAGTGTTATCGTCAACTCAACAATCGATGCTATTGATAGCAAGCCGTGCTGCTTTCATTGTTGCAAAACCACTATGTCAAGCAGAGTCAATAAACCTCTGAGTTAGAAACTTCAACAAGCTAGCCAAGATGATTTCTATATTCACTTCTAGACTGGAGATGAAGAATGAACATATTGCTATATAAGCAAACATTATCCTATGAGTATAGACAGATTTTCCTGTCAGAGTTTCATTATTCTTCATTCTTATGCAATTTTACAACAATTCTTAATCACTCTTGTGAAATATGTTTGATCTTTGCAAGAAGTAATAAACTGCACATTGGTCTTGTACACACAAACCATAGACTTCCTGAAGCACTAGACATTACCGATTCATCAAACCTCCTCAAGTCGCCTATTGCATCGTAAGGTCAACAGGTTCTATCTTACATCCAAATATTGCAGCTGTAACCACTAACATTTGTTTCTGTTAGTAGATGTATATCTGTAGCTGAATTTTAAATTGCTTTATTTTCTGCATCTTTACTAGATCAATGAAGCATCATGTACCCGTGGTGTTTGATTATGTGTTTACTCATGTCTGCTTGTGTGTCTTGGTTTGTTATGTCTGCATTTGCTTGTTTGACATTCACTGCACTTGGACGAGAATGCTAGTGTCCAAAAGGATGATTTTCATCTTATAGTTGGTGCCACCTGGTGCTACTATTGTCTTTTAGCTATTGGGTAGTGGTCAGCCACAATTCTAGATTATGTTAATATATATCTAAACCTGCAAGTTATAAAGTGATATAACTCTGCCGTTATACTTATATAAAACCTGCAAGGCAATTTCTCCATGCTCTATCTTGGGAACTCGTTAATCTCCTCCATGGAAATGGACCGATTTTTCTGCTTCTACAGAAAATCTCAGATCTCCTAAAGCCTCTTTCTTGAACTTGCATCCTCTTCAATGCCTGCTTGATATTCATTGATCATTCTCTCAGGTTGATCAACATATCTCCATCTCTTCTTCTTATAACGTTAATTAGCTATGTAACACAGACATTCTAAATCATACTTGAATTGTTCCATTTATGTTCATTATAATGAAGTTTTATGTATTAAGTACAATTACATAGTTTCAATTCAATGTGTATCAACCAACATATGCCATCAAGAGTTGAATCTGACTTGAATGCTCCATATTGACATTGTTACACTCAGTTCATTTGTATTGATCTGAGCTAGAACTAGGCATCGTCCAGTTATGTCTTACATGATAGGCCAGTTCAATCCAGTCTATTCTGAATACTTATTTACTGATAGGTCTCTGTCCTCATATCCAAAAATGCCTAGTAGTCAGTATACTATCTTTGCATCACTGGAGACGGCACACACATTGATTTTTACTCAGAATATTAGATCTGTTTAATAACCATTATAATTAATTACCTTGAAGTCAGAGTAATGTTTGCCTGAATCGTGAGGAACATGGGACAAGGAAAGCAAGCCTTCACACAAAAATAATTCAGAGCGCCTACATAAGGCGCCATGTCTCTGCCTGAATTCATAGCAGGTGAATGAAGAAAAGAGAAAACAATATATAATAACACATTCTCTTTTAGTGTTATCAAAAAGATTATGAACAATTAAAATACAGACTACTGCAAAAGTGTGCAAATCCAGAACTTCTTAAAAAATTGATAAACAACTTTTGGAGTTCAGTTCACTTCTCTCAATCGACATTGGACTCGTACATATGTGATCTGTCCTCCAATACAATAGCCATCTCATTGTTTCAGTGCTCACTGTACCCATGTGAAGTTACTGAGCGCGTCATTGCACTCCGCTCAGACCCATAGGTGCTCAGTCTCTCCAACAGATGTTGAAAGGTATGCATACTGATGGTTCCTGTAGCTCACTGGTTAAACACACTTCTTATTCTGCCCCTCAGGCATCCAGTTCTACTTGTACAACGGTTAACTCCAAACTCCTTAAATCACTGAATTGATTCAACATCTATTTCTTCTTCCGTGTTCTCACTAGATTGGGATTTCGGATTCTCTAATAAAGGCAGCCGTCTGTCTCAGATTATCTGCCACGCCATACAGTTTGTCTTGGAAGTGTAAGTGGGCCACCTCTTTCTTCTCAAGTCTGTATACTGGGGGCAGTTCTGTAGATATAATTCCTATGATTTATGCTTTCCGTTGTGCCAACTCTCTTCCCGCAGTTAATTTTGGCCACCTCGTGATGGTAGGTCTGACATTCTTGCTACGTGCTAAATCTCCTAGGCCGATTGGCCATCCGAGAATCCGTCATCCCATTCCTCATTGTGAGGGGTCGTGCACCATGTTATGTGTCTTACGGCCTGGGTGCATCCATTTTCTGCAAGCATTTGTTTCGGGCTAGTCATTCTACAACATCTATTTTAGTGTCATCATCCAACAGACAGTTGTGAAGAGAACAAAAAACTTCCCACTTATCCGTCAACTCCCCAACAATCGATGCTATTGATGCAAACCTGTGGCCGCTTCTCATTGTCGCAAACACCCGCATGCTCAAGACTGAAGATCCACATAAACCTCTGGAGGTTAGAAACTTCACAGAGCTAACCAAGATGACTTCCATATATTCACTTCTAGACTGAGAGAAGGAAGTGAACATTTAGTTAGCAAACATTATCCTATGGCAGGGTGCAACCTTTGAGACGGAAGAGCCAAAGTTATAATTTACAAAATTTCTCAGTTTTTAAAGAGCCACTAAAATTGTTGTTTCAATATTATGGTATTTGATTAGGATTAGGTATATAAATTTGATTTAAAATAAATGGCTTTAAATACGAAATAATATTTATTCATATAAAAATTTAAACCTTAAATAAATGATTTTAATAGATTGCTATGAGTTTTGAAAATAAAATAATATAATTATTATTTTTTGCGCATGGAACTGGAAGGCTGCAATTTGACATCGAAAGAGACACAACTTGACATCGAAAGAGCTGCATGCGGCTCATGAGCCGCAGGTTGCCGATTCCTGTCCTATGGTATAGACATTTTGTCCTGTCAGGTTTGTTTCTTCTTCTTCTTCTTTGCATGCTTTTACTACTCAATTTTAATCACTCTTTGTGATATGTTTGATCTTGCCAAGAACGTGTATATGTTGCACATTGGTTTGGTAGGCCCCAAACGCATAGACTTCTACACGTTTAGGACACGTGCATCCGATTTCATCCAAACCTCCGTAGTCGCCTATTACGACATGCGTGGTAGGTAACAGTGGTTCTATTCTTTACATCCCAAATTTGGGCCCTGGAACCACTCGACGAGGTTTGTTTCTGATATGTAGATTGTATATCTGTATTGCTGGAGTAGTTATTAAATTGTTTTATTTTCTGATCTTTTTACTAGATCCAATGAAAGCATCTCATGTACAGTGGTGTTTGTTATAGTCTATTACTTCTTGGTTGCTGGTGTGTCTTGGTTTGTTATGCTTGCATTTGCTTGGTATTTGACATTCACTGCACTTGGGACTCCGAGAGATGCCCTCATGTCCAAAACAGCATATTTTCATCTTATCAGTTGGTGCCTACCCTTGGTGCTTACTATTGTCTGTTTAGCTATATCAGAGGTAAGTGATGCATATTTCTAGTTATGTATATATATATGTATATATATATCTATAACCTGCAAGTTATTTAGTAATAATAATAATTCCTCTCCTGCCGTTATACCTTATATAAAACCTGCAAGCAATTTCTCCATGCTGCTCTATCCTGGGTAACTCGCTCAATCTCCTCCATGGAACTGAGACCGATATTTCTTGCCTCTCTCAGCAAAGTTCGCTTCAGGATCTCCTTGGGTCGCCCTCTTTCTTGAACTCTTTGCATCCTCTTCAATGCCTGCTTTGATATTCATTGATCATTTCTTCTCAAGGTTGATCAACATATCTCCATCTTCTCCTTTTTATAACAGTTGTTACTAGTGGTTGACCAGACATTTCTCTGAATTCGTTCCATTTTATGTTCATTATAACTTGCAAGTTTTATAGTATTAAAACTAAATTACATATTTTCAATTCCAATGTTGTATCAATCCTAATATATGCCATCAAGAGTTGGAAACTGACTTCTTTGAATGCTCCATATTGACCACTTGTTCACCACCTGTGTATTTGTATGTGATCTGAGCCTAAGAGTGATTGTACATTGTGCCAGTTATGTTCTTACATGTAGGCCAGCACATCCAATTTCTATTCTGCAATTATTATTATTTACTAGGATAGGTTCTCTAGGTCCTACATCAGTCGCCGCTTACGACATGCCTTGTAGGTCGCAGTAATACTATTCTTTGCTTCCCTTGTAGACCCAGGCACCACACATGTGAATTTCTAACCTGCAAGTTATATAGTTTTAAAACTAAATTATGAATTTTCAATTCCAGTGTTGTATCAATCCTAACATATGCCATCGAGAGTGTAAACTGACTTCTTCTTCTCCGAATGTTCCATATTGACCACTTGTTAAACCACATCTTTAAAGATTTGTGTGTAATCTGAGCCTGAGAGTGATTTGCAGTTGTGCCAGTAATGCACCTACAAGTAGGCTAGCACATCCGATTTCTGGGACGCTTTTTATTTACTTGGGCAGCCTCCATAGGCCCCTACCTTAGTCTACCTAATTAACAGACTTTTCAGCAATGGAGATCACTTGTAAATGTCTTATGTATCAAACACAACATGGAAACAATGTAATAATATAGATACTTTAAAAGACAAAGTTCTAGAATATTCCTGAAAAAAATGGAAATCAATGCCAAAATTGTTTGTTTAATTCACTTAAAAATTTTGGAATCTGTTTAATCTTTCTTTACTTTTGTTGTATTTTCTTTAACATTTAACTTTCTATTTGTACTTTTCAATTAGATTGATGGTGATTCTGTGAGCGGTATTTGTTTTGTTGGGGTCTTCAATCATGGTATTAGGCACTTTTGTGCTTGTTCCTGTTGGTTTGGTGATTATTGTTGGAACATTCTTCTTATTAAGAGGTGAGTCAAAACTGAAGTAAAGTGATATGTTTATGAGTTTTTTTTTTCAAATAAATTTGGTGGCATGAAGAAAAGGGACAGGGAGACAGATAATGATACATTTTGTGAGATTTACTGCCTGTGTGGTGCCGGGGCCTGCAAGGGAAACAAAGAATAGTACCATTGCGACCTACAAGGCATGTCGTAAAAGGTGGCTGAGGTAGGGCCTGTAAGCTACCTCAGTAAAAAAGCATCAAGAAATTGCATGTCTTGTCTACTTGTAGGTGCATAACTGGCACAACATCAATAGCTCTTAGGCTGAGGCCACATACAAATCACAAAAAGAGTGGTCTAAAGTGTCGATATGAAGCGTCAAGATGACATATGCTAAGTGATATGGCATGCCATAATATGTGAGATTTTAAAGCTGATAAATACATATGTTAATGATGTAATGGAACTGAAGTTATATAGTATTAAACTAAATTAAGAATTTTCAATTCAAATGTTGTATCAATCCTAATGTATGCAGCAGAGTTGGAAAATGACTAAATATATAGAAAGTAAGTTGAACGCATTTGAAAATAGATGTCTGCGAAAAATAATGAACATAAAATAGAATGAATTCATGAGAAGTGATGAAATCAGAGACATGTCTGATCAACCACTAGTGACAACTGTTATAAGAGGGAGAAGATGGAGATTTGAAGCAGGCATTGAAGTGGGATGCAAAGGGTTGAAAAAAGAGAGAGCGCCAAGGTAAACCCTGAAGTGAACTTTGCTGAGAGAGGCAAGAAATATTACACTCAATTCCATGGAAGAGATTGAGCGAGTTGCCCAGAACAGAGTTGTATGGAGAACTTACTTGCAAGCCCTATGTAATGTATGTAAGAGAGGAATATATAATAGCCATCTATCGAAGCATGATGACAACAGCCTCAGATGTGTGCTGCTCCACCTCTCTGGTGTGTGCGGGTGACTGTAGAGTCCAATCCTAGAACACAATCCCCTACCACAGATGGGACATACATGATCAAGGTTAGACATGTAGGTGTTGTGTGTTCTATCTTTTCACGCAGCTCGTTTTCTCTGTGCCTCAATGATGATGATTCTCGCACACGGGTTCCTCTTATGTTGTTACAACGCCACATTTGGCAATCTTGCTTAAGGGATTCCCAGCATGTGGTGTCTGTGTGAGCATTTCAAAGACACTTTAAGAGTGTCTTTAAAGCATTTTTTCTGTCCACCAGCAGAACTTCTGCCCTATTCAAGCTCACCATACATCAACTGTTTTGGGATGCGTTTATCAGGCATCCATGCAACGTGACTGGCCTATCTTCTTCTTTTTCTTCTGTTCGCCACTATAAATTCAGGCATAGCCATGGCACCTGGTGTGGTGCTTCTGACTGATTTTTACATGAAAGCCTGCTTACCGTTTTACTGGTTTCCTCCATCAGCAGGCCTTCTCTGACTTCAGAGGTTGCCTGCCTATTTCACTTGGGCCTTCTGCATCAGGGTTTTGACGCTTGGGATTTTTGCTCTTGAGAGGACTTCAGTATCTGGAATTTTGTCCTGTCAGTTTATTTTTAGTATTCTGCATAGACAGCTTGTGTGGAAGGGGTTTAGTTTTCTTGCGTGTCTGCTATACAATGTCCATGTCTCGCTTGTGTACAGCAGCGGGGTTAGCACTATGGTCTGGTAAACTTTCAGATTTGTGGCTGTGCTTATCCCCTTCTGCTACCACACAGTGACACGTAACCATCCAAATGCAGCACTGGCTGTGGATATCGTATTGTTGACCTCAGAGTTGGTATATAAGTGATATGACATACGATAATAGTGTGATTTTGAAGCTGCATAAATACATATGCAAAGTGATATGGATACCAAACATAATATGTAGATTTTTGTCATTCCAGGTGTGAAAACTCTTATCAAGATCAAAAAGGAAGCTCCAATATTTATACCTGAGAAGACATTCTCTAAGATTAGGGATACCATTCTGCGTTTAGGTTAGTCTTTATTAAAACAATATTTTCTGTTCTTTTTAAAACAATATTTTGTTGCTAAATATTTGTTGTTATTTAACAAAATATTTTTGACGTAAGTTCTGACTGCCTCCCATATGATCAATCTTCTTCCTCGAACGCTCCATATCACCACTTGTTAACCACTCTTTCTGATTTGTATGTGATCTGAGCCTGAGACCGGTTTTACATTGTACCAGTTATGCACCTACAAGTACATGCACATCAAATTTCCATCAAGTACATTCAGTGCATCAAGTGCATCCAGTTATGAGCCTACAAGTACAAGCCACATCCAATTTCTGCAACGCTTTTTTTACTAAGGAGCTTTGTTAGGCCCCTACCTCAGTCGCCTCTTATGACATGCTTGTAGATTGCAGTTTTACTATTATTTGTTTCCCTTGTGGGCCCTGGCAACACACATGGACGATATGATCCATCAAATCTGATACCATGCTACAGAACATGTTATACTATAAAGTGGAATTTTATGCTTATAAATTGTACCAGTAGTCCATTTATGGCTGATAAACAATATACTATACAGTAAAACTAGACACTTTGGTCACATCAAGGACTGGAGAGAACAATATTAGAGGGCAGGGTCCCAGGTCATAGAGGCAGACCAAGAAAAAGATGGCTACATTAAAGAAACCATGAATATGACCAACGAGAAGTCGTGAACTGGCTAGAGACAGTGAATTTCAGATGCGCTGCAAAGAGAGCAACGTCTTATAAAGGATACACACCTTGATGATGAGTCCATCTTTACAAAGCTGTCTTAGGCAATCTGGGTGTACATCATGGCAAGAAACAATTTATTGAGAATCCATTGCAGACAACCTTTGATGTGGAGAACCCTTTGAACCCTGGCCACCTGTACCCTAAAAACCCCTTCATCTGAGATCCTGAGCAAAAAACAGTACTTAACAGAGTTATTATAAACATGATAATTTAACACATTTAAGAGCTCCATAATTTGTTATTAACTTACCCCATTAAATCCATTATTCCTGTTTATTATATATTTGCAGAATACTAAACTGTTTTAAGTTTACTTTATATATTACGTAGGTCACGCCCCCGAATACTCCCAGGTAATGTAGCTTGTTCTCCAGATTGAACATATATGCCGTGATTAAAACAATTCTTCGTAGTCTAAATGATCATCTCACACACTTTGAAACCCATATCAGAATAATCACATTCTAAGTTTAATTCATCTTCAGAATAATTAAAACAAGTTCAACAGCTTTCTCTGTTGTTATCCTTTAGAGTGACAAATTTCAAATTTTCAGCATGTCTTTTTATCATGTGAATTCTTAACAAAAGACCTTATCAGCACAAAAAGATATCACACAACAGTGTCCACCATCTTGCTAAACCATGCAGAACATGTGGGTTGTGTTTGACATCACATTTCTACACAATTTATCTTCAGTCACCCACAAATAATTATGAAGTCTCAGACAGATATTTCCTGATGTCGGGATATGCGCTGTTTACATACATTACTGAAATATCAGGATTGCGGGTTCTAAGGGTTAATTTGATGATTGCAAAAGTTCACATGTAAAATTTGCACAACCATTGTGTTTCATATATCTCAGATGTTTGTCTCTTCTTGTTTGCTCCACTTTAGGTATCTTCACAGCTGTGGCCTTGATATTTGTGTTCATTACATTTGCTGTGCATGTTTACATTTTTGCTAATGAGGATAGATGGAAAGACAGCTTCAGGAAGTACATGATGTAAGTTTCAATTGAGAAAATGTAGCAGAAGACACATTCTTCTTCTTCAAACGCTCCATACCGACCACTAGATAACCACTCTTTATTATTTGTATGTGAACTAAGCCTAAGAGCGATTGTACGTTGTGCCAGTTATCATTTATATGAGGACTATCATCATAGCACTCCAGACATGTCCATAGGTGCTCGATCTCGCCTCAGCAAATCCAGCAGCGCCCAGGTACATGCCAGTTTGATGTTGATTAATCAATCTCTTTGCATATTTAGTATGCCATTCTTTTGGGGCTGCACCAATATTGACACCCATCTCTCTCAATGTGGTCAGCAAGTGGGATTTACAGCCCTAAAACTCCTCTGTTCGGAAAAACTCTCTCAATGCATGAAGAATGTCATGTTGATCCATGGCAGCTCCCTCTGATATTGCAGCCAAGCCAGATATTGTGCCAGTTATGCGCCTATAAGTAGGACAGCACATCTGATTTCTACTACGCTTTTTTATTTACCAGGTTAGTTTCCCTAGGTCTCAACCTCAATCATCTCTTACGACATGTCTTGTATATTGCATTGTTACTATTCTTTGCTCCCCATGCAAGTCACGGCAACACATGGACAAGAAGATGCATGCAATAATATGACAGAATTTATGACCAGTGTTTTGGTGCTGACTAAGACTATACTCTACCTTCATATGGTGTACTGGAAACAGGCTGAGATGATGAAGTCTGATCGAGAGAATAGAATTTACGAAGAAAGATATCCATCAACTGTGGTGGTTACCTCTGAAGACAGAGAAGGCATGCCTGTATGGCAGGGGAACACTGATAATAAGGAAAGCAGGCTCTCATGCAGAAATCAGTCAAAAGCACCATACTAGGCTCCAGACTATGTTGTTTTTTAACAGATCCCGAAAAAGCCTATCTGGACAATGTATAGCAGACACACAAGAAATCTAAACCAATTCCACTCAAGTTGTCTATGCGGACTACTCAAAATAAAATGGCAGGATCAAATTCCAGATATCAAAGTCCTTATAAGAGCCAAGATTCCAAGCGTCAACGCCCTGTTGCAGAAGGCCCAAGTAAAATGGGCAAGTCATGTTGCTCGGATGCCTTCTAAACACATCCCAAAACAGTTGACGTATGGCAAGCTTGAAGGAGGCAGATGACCGGTTGGTGGACAGAAAAAACACTTTAAAGACACTCTTAATTAAAGTGTCTCTAAAATACTTTGATATAGATAAGACACCACTTGCTGGGAATACCTTGCGCAAGATCACTAAATGGTGCGCTGTAACAACACAAGAGGAACCTGCATAGCTGAGGATCATCATACTGTTGACGCGTAGAGAAAGCAAGCTGCATGGAAAGACAGAATACACAACACCCACATGTCTAACCTCAATTATGTATACCCCACCTGTGGAGGATTGGTTCCAAGATTTGACTCTATAGTCATATTCGCACACATTCGCATGTTTTCATCGCTTGCAATGGGTGGCTATTATTATATGTCTAGAATTTACACTTAACACAATTGTTAAAATATAAACTACTTTAATTCTCCAAAAGGAGTTAATCCTTATTTTTCATGTTTATTGGCCTACACGCTCTGACAAAAAATAAAAGGCTTGTCCTTAGGTTAAAAGTAGCGTGCCTCAGCTAACCCTTAGTTTACATACACTAGAGAGCCCCAGTAGCATAGTGAATAGTGCACTTGCTTCATATGCTAGAGTCCAGGGTTCAATTTCACAAATGAACATCTAGAACAGGTCAAACAAGCCCCAATTTGCTACCACAGAACCTCTGAAGTTGGAGTAGACGCCTTGTATGGAGAGAAACCAATAAAACGGTAAGCAGGCTTTCATGCAAAAATCAGTTAGAAGCACCACACTAAACGCATGACTACACCTGAATTCATAGCAGATGAACACAACAGAAGAAAAGGAAGCTACCACAGAAACGCTAGATTGTAAAGTAGGCCAGTGCATATTGTTTTTGTTTCGTGATATGGCTTGTGGGAAAATTTGTTCTGCCTGAAAGGTTTGTCATCTGGTTTGTCATATTGTAGAAGTTAAAGAGGCTTTAATTCCTAATAACAAACAAACAAACTTGGCTGTACAAACCTGGACATGCTGGAGTGCAGGGTAGCGAGCTTGCTTTCTTGCGAACAATGCCTCATTTCAAGCTGGCAGAGGTATGGACAGAGCCCATGTCCTAAATACGGTACGTTCTCATTTATGTGATATGGGCAAGTCTCAGACACTGGAACAAGTCCAAGAATTTGGAGTTAAGTTTGGACGTGCCAGACAGTATCGTCTTTGTGGTAGAGAGAGAAGATATACTAATCAACTTTTCATGGGTACGGTGAGCAAATGGACTTTAGAGGTTGGCTACTGTAGCGGAGGACAGAGCACACATGGGAATGCCCAATGTGCCATGACGTCGATCGCATAATAACATAACAAATAAACATAATTGTCACAAAATAATTTTCAGCAATGTCGCAATCAATCATAGTATTTTCCATATGTCCAATCTCCACAGCTGCTTGGCTAATGTCAATGTTACTGCACCTGGTGTTGGTGCCCATCCTGCATGCATAATTGAGGATGGGCCTAGTTTGGTTGCCATGGAGATACATATTTTTGCCTTCTTTGGAGCAGGCATAGCAATGAGTTCATGGTCGTGGACAAAAGCTTCTCTTTCTGCATGGGAGAGATTCATTAGATGGTGAGTGCTACATAACGCTTTCTTTGAAGGCAAAAAGAATATACTTTCTATATTGTTTGATAGTGATATAGGAAAGTTTATTAGCTCTTTACTATATGGCTCAGAAACACAGACATCCTACTCACGACACAAGAGGAGACTTAACATCTTTCACTTTCGATGTCTTCGCAAGATTATGAACACCAGATGGTATGACAAGATAACCAACTCTGAAGTACTGCAACATGCAAACTTGACTTCTATCATGGGCATGCTCAGCAGTAGAAGACTAAGATGATTAGGGCATGTGAGAAGAATGGACAATTGCAACATACCCACCCCTGTGGTGTGGGCCCGCAAGGAAGCAAGAATAGTACCACTCGACCTACAGGACATATCATAAGGGATGACTGATATAGGGCCTAGGAACCACCTAGTAAATAAAAAGCATCGCAGAAATCAAATGTGCTGGCCTATTTGTAGGTGCATAACTGGCACAACGCACAATCGCTCTTAAGCTCAGATCACATACAAATCACAAAGAGTGGTTTAACAAGTGGGTCTAATGAAGCGTTCGAAGAAGAAGCGCATAAATAAACCAAAACAAATGTGGTTCTGTGAACTTTCGGAGGGGAAGAGGCACCAAGGCATACCACTGCTCAGATATAAAGATGTCTGCAAGGCTTCAATGAATAACTTTTCTACCAGTCCCAGGAAATGGCAAAAACTAGCTGATGACCGAGTTACATGGAAAGATTGTTGTGTGCTGTTTTCTGTATAGCCTGCTGATTGATTGATTGGACCATCATCATTGCACTTCGGTGAGTGATCTTGTGTGCTCCGATCTCTTTCTTACACAGGAAAATTTCAGCGGCAGTGCACAAACTCTGTAACACAGCCGAGGGTCCCCACGGTAAATTAGAAGAAAATATTTTGTAGGAATTTAATTTTTGTAATCTTTCTAATGAATTTTGCCAGGGCAATAGCTGATAGGATCTTGTAGCTGTTGGTTTGTTGCCTACACCATATTTTGTTGTTTTCTTTGATATGATAGTTATTTGATTCTGTCTTGTTCAGGGTTTTCCATAAACCATCAAACAAACCAGTCAAGCTCAAGAGACATAGAATGATTGCACAAGCTTTTGAGAAGAGAAAAGAAATCAACCAAGGCAGAGTCTCAATCAGCTACTGCAGCTCCCATGATGACCCTCTAGGTAAGTTTGCATAGTCTGTATCATGTTTAGGCTAGACATACTATCATTATTTTCCTACTTCAATATGCCAGTGTGTTGCCTGGGCTCGCAAGGGGAGCAAAGAATAGTAACACTACCTACAAGGTAAGAGGCGACTGAGGTAGGGGCCTAGGGAAGTTACCCTAGTAAATAAAAGGCTTTGCAGAAATCGGATGTGCTCGCCTAATTGTAGGCACATAACTAGCATGACATACAATCGCTCTTAGACTTGGAAATCAAAAATCAAATCACAAAGAGTGGTTAACAAGTGGTTGATGTGGAGCGTTCAAGAAGAAGCTACTTCAATAGAATCATCGCCGAGTGGTTACCGGGCCCAAATTGGGTGAAAGAATAGAACCACGTTACCTGCCACGCATGTCAAGAGGCACTAAGGAGGTTTGCTGAAATCGGATGCATGTGTCCTAAGCTGAGAAGTCTATGCGTTAGGGGCCTATCAAACCAATATGCAACGACATCGTCTGGCAAAGATCAAACATATCACAAAGAGTGATTAAAATTGAGTGTAGGAGAACTAACCAAGAAGAAGAAGAAAGAAGAAGAATAGAATCATATGGCACTACGAAGCTGGTTTAATTGCTGAAATTAAAAATCAAATCACAAAGAGTGGTTAACAAGTGGTTGATATCTAGCGTTAGAAGAAGCTACTTCAATAGAATCATATGGCCACTACAGAAGCTGGTTTAATTGCTGGAAACCTGCCTCAAAGCATTTAAAGGGTCTAACGCCGTAGGATTGATTTTATTGTACCGGGTTTGACCCTATATGGCTTGGTCCCTCTCTACAGAAATGGCACCCCGCCTACCGAGAGTATTGCACAAAGCACAAACTTCGTAGCTCCTGCAAAAATCATAGGGGTCTCTGAAAAAAAAATACACTTGTGAACAGAGCGGCGCAGTCTGGAATCGAATCCTTAAACTTCAGAACTCAAGGCAGGGGTGTAACCACTTAGCCACTGAGAGCCCCCGCTATATATATCAATTGAATATGAGAATTGGCATTGATACTGATCAATTTTCTGATTTCAGGTATGAAATTTGATCTTAACAGTGGCAGTGATGATGAATTGTCATCTAATTTTGCCATGGCAATGCCAAAGTTAGTATGCCGCAGAGGAGGTCTTATTTACCCTGTTGCAGGAATGAGCAGACGGTATTCAGATTCAGGTTAGAATGGTACATTTCTGTTTCTCTTAGTGCCCTGTTGTTCTTTTATACAGTAGGAGGAGGGGTATGTTAATTAATGGTTTTGTGCAGTTGGTCAAGAAATTGTGAAGCGCACAAACTAAATAACACATGAAGATCACAATGAAGATCACAACATGTGAAGATCATAACCTGACAAGATGAGGCTATGGCAATAGCAAGAGAAGAAAAGAACACTAATATCATCATCACAAACTAACAACAGAGACAAGTGAAAGACTTCATTTATTTGGGAAGTTCAATACCAGCAAATGGAAGAATTAATAACAAAATATAGCAGCCATGCAACAAAACAAGACAAATCATCAGCCAAATGACACAAATACTAACAAATGACACCGGCCGTTACATACAAAATTAGCCTTAAACTATACAGTCTTCATCCTAACCTTGTGCTACCAGTGCAGAAATTGGATATTTACAGCAAATTACTACAGAAAAATTACAACAGAGAAATTACAACAGAGATGAAATGCCAGCAGAAAATAGTGGGAGTCACAAGGAGAGATATGGTAAAAAATTAGACTATTATAGTCTGTTCAACTTGTCATGCCCACAGATAAAAATTTGTATCTTTGTAACCATTTGATGAAATAACTTGAAAACTTGCATGTGAAGTACACATGTTCCCGACGCTACAAAATATTTGTTGCCATTCAAACCATCTAGAAGCTTCCTTCTTTGTGCTATATATTTAATGCGTCATTTGACATGGTTGGAGAAAACTGTTTACAGCCATTTAATACATTGATGACAACAATAAGCAACATTCAGGATGAATTCCATGTTTTTTTAAACAATTTTGCATTTTCCATGCACCAAATAGACTGGTTTGAACATGGTAAAAAAAATGACGTCATTAGTGCGAGATGGACTTTTAGTTAAAGGCGATATCTAAATTAGTGTGATGCTATTGGGTCATATTGTTGACTTCTCAAAACAGACATTGATATAACATTTCTAATGAGTTTGAAGTTACAATGCAAAATTATCATTAATGCTGTACACGGATTTCCTAAATAGGCACATATGGGTATCTGTACTACAGTATACAAGAACCAAAGAAAAGAGCTATTTTATTATAGTGATACCTCCCTGCCACATATGTTAACATACGCACATTGTAACGAAGAAGTAGCAATATGAAAATAATCTCTCCAGTAGCTCCGCCATAACAAGGTGCTATAGAAAAGTTCTTAGAACATCCTGGACAGAGAAGAAACAGAGACATCCTACTGGGCCTGAATATCAAGGAGCATTGGCTCATAAATAACATCATGTTCTGGAAGATGAAATATTTTGGCCACATTAAATCTGAGTGGTCTGGAGAGAAAGGTAATGGAAGGCATGGTTCCTGGAAAACAAGGCAGCGGACGATCAAGACGAAGATGCCAGCAGGACATCAAAGAAACCTTGAACATGACGCTGGAAGAGGCAGGAGAACTTGCAAGAGACATAGAGCTTTTCAGGCAGACTGTGATGAATGCAACGTCCAAGGGACATGCTACCACTTGAGCTCCGCCATTGCCAGTCCCAAGCCTGGACGTGAAAGGGGAATGGCATTATGACATGGAGCTAACGTTAACTGTAATGTAAGTTATTTAAAAACAGTAATACAGCTTTGTCTACATTTCTTGTTTATTTCATGACTGTATTGCAAGTATCAACATTGGCCCCATGTATAAGCTGAGATGATACGCCTTTGCATGAGACTTGTCATCAAATGTCATATTCAGGCATTTACTGTAAAAACTAAAATTTCTTTTCAGACTCGCCAAATATGCCGGCAACATCAAAGGAAACCGTTATATTACAAAATCCAGGTTTCCTATAGCAATTTCTTCCAACAGACATTTGCGTCGGTATAATTCTAAGGTTGGGTGCAAAGTTTCACTACTGTGGAACTGATGGTTTTGCTACAATTCGCATTGGACTGTGGGCATGAGTTGTTGAATGGACTATAGAAGCTTGGTAGTAACAATACCAGTCCTAGAGCATATTAAGAAACAACAAACCAAATGGCTATGTAACAGGAATACCAGTACACCACCACGAGCACTACAATTCAGATACAATGGTTTCAAGACTAAAGGTCACCTATGCAAATGGTGAAGCACAGAAATATCAGAGGCAGTAGGAAACACCATATTTGAGGCACACTCAAAGGAACTCACCAGAACTGTTCACACACCATGAATGCTGAAATGTACAACATAAATAAAGGGAAGAAAGTAAGGAAGGTCAAGAAAATTATGGATCTATAATTATATATTCTCCAACTTCTGAAGTTGGAGAAAGAAGCTAGCCTGAATGGTGAGGGACACTGGTAAGAAAAGCAAGCCTTCATGCAATGATCAGCAAGAAGTGCCCTGGCACCCTGACTACGCCTGAATTAATATTGGGCGAATGAAAGAAAACGAATATGTTCCAATATACCGCATATTATGGAAATGTGATATTTTTCATTTTCACTATGTTAGTTATCGAAGACCATAGCATGAGTCAGCTCCAACAGCCTCCCTATGACCGATCAGATCTGATACCATGCTACAATATAACTCCAGATATTGTACTTTAAAGAGTAGGGGTTTTGTTTCTTACTGCTACCTGTCTGCACAAATTTCTATCCAAATTTCTATATGCATACACTTTGGACAAGATTTGAATGTGCCTGTCCTACACACTGTAGGGAGGGAGGGAGAGGGGAGGTGGTGAGAGGGAGAGAGAGAGAGAGAGAAGGCGCTGGATAGGACATACTTTGCAAAAACTGAGGGGAATATAACAAGAAGGGTCCTTGCCTGGAACCCACCGGGACAGCGAAAGAAGGGGAGGCCGAGAAATACATGGAGACGAGATTTGGAAGCGGAGATCAACAATATAAAGAAGAGCTCGAGGGAACTGCAGGAGATAGCTAGAGATAGGAAGACTTGGCATGAGTTGGTTGAGGGCCTATGCCTCAATCCGGGTTAAAAGGCAAAGAGAGAGAGGTGTGTGTGTGTAAAATGAAAACAGTGGCATATCCTTTACAGGACATATTCATCAACCACAGTGAACGAGTCATTGATTTTCTAGGCACCACTTATACATTCCGTAGTTTGCCATTGCTTTATTGCCATATATGTGCACTTATTCTTTTTTCTAACTTCTCAGATATTGCATCAGTCATCTCGACAAGAAGAGTGTCTTGTGAGTCTCAGCTAATGGAGTTTCGGGAGCAGGAGTTCTTTTTCATCGACCGTAATAACCTACCCATTGAAGCTGGAAGACATGGCAAAAAGAAGATCAAGAAGAAGAAAAGAGGCAGGTTCAGCAGAATTAGACAAACTGCTGGTCCAGCGTTCTCTGGGTTGAGATTTGGTAGTGGCAGATTTGGTAAACCCCGCAAAGGAAGTGATTCCTCAGCCATGAGTCAGATGTCAGCTCGAAGTTTTAGGGTGTCTGTGGAGAGAAATAGTATTGAAACAACATCTCTGGCTTCAAATATTCCTCCAGACACTGTTCTTCCAGCTGTAACTAGGAGAAGTGGGAAAGAGATGACACCACTGAAGACACCATGTAGAGTGGTACCATTTTTAGATTTTAGCCCTAGCAAGAGAGTAACGGATTTCTCAGTGTTTAGTGCTAAAAGCAGCAGTGTTCATTCAGGACTGGGTACAGTTGGTGCTCAAGGGGGCACAGGTGAAGCAAGTGTTGTCGAATCAAATCCTAGTTTGCCTGGGGCAGCTGATGAAATTGTCTCTCAGAAAAGTCAGCAACAGAAGCAACAGCGACATTTTCCATTGCAGTCTCAGAGAAGAGAATCTCATGTTCAATTGAACAATCATCCAGTGCCATTTCATCATCAACAGCAGAAAAGAATATCAAAGAGCAAGCAACAGACTCGTAAGGTTACAGTGGAAACGCAGTTGGAAGAACGGGTTATACCACTACATGCTTTGATGGCTGATATATCTGGTGGCAACTGGGGTGTTTTGTTAGGTAAAAGTGGATCCAGTTCTGGTTCTGAAACTGGTGGTGGAGGATATAGTGCCTTCATGCGTGGTGGTGGAGGAGGAAGACATAGTGGATATATGAGTGGTGGTGGAGGAGGAGGACATAATGGCTACATGGGTGGTGGAGGAGGACATAGTAGCTACATGAGCGGTGGTGGTGGAGGACATAGTGGCTACATGGGTGGTGGACATAGTGGCTTCATGGGGGGTGGTGGAGGACATAGTGGCTACATGGGTGGTGGTGGAGGAGGGCATAGTGGCTACATGGATGGTGGAGCTGCATATATGGGAGCTTCCAGTCCTTATGTAAATACACCACAGTTGTCTAACATTGGTGGATATATCCCTTATATGGTAGGAATGGAGGATGGGGCGTATCCAAATATGAATAATATGGGAGGGACTAGTCCATTTACGGGAGTTGCCAGCATGCAAATGACAGGTGCAAGACCAAAGGTCGGTGATCAATGGGGACATTTTCCATATACATCAAATAAAAATAGACCTAGTTATAATGAAATCAATCAGGAAAGACGACTGGAAAGAGAAAGAAAGAGAGAACGGGAGTTAAGAAGACCAAATCAGATGTTCTTTAATTCAGCATTTAATATGAAAGACGATGATATTGAATCTATATCAGCTTAACTCTTTGACTCCGTAATTTTTTGTTACCTCTGAACACATTTATATTGCAATGTATACCAAATTAAGTCCATGTGTTGCTGGGGTTCGCAAGGGGAGCAAAGAATAGTAACACTGTGACCCACAAGGCATGTCGTAAGAGGCGAATGAGGTAGGGACATAGGGAAGCTACCCTAGTAAATAAAAAGCATCAAAGACATTGGATGTGCTGGCCTACTTGTAGGTACATAACTGGCACAATGTACAATCATGCTTAGGCTCAGATCACATACAAATCACAAAGAGTAGTTTAACAAGTGATCAATATGGAGAGTCGAAGAAGTATATTGAATTAGCCAGTATGCTGGTTTTGTGTCATCTTAAAAAATGCATCGAGCCAGTATATTGACTCAGAAGGGCAAAGATGTTTAGTACTACTTTCTCTGTAAACATTGCTTGATCTTCTTTCTTTTGTCCTTCTCTGCTTTTTTGCCGTTACGCGAAGCAGGTTTAACTGATGATCGGTTTCCGAGATAGTGCACACTCGGTCGCTTGATATCCAGTATTGTGGAGTTTTAAGATATCTGTAACTCCATCAACCCATCTTTTTCTTGGTCTGCCCTCCTCTTGATGATTCCATTTTCAGGTTGTACACTCTTGCAAATGGTGTATTCAGGTTCATTCTGACCAAGTGACCAAACATTTGTCTCTGTTTTTCAATGAATCTATTAGCAAGTGTTGTTCCGACTGTTCTTCTAATTTCCTCATTTCTTATATGGTCTCGTTTTATTTACTGCTTTCCTCAAGCATCTCATTTCTCAGGTGGTAATTTTTCTTTCTTGTTCTTTTGTCAGTGCCCATGTTTGGCACTGGTAGCACAGTATAAGTATAAAGATTGCATTTATAATTTGTCTTTTAGTATTGCTTGATACAGTATGTAATTTAAAATATAGTGTGAGAATGAAAGAATGTATTTAGTTAAAGATGAATGAAACAAAGGATAGAATAACTGTTCTGGATATGTGGACATTTGTAGAAATTTGAAAGCCAGTTATGCATTAACAGCACCATTTGTTGAAAAGTTGAAGATAGTCAAAGGAAATGTCCTTTTGTTTGCTTAATGACCGTCTGTTGGATGAAGATGTTGAAATTGATGTTGAATCTATCCAGCAATTGATGGAGTTTGAAATCGCACACACGCCTTTGCACGCCCGCAAGGGAAGCAAAGAATAGCACTACTGCGACCTACAAGGCATGTCGTAAAAGGCAACTAATGTAAGACCTAGGGAAGCTACCCTAGTAAATAAAAAGCATTACAGAAATTGAATTACAGGCCTACTTGTAGGCGATAGCACAATGTACAATTTCTCTTAGGCTCAGATCACATACAAATCACACAGAGTGGTTAACTGTGGGTCATTATAGAGCATTTGAAGAAGAAGAAATCGCACACTGTATAAACAGAACTGGATGCCTGAGGAGCAGAAAGAAGGTGTTAACCAGCAAGCTACAGAGACCACATCATGCGACTGTTCAACATCTGCTGGGATGACTAAGACCTATGGACTGCTCAGTGTTCATGATGTCGCTCAGTAACTAATAATGAAGGGCAGAAAGCTGCAGTAAAACTAACGGAGAAAGAAAAGAATACAACATGCAGTTGCGCAAGATTTAGCAGAGAACAGTTTTAATAAGAGTTGATATTTCTGCATAGCAGGGGACACTGATAAGGAAAGCAGGCATTCACGCAAAAATCAGTCAGAGGTGCCATAACAGGTGAATGTAGAAAAAAAAATGTTATTTCAACCAGAAGTTCTATGTCCGACCTCACTCAAGATCATTACTCACCCGAGTGGTTACCAGGGCCCAAATTTGGGGTGTAAAGAATAGAACCACTGTTACCTGCCACGCATGTCGTAAGAAGCACCTAAGGAGGTTTGGCTGAAATCAAATGCACGTATCCTAAACATGTAGAAGTATATGCGTTTAGGGGCCTACCAAAACAAAGTGCAACGTATACACGTTTTTGGCAAAGATCAAACATATCAAAAAGAGTGATTAAAATTGGTTGTAAAGAACACACGCAAAGAAGGTCATTACTATGTAATGCAGTATATTCTCCTTTTCCATCTCTAACACCCAGGCTGTAAGTGCTCTCCACCTGTCCTACACGCCCTAAAAGCAGTACTACAGGCAGTAACACAGTTTTTTTACTTGCATGTTCAAAACCATCCAAGTAAAACCCTGGAGGTTGGAAGCTTATATAGATTCTGCTTGTACCAACACAGGCCATTTTGAATCTTCTTCTTTGCGATCAGTTTCATGTGCTCACTATACACTATGAGATGGGTTGCCTCAATGAAGCTGCACAGATGGAGAGGGTTACACATAGCATGCTATGTAAGCTTCATTCATGATGCCATCTTTCATTTCATTGGAGTAGGACATGACTGCAGGATGTGCTCTGAAATCTGTGTTTCCATCTGACATACACACTGTGTTGCCTGAGCAAGTTTCATTGTGTGCATGTGGCGGCTGAGCTGGCATGTCCTGTTCTGAGTCGTGTACGAACAGTATAAGTCAAAGTCATTTCTCTATTAAATGGAATCTCAGAGAGCCATTGGAAGGTGGCAACAAATTATAGACAAAATGTTTACCAATTATTATAGTATCATTTGTCTTCTTCTTCAAACGCTCCACAACGACCACTTGTTAACCACTCTGTGTGATTTGTATGTGATCTGAGCCTAAGAGCCATTGTACGTTCTGCCAGTTATGTACCTACAATAGGACAGCACATTTGATTTCTGCGACCTTTTTTTTTTTACTACTGTAGCTTCCCTAGGTCCTAATTCAGTCGCCTTTTACGACATGCCTTGTAGGTCACAGTGGTGCTATTCTTTGCTTCCCTTAGGACCCCAGCACCACACGGACGGTACTATTTGTACTAGTATTTCTCTCAAAGATTCCTTACACTTTTTTTCCCCAGTTCTTTTCTTGGTTATACCCATGAAATCTAAGAAATCTAAACGATGAACATACTATATATTTTTGCAATGTGAACAATTTACATGAATGTCATCAAAGTTTGAACAATTTGATGACATTATCTGCATCAATATTGAATAATCTGGAGAGCTGAACAATTTCCTTGGCAGCAATTTTATTTATGTTTTGTTGCAACTATTTCTTTTTAATGTTTCTGTCACCATTTTATGTAATGATGTATATTTGAAATAAATATGTATACATTTTTAACACATTTGTACATTTGTATAAATGATTGAAAAGAGAGTGCCCTACAACTATCTCATACACCAGCTTATCAAACTCCAGTGGTATCTTCTATTGATAAGATGGATAGCTGCTGCACTGTTCAAAAGGAAGCTTGTACTGCAATATGGTGGTAGGTTATCTGAGCCGGTGACTATATTCAGGCTTGCCACACAATGACAATCGCAGGACAACTTGATGGAAGAGGTAGAACATTGTCATTTGCTGATGACATTCTAGTGTACAGACAGGGGTAATTAGGTTGCTGTTGGGATACAGGGAGAACTTGACCGCATAACAGACTGGTGTTATGTCTCTGGTGCACTTGTTACTTCAGGTTTTTCTCATGGCTGTGCCGTCTTGCAGCACCTATCGTTATGCATAACTTGTGCATGTTATGTTATGCGATCGACATCATGGCACATTGGACATTCCCATTTGTGCTCTCTCCTCCACTGCAGCAGCCATCCCAAAGTCCATCTGCTCACCATACCCACGAAAAGTTGATTAGTATATCTTCTCTATCTACCACGAAGACAACACTCTCTTGCATGTCCAAACTTAATGTCTAATTCTCGAACTCATTCCAGTGTCTGAGACGCGTCCATGTCACATAAATGAGAGCGTACCACATTGATGATATCGGCTCTGTCCATGCTTCTGCCCGCTTGAGTTGGGGCATTGTTTGCAAGAAAGTCAGCATGCTCGTTACCTTGAACTCCAGCACGTCCAGGTGTGTACAGCCAAGTCATTTTCTTGAGATGTGATCTCTGAATGATGCCCACCCATTCCACGTGCAGACTTCCAGATTCAATCCTTTGAAGCATATTCATCAGTCTGATATCTCTCTTCGTGACCACCGCTTAGACTGATGTACCAGATTTCTCCATAAATCTTATTCATGTGGAAATCTGATTCATGCAGCCTTTAGCAGTGGTGTGTTTTGCATCACATCTTCAGCGCCATTTGGAGCTCTGTTGCTTATTCTTCAGCGATGTGTCCGGTTTCAGCCAGCATTAACTGGGTTTGCTCTCCGTTAGCCTTTGGCTGTCCCCAGCCTACCTGCAAGGCAGCAGGTTTCTATTTTCTTTTAGGGTAGCAACCCATAGACAACTTTCCATCCCAGGTTGTTGAGCATCATCTGCCCAAGTTACCAGTCTTTTTTGGACTACTTGGTTTGCCTGCCGTCCAGTTTTGTGTACGGTTTGCTCCTAGCCTTTGTTTGTCCCAATCAAGCTACAAGGCAGTAGTAGTTCTCTGCAAGGGGAAACGTGGTTATTGTTCTCTGGATGGAGTCCCCATCTTCGAGGCTTGCCACCGCTTTGTCCATCTTGCATTTCTTTTGGGTGCCGTTGCGCTGGTTGAAGCCTCTGCTGTGCTCTCCAGTTTTCTGGCATTGGGTGGTTTGCTCACCCTACATTTACCATGGCATTTCGTCACTACATTATCAGCACAGTGCCTGTCTGCCTCACCTGTGTTTTGTCCGTGTGCGTGTTTGCTCTACCTTGGTGCCTGCTCACCGTGTTTATCAGGTTTCTCACTGTGCTCACTTTTAATATGCCATGAGACTGTCAGGACACACAACTCAATTCTGGCCCCCACCTTAAGGCTCAGAGTCCCATGTGGGCCCACCTCTCTTCTCTGGATGCACCCCTCATCCTTTTATGTTTATTTGGAGTGTCAATATGGAGTGTTTGAAGAAGTAATATGCAGGCCTGATTTAAAACCTGATTAAAAATTGTTAACAGATACAGAAATAATAAACATTATTTTATTTCATAAACATTCATTTAGTTTTGCAGTATTGCACAACTCTTTAACAAATTGAAGAAACAAAACATATATTATACTTTTACAAAATTATCTTAAAGTATATCAAAATTAAAAGTACAGAATGATGAGTGTTTCTTCTTAATATTGTTATAGAATAAGACAACAAAAACACATGGATTAAGTTTTCTTAGTTATTGACAATTGAAAGGAATTATTCTTTTGTGTTCTTTGGATCTTTATCAGAAATGACGAAATCAGAATAATGGGATCCTTGCCGGTGCTACAATATAAAAAGAAATAACAGATCAAATGGTACGGACATATATCAAGGTTACCACAAGACAGTCTCACATAAAGAGCGCTAGCACTCAGATACAATGGCAACAGACCCAGAGGATTACCATGTAAACGATGGATCGACAGAATGTGGTACTGAATTCCATCTTATACAAAGCACATAAGGAGGCTCGCTCCAGGTGTCTTTTCAACCTGGCGCCAAAAGGTAAAACAGTATTAGAGTAAATCAGATAGATTAATCAGCATGAATAGAAATAAGTTCATAAAACCAAATTTGTTCAGGTAGAAGAAAATTGTTAACTCTAGCTTATTTCATAAAACAAAATTGATATTGGCAGCATACTTCATGGATAAAGATATTTACTGACTATAAATTTCATAGAACAACATTGCTACCATCAGCATATTTCATAGAACAATACTGCTACCTGCAGCATATTTCATAGAACATGATATTTACTGACTACATTTTGTAGAA
The DNA here is from genome assembly GCA_020796225.1 of Arion vulgaris. Classification (NCBI taxonomy): domain Eukaryota; kingdom Metazoa; phylum Mollusca; class Gastropoda; order Stylommatophora; family Arionidae; genus Arion; species Arion vulgaris. The sequence goes on along the minus strand of CM036755.1, from coordinate 61,977,930 downwards.
CAACATTGCTACCTGCAGCATATTTCATAGAACAACACTGCTACCTGCAGCATATTTCATAGAACAACATTGCTACCTGCAGCATATTTCATAGAACAAAATAATTACTGACTGTACATTTGCTAGAACAAGGAGTTTTAAGAAGCCCAGGGGAAGCACCTGAGCCAATGAATATGATAACAAAATAGAAAGTGAATAAGTATTAGGGGCTTCAGGAAAAGACAACTAAACATAGGATTCATGCCATAAACCTTTATTTCTTATGGCACCCATTGCCTAGCTCTACAGACGAGCGTTTTTAAGAACACAATCAGCTAGCTCTAAAAAAAGCGTCACTAAGTCGTGCCTTTTACAAACAGCGTCAACTATTGAACAGGTTTAATTGATCAGATTCGATCAAACAGTATTTGCACAAACACATGTGAGAAGCTTTTTGTGTTTGTATATTTGAGACGAAACAACAGCATACACATATACAAAAACACACACAGGTATACGCATATAACATACATACACACAAGTATACACATATAACATACATACACACAGGTATACACATACGAGGGGAAGTCAATAAGTAAGCCACAAATGGCTGTAGAAAAATAACTAAACATGATAACAACTTGAAACCAGTTTATTTTTATACATACATTGTCCCTTTATTTCTCAACATAATTTCCACCAACATTGATGCACTTATCCCATCGTTTATCAATCCTCCCAAACCGGCTGCATAGAACTGCGGGCTCTGTTTTCTAAACACCACTTTACATTCAACTCGGCGTCATTCACGAAATGTCTCCCGCCAAGGTGGGTTTTCAGTGGACCAAAGAGGTGGAATCGCTAGGGGCTAAGTCGGACTGTAAGGTGGATGTTCCAGAACTTCCCACCTTAGTTGGTTAATTTTCTCCTGAGTTAATCGAGCCGTATGTGGTCTGGCATTGTCATGAAGAAGCAACACTTCTCTAGTCAGCAACCCTGGACGTTTTTTTCAAATTGCATCATGAAGCATCGATAGAACTTCACAGTACGATTCGAATTCACATTGTCACCTTTCTTCATGAAATTGGTTAAAAGCACTCCCTGACAATCCCAGAACACCGTCAACATAACCTTCCCTGCTGATGGCGTAACCTTGAATTTTTGGACACAAGGCGAAGAAGGATGTTTCCACTGCATTGAAGCACGCTTTGATTCGGGCTGGTAGTGATGTACCCATGATTCATCCCCAGTAACAATCCTGTTCAGCATCTCTTCTCCTTCATCTTCGTATCGACAGAGATGATGCAAGGACAGGCCAAATTGGTTCATTTTGTGTTCCTCTTTCAATTGTCTGGGTACACACCTTGAGCACACTTTCTTAAATTTCAATCGATCATGCATTATGCTGAACCATGTGAGCACCCTATTACAGATGCTACAGAGTCTATCGTTACTTGTCTGTCACCTCTAATCATCTCCTCCACCCGCTGCTTCTGTTGCAATCTCAACAGGACAACCAGATCGGATTTCATCAACAATTTTAGAGCGCCCTTGAGAAAATTTTTCTGCAGAACTATGCACCGTTTACGGGACAAACATTTGTCAGCATAAACAGGAAGCATTTCCTTATGAATGTCCTTTGCAGGCAGTCCTTTTGCCCACAAAAACGCACAACAGCACGTTGCTCTTTGGTTGTACTCTCCGTAAGTACGGTCACCATTTTGTTTATGCGCTGCGGATGCGACACATAAAGTTGGATGTTGCTGTCACCTAATGACACTTTTAGAAAACACCAACTACATTTACCTACCATCTCACATAACTTTGTGGCTTACTTATTGACTTCCCTCGTATAACATACATACACACAAGTATACACAAATAACATATATGCACATATCATTCATAGGTAGCTTCAAGTTTATTGTAACACGAGAACAAGAAGTTTCAAGAACCCCCAGGGGAAGCACTGGAGCCAATGAATATGATCAATAAATAGACTGAACAAGAATTAGGGGCTTGCATAGAGTATTTCATAGAACAAAACTGCAGCATATTTCATAGAACAAAACTGCAGCATATTTAGAACAACTCATATTATAGAACAAAATGCACTATTGAACAAACTGAGCATATTTCATAACAAAATTGTTGCTGGTAGCATATTTCATAGAACACAAACGTTATTGGTGTAGAGTTTTTCATAGCAAAAAATTGTGACATATGACATTATTTAATAACAAAAACGTTTCTATTATGACATTATAAAATAAGATAGTTGGCATATAAGTGTATATTACAAGTGCAAGATGTTATTACTTTACTAACTTTCATTTTCAAGCAGAAACATCGATTCTATATTACAGTGGTTCTCAACCTGAGGCCCATGGAACCCCTGCAAACACCTTAGAGAACAGAGCTGATATTTATTATATTGCTTACTTACTGTTGATCTTAATGTATTGTTAATCTTCACTTTCTGTTAATGTTGACTTATTGTTAAAGGGATTCGGTCTTGAAAATCAAGAATCTATTTTCGTTGTTTTCATATTAATATAAAATTTGTATAAGCATTTTGAAAGAGTATGACTTAGAATAGTAGAAAAAATTATTTTTAAAAAAATGTCAAGTGTTGCCATGGAAACAATAAAATGCGTTAGCACAAATTTTCAAATCCTAAGGCTCTGAATCTAATGAATGTAAATGAATTCTGTTTTCACTCTAAGTGCGCAATTGTAATATCTAAAATATTACACATTCTTTTTTAGGATATATTAAATATTTAATTTTTTATAAATTTTTGGGTAAAAATTCCTCAAAATTTGTTCAAAAAAGCTGTTTTTGGAGGGTTTGTTTACACAAAAATTCATAAAAAATGTAATATTCAATATATCCTAAAAAGAATGTGTAATTTTGCAGATATTACAATTGCTCACCTTAGAGTGAAAACAGAATTCATTTATATTCATTAACTTCAGAGCCTTAGGAATTTGAAAATTTGTGCTTGGCAGCCATTTTGTATTGTTTCCATGGCAACGCGTTGACTTTTTTATTTTTACTAATTTTTTCTACTATTCTAAGTCATAATCTTTCAAAATTGTTATACAAATTCTATATTAATACCAAAGCAACGAAAAAAGTTTCAAGACCAGAGTCCCCCTTAAAATCTACTTTTAACAATATTCAATATTATATACATTTGTGTGTTTCGTCCGTTTAAAATCTACTTTTAACAAGACTAAAAATTATATACATGTGTGTGTGTGCTTCACCAGCTTAAAATCTACTTTTAACAATATTCAATATTATATACATTTGTGTGTTTTGTCAGTTAAAAATCTACTTTTAGCAAAATTAAATATTATACATGTGTGTGCTTCGTCAGTTTCAAATCTACTTTAAACAAAATTAAATGTTATATATATATGTGTATTTTTCACCAGTTTAAGATCTACTTTAAACAAAATTAAATATTATATATATATATATATATATATATATATATATATAGAGGCGATGAAAGTAATGCCTCCAAGTCCATAACTTTGTTAATATACATAATTTACAAATGAAACATACATTTTCAGAAAGCTTGAGATGTCCACTACACAATAGTCATTATTTTTCGACATAGTCACCTCCACGTTCCACACACACACACGCCAACGTCGAACTAGTTGTTGCATCCCGTCGAAGAAAAAATCTGATGACATCAGGCGTGTCAGGAACACCTGATGCGATATGAACGAGTAGGCGATGACTTTATCTGCCGAATTGTCACTGGCGATGAGTCATGGGTGCATCATTACGACCCTGAAAACAAGCGCCAGTCTATGGAATACAGGCACAAAACTCACCCACCCCAAAAAAATTCAAAACTGTCGCTCAGCGAAACGTTTTGATGACCATTTTTGGGACTGCCAGGTGTAATCCACACAGAATTTTGGAACGCGACAATACTGTCAATTCTGATCGGTATGTTGAAACGATGAAGAAACTACGGGCAAGACTGCTATGTGTTCGTCCTGGAAAACACGCAGTCCTTCAACATGACAATGCTCGTCCACACACCAGTAGACAAACAGCGGCAGCATTAGAGCTTCTCAATTTTGACGACATTTTAGCGCACCCACCATATAGCCCGCATTTGGCACCTTGTGACTTTTCCTGTTCCCAAAGCTCAAGGAACATCTCAAGGGAAACAGATATGCTTCTGACGAGGATGTGGCAGCAGATGTGCGTACTGGCTTCGTGAAAAATCATCAGATTTTTCTTCGACGGGATGCAACAACTAGTTCGACGTTGGCGTGTGTGTGGAACGTGGAGGTGACTATGTCGAAAATAATGACTCTATTGTGTAGTGGACATCTCAAGCTTTCTGAAAATGTATGTTTCATTTGTAAATTATGTATATTAACAAAGTTATGGACTTGAAGCATTACTTTTCAATGCGCCTCGATATATATATATATATATATATATATATATGTCTGTTTCACCAGTTTAAAACCTACTTTGATAAAGTCAATCTTAATGCTGTGTATATATATATATATATATATAAGTATGTGTGTAAACTTAGGTTTTTGGGGGTTCCGCTTCTTCTGGTTGTGTTGTTGGAACTGCTAACTCTACCAACTCTGCGTACGTTGGAGGCAACACAACATATGGCAGCTTGCGACCAGCAAGCCACTCTTTTAGATAGTTGTGTGACTTTGGGGCCTTAAGAATGCCTTGCAGTATGAACTGAAAGAGATAAACATGCATGTTTCTTGTGAAGATAAAATAAATGTAATTGGAAGAGTAAGATAAATTTGACTGTAAGGATAAGATACAGCTGGGTTTGGTAAAATAAGATAAATCTGTTTGAAAGAGTAAGGTACAGATGACTTTAAGGATAAGACAAAGCTGATTGTGAGGATACCAACAGATCTTCTTCTTGTTCGTTGTTGTTCAAAGTCTACACAATGAGTCCGGTTCTCTAGATGTATGTTGTTGTGTTTGTTAGTTTATCAAGGCTTCCAAACAGCTTTGTGTGGGTGTCTGTCTCTCTTAGCCAGTGTTCTTTCCGTAGTTGATTCATCAGGTAACAATATTCCAGGATGTGTTCGGCTGTCTGTCCACAGGCGTATGTTGGTGATGGAATCAATCATAGTCTGTGTAGGTGACTGTTCAGTCTATTGTGTTCAGTTCTGAGTCGAAACAATATCACCTGCCTTGCTCTATCTAGATAGTGGTAATTGTCTCTTTGCTGGTCTTCTTTTCTAAAGGCCTTGATGAGTGTTTTCTTTTGCTGGGAAGTGATTGATTCTTTAGTTCCTGTGTTGCTCTCTCCGTAGTTAATTTGTCTGCTCTCTCGTTTCCTGGTATGCCACAGTGTGACCAACAGATGAGTGTGAGAAAAAGATAAAAACTGATTTTGATGATAAGATCAAACCTAATTGTGAGACAGATAGGAACTTTTCAAAGATGTGAGGATAAAATAAGGTTGAATGTGAGGATACCAACAGATGAGTGTGAGAAAAGATAAAAACTGATTTTGATGATAAGATCAAACTAATTGTGACGATTGGAACTTCTAAGAGTGAGGATAAAATAAGGTTGAATGTGAGGATACCAACAGATGAGTGTGAGAAAAGATAAAAACTGATTTTGATGATAAGATCAAACTGATTGTGACGATAAGTTGCCTGTGTGTTGCTGAGGCTCGCAAGGGGAGCAAAGAATAATAAAACTACGTCATACAAGGCATGTCGTAAGAGGCGAATTAGGTAGGCGCCTAGGGAAGCTATCCTAGTAAATAAAAAGTGTCACAGAAATCGGATGTGCTGGCCAACTTGTAGGCACATAAATGTCACAACGTATAATCGCCTTATGCTCAGCTCACATACAAATCACAAAGTATGGTTTGACAAGTTGTTGATATGGAGCATTAGTAGAAGAAGAAGTGATGATAGGAACTGGTAAGCATGAGGATAAGATAGTTAATTGTTAGGATACCAACAGATGAGTGGGAGAATAAGAGAAAGTTGATTTTGATGACAAGATAAAATTGATAGTATCTTCTTCTTTCTTCTTTTGTCGTCACACTGCTACCAGGTTGTTGCCTAGTGTCGTGGTTTTCTGTTTTTGTCTTGCACTTTTCTGGTGGCTTGGGTGATTGTTATTTTTGCTCTTTGATAGGATTCTGCTATGCCCTCTAACCATCTTTTTCATGGTCCTCTCGCCTTCTTTCCTGATGTTCTGTTGTAGAAGACTGTACACTGTGGAATTTGGATGCATTCTTATTAAGAAGCCAAACCACTTCATTCTTTGTATCTCAATGTAATTCAAGAATGGTTCTGTGCCAACTTTCTTTCTTATGCTGGATGTTGGTGACTCTTGTCTTTTCCAGTATTGTTGGTAACTTTTTGCAGGCAGCGCATTTCACAAGTATTTATTTTTTTGACCTCAGCAACACTCAAGCCTCATTGCTCAAGAATTGTGAGGAATACTGAGAACAGTGTATAGGAGCTGGCAAGTGTCAGTGTAAGATGCAGGTGATTGTTAGGATACCAAAAGATGAGTGGGAGAATAAGAGAAAGTTGATTTTGATAAAATAAAACTGACAGTGAGTATAGGAACTGGTAAGTGTGAGGATAAGATACAGCTGTTTGCAAAGCAAAGATAAATCAAGTTGGATATAACTTGTTTCATAATTTCAGTTCTTTTTAAAATTCCTTCCTATATTTCATATTTCAAAACAAGCAGTTAGAAGACAGAATTGATGCATTTGAGATGTGGATATATAGAAGAATAGGCAGAGTTTCATGGACAGAAAAACAGACAAATAGACAAGGAAGACCAAGAGATAAGTGGGAGGAAACTTTAAGAAATGGACAGGTTACAGTCTGGCAGTGTGCAACACCAAGGCGAAAGGCAGAGGATGCTGGAGATTCATTGCAGCCAACCTTCGATGTGGAGACGGCACCTGATGAGGATGATGATTTCATATTTATATATTTCTTATTTTTCCTAATCTTTGCTACATAAAATAAAAAGGACACTGCATGATGCAAGACAGCCGAGAATAGCAAATGGTTAACTCCTAATACAGAGTTAAGTTATACAAAGGTTTTATTCCATTTCTTCAAACGCTCTATATCGACCACTTGTTAACCACTCTTTGTGATTTTATGTGATCTGAGCCTAAACACGATTGTACATTGTGCCAGTTATGCGCCTACAAGTACATCTGATTTCTGGAAGTTTTTATTTACTAGGGTAGCTTCCTAGGCCCCTATCTCAGTCACCTCTTACGACATGCTTTCTAGGTGCAGTGCTACTATTCTTTGTTCCACTTGCGGGCTTAAAGGGTTTTATTAATGTTACAAATAATTAGAGCAGCATCTGGCCAAATTGATTAAGGAGTGGCCTCCCATTCGGGAGACCGGGTTTAATCCTAGTAAGGTCAAGGAGGTTCTTTTCTGTAGGGGCATAAAGAAAAATCTTAACCTGAACAGTTTTGCGGCGACTGTACTATCCATGGGATTTAAATTCCTCAGGCTCATGTTTCCCCTGTCCTACACGCCCTAAAGAGCGGTATTACAGGCAATTAAGACAGTTTTAAAAAAAAAAGCAATGACAAACTACATCAACAGTTGTCACTGTTGAACAGAATTGATCCAGGTTCTCCTCTTTAAAACACACTCACACAAACTAAATAATAAATGGGATATATAACTATACAGATGTTGACATAATATTTATAATAGAACTTACATTAACTGCCATTTGCATGGGCATCCGGGCAATGTCCCAAAGTGGCAAGGACATCACAATGAAACAAAGTTTAGGCTGAAATTGTAGGAAGAGAAAGATGTCAGTATTGAAACATAGCTATTTTTGTTATGAAATAATAGAACCAACTTATGGCAATAATGGCAGACTCAAATGTGTTTAACTCCTTGTGGAACAAACACCTCATTATGTGACTTTGTGTTGGACATCTTTTTACAAGGAGCCACACTAAAGTGCATTTTTAATTCTAAAAACAAATGGCTTGTAAAAACATGGCATTTGCCTTGGTCCACTAAGAGTTAATAACTTTCAGCAGGTGGTGAAGTGTATACATTCTACACAATTTTTATCAAGGGATCCCTATCTACTTTAGCCATATTCTATGTGAAATTTTTACAAGTCTCAGGAATGCAGGATCATGGATTGTCTTTCTTCTTTTCTCGAATCCTGTTTGCCTCACGTCAGGTCAAGAAGAGATTTCTAAAACGGGCCCTTGTATGCACTTCGTAGATAGTGTCTTTCGTTGCCTCTGTTATCTCTGAGGTCCATCTTTTGCGTGGTCAACCTTTTGCTTAGTACCCATTGTATTGGAGCAGCATTGCTCTTTGAGGTGCACTGTCTGTTGGTAATCTGCTTACGTGCGAACCATTTAATTTTTTGTTTCTTGATGAAGTCGAGTACTGATGTTGTACCCACTTTTTTCCTGATGTCTTCATTTCTCAACAGGTCTCTTCTTGTTACACCCAGCATTCTGCGTAGACACTTCATCTCTGTAGTGACGACTTTTCTTCTATCATTTGTTGTCAGTGACCAGGTTTGACACTGGTACATATCATGGATTGTAATGTTATCTATGAACGACTTCAATATGTCCTTCATAATCTATATATAAAGTTTTAACTACAGACACTTTCAAAGTCAACTAGTCAGCATTTTCATTACAGTAAAGTGTTGTGTACAAAATCATCACAGGTTACTGAGGAAATGAAATGTTACGAACTGGATACATTGGGGTTAAACAAGGTGAGATGGCCTGGAACAGATGAAAGGTGGTTAGTGAACTTGCATTCATTTCCTCAGGGAGAATGGAAAGCGTATGGAAGGAGTGAGCATAATGATGACAGCTAGAGTAGTAAAGAGAACGTTAGAACAGGAATCTATCCTGAGTTCCATAATTAGAGCTTGCTTTATTATGATATATATATGTGAAGATGACAATACGGTTTCTACATGGCTTTGGCGGGGCGGGGCACCTTTTAAGCTGTGAACATAAAATAACTGGCCTAGAGGAGTCCATCTCCCTAGACAAGCCATAACCTCGTTAACCCTAGACCTTACTGTCAGTTTCCCGCTCTAACACCCGGGAGGTGGAATTAGCATTTATGTTTTATGGGTCATCAGCAGGCTACTACTTTTTAACCCTCTTAAGAGAGACTAGCTTGCCCCAACTCTGCTGGATGCAGAACTAGGCGCAAAAAACAAACTTGTAGACCCTGAGTGTCTTCAAACCATAAAAAAGTACTTGAATTTTGGATATTTCCTTTAGATAAGCCTGAATAAATCAAACTTTATAGTATTGTTAGAGTATTGGTTACAGAACTGACACCAAAGCACTCCGAAAAGACCCATATTTGCTCAAACTCGCTCAACAGATGTCGAAGGGTATGCATACTGATGGTTCCTGTGGCTCGCTGGTTAAACATACGTCTCTCTCTCTGCCCCTCAAGCATCCAGACCTACTTGTACAATGTGTAATTCTAAATTCCTTTACTCGCTGGATTGATTCAACATCCATTTTAGTGTCCACATCCAACAGTAGGTCACCAAGAGATCAAAGAACATCCTACTTATCCATCCTAAACTCCTGAACAATCAATGATAAAAAAATTACACATTAGAGTAATTTTCACAAACATATTCTTAGTTTAAAATCATGCAAGAAACAATTTATACTATTTAAACATTTAATATTTCAGGACGCAGAGGCAGACCAAGAAGAAGATGGCTACAAGATATTAAAGAAACCATGAATATGACCATCGACGAAGTGGGTGAACTGGCTAGAGACAGAGTGAATTTCAGATGTGCTGCAAAGAGAGCAATGTCTTATAAAGGATACGCACCTCGATGATGAAACATTTAATGATACTCAATCTGCTTATTCAATTACAAACTAATTGGTCTAGTGTACCACTTGAAGATATATTTCTCACCTTTGCTAAGTTCATTGATGTGCTGGACACATCATAGTACTGCCCAAGTGTTTCCAATGCATCAATTACACTGATTGATGAAATGAGTCCAACTTTGGCAGCATCTCTGACCAGATCTTTAAACCTTTCAAATTAAATATTAGGCAAAATAATTGCTGCTGATGGTTATAAAGTGGGTATATAAGTATTCGTTCCTAAACTGACATCATTGCACTCTGGGTAGACCCATAGTGCTCAGTCTCCCCCAACAGATATAGAAGAGTATGCATACTGATGGTTCCTGTGGCTTACTGGTTAAACACACTCCTCACTACGGCCCTCAGACTTCCATTTCTACCTGTACAACGGGTAACTCTAAACTGCTTAAATTTGTCAATCTCTCTCTCTCGGGTGCCATCACCGCTTAGACTAATGTACCAAATCTCATAAATTCTGCTGTTTTTAGGGACTCTGTCCCTCCGTACAGCTTCTCATTTAATTCGATATTTTCCGGCCCGGTTTCGTTTCTCAGGCCTGCTAGCAGTGGGCAGTGTTCTTCTTCTTTGCGTTCGTTCTTTACGACCAATTTTAATCACTTTTTGTGATATGTTTGATCTTTGCCAAGAACGTGTATACGTTGCACATTGGTTTGGTAGGTCCCTAAACGCATAGACTTTTACACGTTTAGGACACATGCATCCGATTTCAGCCAAACCTCCTTAGTCGCCTCTTCGACATGCATGGCAGGTAACAGTGGTTCTATTCTTTACACCCCAAATTTGGGCCCGGTAACCACTCGGGCGGCAGTGGCAGTCTTGCAGTAGGTGCTCTGCTGTCATGTCCACCTGCTCGCAGTGGCACAGGCTAATTGTACCAATTTAAAATTTGTTGTACATGTGGTACTGGAGTCTGTTATAGCCGGTACGGAGGTGGAAAATGACAACTTGGTTGCTACGGGATAGACTATAGTACTCATCTTTGGCGCTGTGTTGAGGGTGGTCTTGTGACCACTTATCTCTATATCACCATCCGATGGTTGTTTTAGCCAAATCGGTGGATCGATTCAACATCCATTTTAGTGTCCTCATCCAACAGGGAGTCTCGAAGAGAAGAACATTCCCTTATCCATGTTCAAACTCCTCAACGATCGATGCAAGCCTGTCCTCTCTCTCTTTGCCGCAAACGCCTGCATGCCCAGGACAGTAGATCCATGTAAGTCTTTGGAGGTTATAAACTTCAATAGATGACATCCACTCACACCAAAACTTGCCCTTTTGGGTCTTGTGAAGCATCGACTGAGAGTCAGATACAACAATGGCCTCAGTAAACGAAGTCCCAGAGAGTCAATGGAGGACAGCAGTAATGGCCTCAACCTCCATCTTCATATTGGAAATAATTGCCTCGTATGGTCCACTTCACTTTGCAACAACCCTACCATGCGTATTAGCCAAGAAGCCTGACTTCTCACCATGATGCGCTGACCCATTGGTATATACAGCAGCAACATCATCATTCCTTGGATTATCTTCTATCAGCTGCTTAACTGTGAGTTCAGCCTTATCGTTGCCCCAATCTCTACATTCTCTTCCAAGAGTAATAATAACGTTGCGATGATTGGTCATACTACCATTTATTGTGATCCATTCTTCCCTCGGTACATAAGTAAATAAAAAGTAACAAGCTTTTTTTCCATCCCACATGGTATATTGGGAATACAGTATTGGACCCATGTTTTTGGTCAATGTAATGACAACCGCCTTTGCTTCAGTGTTTCTCTGGTACTCATTTGAGGCCGGGTCGACCTAAGAGCATCTGGGCTGTAAAATAAATCCCACTCTAACTAGGAAATTTGATCCCTAAACCACATGAGTACAAGGCAAGTACACTAACCACTCTGCTATCGTAGCTCTCAAAGTAAGTATATGTTTATAAATAAATCCAAACTTAGTTGTTTCCTCTGGGGTTTAGAAATTGACTAGAGAAAAATAGACAGCTCTCTCATGACTGAAAAAAAAATATATTACTATCTGCTTCCCTTCTTCCTTGTTCATGCCTTTGCTTCAGAGACTGTCAATGTCCTCCAAGGTTAACCTGGAGGTCGAGATCTCTGACTATTGTTTTGCAATGCTTGTTGTGACAATTGGTCCACTTTCATTTCACGAAAGTAAACAATTGTAATTGGGACTGTTTTACTTTCGTCTGTAGGGGTGAACTTTGAGATCTTTACACATCGTCTGGTTGAAAACTAGGTTTTCTTTTAAAATCCTCATTCTCAGCTGCCATGTCACTGGGTTTAAATCTGACGTTTGTTTTATTTATATAGCTGACATTTGTCTGATGTTTGTATTTGACCTTAGTTCTAAGTTTGTATCGGCATAAGTTGGTTGAGGCGCTATTCCCCAACCAGGGTTAAAAAGGTACAAGAGAGAGAAACTTCACGAAGATTAGGATATCATCTATCCTTGCCTCATTAGCCGGATGAATCTGTTACCATGGCACCAAATGGGGAGGTGTAACATGGTCTTGTTCAATGTGACTCCCTGACACCAAATACCAGTCATTTGTGTGTCTCGCTCTGTATACTAATTATTGCACATGTTTCATTGCTAAGTGATAGTGCAATTCTTACCAGTGGGGTTTAAGAGTATCCAGGTACGACTTGTAGGCATCAACCGATTTAAAACCTGCACTGGAAGCTGCTAGCATATCCATCTGGCATTGGAACCTCTTGTCATTGGTACGAACTTTGGTGAAACCTAGATACTTGATACTGGCAATAATTTCTTCCGAGTGAGTCCTTGGAGACATGAAAAATTTCTGTTATTATTATAGGGAAAAATATTCTATCTATGCTCGATTTGTTTGGTTGTAAAAGATGTTTATAACTAATATTTATTTGGTTATATGATACTCGTCAATCAAGTATACACTTTATAAACTCTTTTCCCAAACTGGGGTCCATGAGGTACTTACAGGGAGTCCTCAAGTGTTTGAAGAAATATTATGATCTTTAACATTTTAAACAGAAAAATAAAATTTTAAAACTATGTATAAAGACAGTGATAAACTAGTTCTGCTGCGAAATCAAAGGACTGGACCAAACCGGATCCTTAATGTCTGACAGGACAAAATGAAAGATCATTTGAAGTTTCCAGCAGTCTGAGAACATTGTTTACTATTGTAACACACAGATATAATGAATTCCTGTCCATTTTCATATATAGAAACTTTTGGGGTGTCCACGCCAGCAAAATGTATTTAAAAGGAGGTCTGCGGTAATGCAAAGTTTGGGAACCACTGGCCTAGAAGATATCTGTCTTAATATATTCATTCATTGGCTTCTTTAGCTCAGGAGACAACTGAATCACAACATCTGTTGTGGCTGTAATGGCCTATTCTGAAGTGGCCATCGTTACCATAGTTGCTGCAGGTGAAACTGGAGCTGATACATAGGATGGTCTCTCTGCCCTCGCTTTTGTCTCCATAGGTGATGGTGTTTGTCCTCTTTTCTTTTTTAGCCATCCCTCACTGCCGCTCACCATGCTTGCCTGTTTTTGGCCAACTACTCCCAATTTTTTGTGTGTCTACGCTGCATTAAGTTAGATCACGTTTGCAGGTGTCAATAAATAGTAGTAATTAACGCCTATGCTGTCTAGTACCAGTTGACTATATAGAATGTCCTTTGGGATTCTACCATCGCTCATATGGCATACGTGTCCAAGCCATCTCAGGTGTCACTGACTCAGCAAGGTGTATATGCTTGTACTTTGTCCAGGATTTCTATATTGGAGATGCAGTCTTGCCATCGGATGTTGTATATTTGCCTGAGGCAGCACATGTGGAAGGTGTTGAGGCGATGTTCTTGTCTGGCATATGTGGTTCATGTCTAAATCTATATACACTAGTTATCTTACAGTGATTTTCTAACTTAAATCAAGCACAGGGGTCGCCAATAATGAATTAGTAACATGCTACATTGGTTACCAAGTGCTGTGGAAATTCCAGGCTTCTAGGCCAAAACATTCTCGGTGTGCACATGGTACACAGTTGAACTACAGACCATGATCCTTTGTTTGATGATCAAAATTACAAGTATCTCTGAAATCAGAGAAAGCTTGCCTGAATGGTGAGGGACACTAGTGAAAAGGAAGGCTTCAATGAAGAACTTTTCTTACAAATGGGAAAAACCAGCTGATGACAGCAAAACAGGATTAGAGAATAGATAGATAGAATGTTTGTGTTATAGTTCACGATTCACATCCGTTACCACAGGAAAAATACATGTCTTTATAAGTTCTACTTTTGTTTAATTGTTAGTGTTAGGCCATAGGTTATTCACATTATTTAACCATGTCGAGACTTCTGATTTCTTTTATAGTCTCCAATGTTAATTATAGAACTAAGATGGTCAAAATTTGAAAAGTTCTCACCCAAGATGACAAAATATTATACAACCTTGGAGCAACGAGCACTATTGTAAACTACTTTGCTTGGTATCCGCTGAAAGAGACTGAACACCTATGGGTATGTCTAAATTTTTGGGAAGTCAGCACTGTTAACTAATAACCAATATTAACTGTCTATCTGAAAAACTGAGTACTAACCGAGACAGAGGAAGATCCTTCTTCGCCAGAACTCTATCAGGTGGATATGGCGGTTCTTCTTCTCCTTCTTGCCGGCTGCAAAGACATAAGTTTATATATATTCAATATTTGTTATGTCCGTTTTTAGTCACTTATTTTCATTTTAGTGCAGTTAGGGTTTATTGTTTGCCTTTGTGATGTCTAGTCTGTAGAAACAAACTCAATTTCTTCGTTCATTTGTAGCCTTTGCTTGATATGGTGTTTTTGGTCAAAATGTCACTGTATTTTTTTTTGGTAAAACTAAATTACTTTGTTTCTACATGTTCCGTCTCTTCTCTAATGTCAAAGTACATGTGTGCTTAACAATAGTGCCAATACCAAGTGTTAGTTCTGCAATTCAGATCAGACCAAGTGTTAGCTCCAAAATGAAAGCTATCTCTCTCTCACGTTATTTTTCAACCATTTTAATCATTCTAGTTGTGAAATATAAACAGCCTTTGCCAAAGAACGTTTGTTTTACGTCACAATCTTCAGTACCATTTGGAGCTCAGGTGCTTGTCCTTCAGTGACGTGTCCAATTTCAACCAGCATTTACTAGGTTTGCTTTCCATTAGCCATTGACTGTCCCCAGCTGACCTGCAAGGCATCAGGTTGAAAGCTATCTGAAATGGAACTAAACCATTTTCTGTTCTATTGTTGAATGACTATTGTTGCAAATTACCAGCTCTGAGGAAAATAATCAGATTTTCAGACATTGGTTACGATAAACTGCTGAGGTGCCATCTGTTCAACATGAAGTCTCTGAAAAGGTCTATGCTGACAAAATTCTTAGTGTTTTTGGTGTGCCAGGCACGCCAGGTGTAAAGGGGGATGAATGCGTAGATAGGTTTGTGGGTATGTCAGCTGTAGAAATCAGACAAGAAATGAACCAGTCTGATATTCTGAAGGGGTGAATCTGCAACTTTAAATAGACTGCAAGAATACCAAATCAACAGCGGCATAGCTAGACAAGAGCACTATACTGGAAGTAAAAGAAGGATAGTAAACTAACATATAACTGATGTGTTGTTAGTAGCCACACGCTGAGAGTCATACTGAGGAAGAGATTAAATCACTTATGGACTAACTGGTTTGATGTACAGTGATGATGACCTGATGACTAAACTAAACATATTAAACCTAAGACATACTTTAGCAAAGGATCCAAGTGTGGCTCCAAAGCACATGTATGCCAAAGTGGTTTCGTCTTTTTGCCGATTACTTCAATTAAGTCGGCCTCTAATGGTCTTTTCTTCATGCCTTCCACTTTCTTTCTGCATTTGGTGAAGGAAAGGAATGTTTGAGTATTATTTGCTTTAAGTTATGAATAAAAACGTGACTGTACTGTTATATCTCTCTCTCTCTCGATCGTGTACTGTTATATCTAAGAGATTACCTAGCATGGTAAACAAAACTAACAAAATACAACATAAATCACATAATAAAGCAAATCAAATTATAAGACGCCAAGGAAGCCTAAGAATAGTACCACTGTGACCTACAAGGCATGTCGTAAGAGGTGACTGATGTAGGACCTAGGAAGCTACCCTAGTAAATAAAAAGCGTAGCAGAAATCAGATATGCTGGTTTACTTGTAGATGCATAACTGGCACAACATACAGCCACTCTTAGGCTCAGACCACATACAAATCACACAGAGTGGTTAACAAGTGGTCGATATGGAGCGTTCGAAGAAAAGAAGTATGACAATATTGTCATACTTATAACATTAACCCAATGGGACTGCAGAGCCGATATATCGGTTCAGAGTAATGTTCATGATGTTGCAAAGCCGATATATCGCTTTTGGATGTCTGTTGACGGAAACGAATGTATCTTTACAACCCCTTTACTGAAATTTAAAAAATCTTCAGAAACGGAACATACTTATATCTAGGTACATTTCTACCTGATTTTAATAAAGATTTGAAAGCGGGAAAGCATGTGTTATTGACTTAAAAGTCGAGTCATATTTTGTGCATAAAAAATAAAGACCAAAATGAGTTTATACAGTGTAACCTTGAGTATTGTTAGATCAAATTATAACTTGTGATAGTAATGAAGAATATTTAATTGTTAGTAATAACGACTTTTCATTGTTTATGGAATGTAGTATTGATAGTTGTAATTCTAAGTCTAATATTATAATTGCTTCTAAAGAATGGGCGTTGAACATACTATTTGTTGACATGTCCGCACTAAAAAGTGAATATTATTAAAACTAGTAGACCTAATGAGATGAAACTTATAGAATATGTTCACACATGGATTTTCTTCATTTAACTGCTACTTCTGGAAATATCTATGGATATTAAGATGTAATACAAACCCGAGAGTATAAATATTTTTACGATTGTTTTTGGTTTTAAAAATAGTCATGCTACAATAATTTAATTTTCTCAAACGCATATCACCTGATGTAAAATATTTTCCTAATCCAATTAGCAACATTTTAATATATAATATGTCATACTTTAGAGAAACAGTACTAGAGATATAAAGGTTTAAACTACTTGACATTAAATGTTAAATTGGAATTGCAAAATAAGTGCGTCCAGAGGTAAAAATAATACAGAGCGAAAGGGTTAACAACAGGCAAAACGAACAAAATAAATATGAGTAAACTTATACTTATCTCTCTCTCTCGCTATCACCGCTCAGATCGATGCACCAGATCTCCCCATAAATTCTATTCATGTGGAAATCTAATTCATGCAGCCTTAGCATTGGTGCATTTTAATTCACATCTCCAGCGCCATTTGGAGATCTTGTTCTTATCCTTCGGCGATGTGTCTGGCTTCAGCCAGCACTTACTCGGTTCGTTCTCCGTTCTGTAGCCATCTAGTGTTTTTACGGTGTGGGGTAGCTAGTCCCACTTCTAACCTCCTTAGTCGCCTCTTACAACATGCATGGCAGGTAACTTGGTTCTATTCTTTACACCCCAATTTGGGCCCCGGTAACCACTCGGGCTTCCTTCCTTCGCTTCGCTTGAAATATGTCTATATATTCAATGTTGTCTCTTGTATGAACTTCACTGTCTTTTGTAGCTCACACAGAGGTCCGTGTAGTTTTCTGTCGAGTGTTGTTTCGTTAGGCCAGTGAGTTTGCCTCAGTGTATCATATTCGGGGCAGTCTTGAAGTATGTGCTCTGCAGTCTGGTGTGCCTGTCCACATGTACACATGGCTGAATTGCCAATCTTGAATTTTGTATACATGTGGCTGCAGAGCCGATTGTGTCCTGTTCTAAGGCGCAGAATGACAACTTGTTCCAATCTGCTCGTATTATAGTAATCGTCTTGTGTTGGTATTTGTGGTTTTCTCATTGATTTAATCATCCTTTTCTTTTGGTGGTAGGTAACTGGCACATCCAGTTGCTCTCCTGCAACACCTTCTTTGGCCAATCGGTCTACTGTTTCATTTCCTGGTATTCCACAGTGAGAGGGTATCCACTGCAAGACGACCCTGCGCTGCTTGGACAATTTAGACAGTAGGGTCTGCTGTAGACCTGGCAATTTTCTGGACTGGAGTGCTTATTTTGCATCAGTCAAAAATACAACAGGTTGAGGACAGGGTCTGGTATTCAACAGTTTTTCAGTTGGCACATTGATTGCCTGAATTTCTGCATCATAGTTGTGACAGAATTTCCCGTTGGTACTTTAATCGCATCTCTAGCATTGTTTGGGTATTCTATGTACACTCCTGCTTCTCCATTCTTCACTGCATTTTCTGCTGACCCATCCGTGTATATCCGGACCCTGAGATCATGTGGGTATTCTTCATCAAGTAAACTGAGAGTGACTGTCTTGCATTGTATGCTGTTCTGCTCATCCTCGTCGAGTATTCCTTTAACTTCTGTCTGGATACATACTTCTGGTTCAGTCTCCTCTCTCCAAGGGGTTTGCTCTGGCACAGACTTTAGGGGAATGCCAACTTTTGGTGGGTCTGAAGTTTGCCTATTCAGTCTTTTGGCCTGATGAATAAAGCTGCTTCTTTTCAGCCGCCCCAATGCTAGATTTTGGAATATGTTTTTCATTGGATGGCTTGGCATACTCAGAAACTTTTCTGCCTGTGTCATCACTTTTGTGTCTCTGCGTTCTCTCAGTGCTTGTATTCCCCCACTCTTTCCATCTCCACTATTGGTGTTGATTTAATTGCTCCTGTGATGACACGGAGCGTCTGGTTTTGCACCTTATCCAGTTCTCTTAATGTGGTATTTGATGCCGGAAACCATGCAGCTGACCCATATTTCAGGTGTGGTCGTATGACTCGGGCGACTTATACTTATGACAATCACAATAATGTAAATAAAATGTGCTTTGTCTTCCCCAGGAGATGTTGAAGGGCGTACATGCTAGTGGTTCCATTGCTCTCTGGTTAAATACGCTCCTTATTCTGGTCTTCAAGTATCTAGCACTGATTGTATAATGTGTGACTCCAATGATATGCAGCATTCTCCTTATTTGAATGCAGAAATGATAACAAATACAGAATTTCCGAGGAAAACAAGACATGAACCAAATCAGCTGAAGATCGGGGCACTGCCTAGAGTAGTTGATAGTAGCTCGGCCTGCTAGCTGTGAGACGCCTCATAGCTCGGGTTCGAACCTACTGTCCGGCATTTGTTCGAGTCCCTGGTCTTACTCAGGACGATAACGTGAGTACCTCTGAAGTCGGAGAAAATCTGCCTGTATGGCGAGGGAATACTAATTACGAGTACATTGAGCACACGGCTGCCAGTGTAAAATAATTTACAATGTGCACGCTGCTGCCATTGTAAGAAATTGGAAAACGGATTTTCACGCAAAAATCAGTTTCAGAGATGAAACTTCATCTGAGTTGAAAGTGGACGAAAAAAAAAAAGCTGAAGATCAAACAGAAAGTTGCAATGTAAACTTTTTATTCAGGAACATTTCTGCATATGTCAGTACTTTTGTATCTCTGCATTAATTCAGAGCTTAACTTCTTTGCACTCCTCTCCATCCCATTCAACAAAAATATCTCCCATCTCTACTATAGGTGTTGATTTCATTGCTACTGTGATGACCTGAAGCACCTGGTTTTACAGCATAACTCACACAATGTGATATTTAATGTTGGACACCATGTAGATGACACATCTCAGATATAGTCATATATAGATATAGACATGGGCAAGTCTCAGACACTGGAACGAGTTCGAGAATTAGGCATTAAGTTTGGACATGCCAGACATTGTCGTCTTCTTGGTAGAGAGAGAAGATATACTAATCAGCTTCTCATGGGTACGGTGAGCAAATGGACTTTAGGATGGCTGCTGCAGCAGAGGACAGAGCATGAATGGGAATTCCCAATGTGCCATGATGTCGATCGCATAACATAACATAACGATGTGTTGGTAAATATTTCTAAGTATTTTCTGGCTGGCTCCTCATGTGGCCCATTTAGTTTCCTCAGGATGGCTAACTTCCTCCTGCATTTGCTGCTGCTTTGTTGATGTGCTGCATTTAGGTAATGCATACTATCATCAAAAGTAACCTGAGATAAGTAGGTTCTTTGTCTTAGCAGCCTATTTATCTTGATGATGTGTTTGATAGAGATATATTACTAGGGTTATAGTTGTCTAGGTAGATAGGAGGCAAGGTAGATGGGTGGTCAGATATATATATGACAAGGTATATAGTTGATTGAGCGAGTTGTCCAGGATAGAGCGGTATGGAGAAATTACTTGCAGGCCCTATGTAACGTATAACGGCATGAGAGGAATTATTATTATATAGTTGACTAGTTAGATAGTTAGTTAGTCTTTCCTCTTGGGCCTGTGGGCGGCGCATAGGGCAGAGCTCTCCATGTCTCGCGGTTCGTTGCTATCTGTTTTAGGTCTTTAATGTTTGCTAGGCCCATCGTTGAGCCTTCTCTGATGATGGTTCTACGCAGAGTCTCTTAGATAGATTAGTTAGATAGCTAAGTAGGTAAATGAAACAGCAGACCGACTGACCAAGGAAGGTGCCACAGGAGAGCAACCGGATGTGCCAGTTACCTACCACCAAAAGAAAAGGATGATTAAATGAATTAGAAAGCCACCAATGCCAACACAAGACAACTACTATAATATGAGCAGATTACAGTAAGTTGTCACTCTGCACCTTAGAACAGGACACAATCTACTCCAAAGTCACACGTATACAAAATTAAAGATTAGCAATTCAGTCATGTGTACATCAGACCGAAAAGCACATACTTCAAAAGTTCCCAGAATATGATATACTGAGGCAAACTTACTGGCCTAGTGCAACAACACTGGACAGATAACTATATGGACCGCCGTGTGATATACAAGAGACAACGTTGAATATATAGACAATATATCAAACGAACAAAAGGAAGGAAGCTAAGTAAGTTTAAATGTGGATAGGCAGAGGGATAGTTATACAGACATATATGGAGGGTTTCAGTACATGTTTTGACATAATACTGATTTATTTTCCGACATAAAGTTATGAATGAAAATAATACACTAGCCATGAAACACAATTTTATATGGTTGTGACTCACAGGGCAGGTTTCATCCGCGCAGAGATGGTCACAGAACTCATTCCTTTTTTGAACACATTATCCACGGATGCAGATAAGCCACTAACAAATCCACCAACTTGTCTTGAAGAAGAAAGCAAACACTTCTTTTTTTAAAAATCAATGCATGCAGGCAATGATATAATTAAATTAATATATGCTAGGGATGATATAATTAAATGAATGCAGCGAGGGACGATATAATTAAATGAATATATGCTAGGGATGATATAATTAAATGAATGCAGCGAGGGATGACATAATTAAATGAATGCAGCAAGGGAAGATATAATTAAATGAATGCAGCGAGGGAAGATATAATTAAATGAATGCAGCGAGGGATGATATAATTAAATGAATGCAGCAAGGGATGATATAATTAAATGAATGCAGCGAGGGACGATATAATTAAATGAATGCAATGAGGGACGATATAATTAAATGAATGCACGAGGAAGATATAATTAAATGAATGCAGCGAGGATGATATAATTAAATGAATGCAGCAAGGGATGATATAATTAAATGAATGCAGCGAGGGACGATATAATTAAATGAATGCAATGAGGGACGATATAATTAAATGAATGCAGCGAGGGACGATATAATTAAATGAATGCAGCGAGGGATGATATAATTAAATGAATGTATGATGGGGATGACATTAAATGAATGCATGATTGGAATGACATAATTAAATGAATGCAGATGACATCATTAAATGAATGCATGCAGAAGATGACATCAAATGAATGCACGCAGAAGATGACATCAAATGAATGCATGCAGAAGATGACATCAAATGAATACATGCAGAAGATGACATCAAATGAATGCATGCAGAAGATGACATCAAATGAATGCATGTAGGAGATAACATCATTAAATGTATGCATGCAGGAAATGACATCATTAAATGAATGCATGCAGATGACATAGGTATGTGTGTGAATAGCACTGTTGTTGCTTTAAGGTTTCACAATAGCTGTACTTCGTATTAATGATGACAGCAGGCTAAGATATGTGTTGCTGCAACTTACTGGTGTGTGCGGAGGTGGCTGTAGAGTCTAATCTTAGAACACCCTATCACAGGTGGGGGCATACATGATCATTGTTGGACAATCAATATATATATATATATATATATATATATATATATATATATATATATATATAGACCTTTATTAATGCTTCATGTAAATTAGTCATAGTCATTGCAAATGGATAATTCTCTCCTTTGGAGAAGGAAAGGCAATTCTAAATGTACTGGTGACAAGTCAAATTTCAGGAAAAATACTATCTGCCTTTTTTTCCTCTACTCTGGAAACTACACAGAAGTGTTTAGTATTATTCTACCTTCAAACAATGATGATGACAAACTAAGACCACAGACTTACTTATCAAATTTCCTAAACAATGGGCCCTTGCCTTGCAGCAAACGCATTTCTCTCAAAATATTCAAAGGTAAGGGAACCTGGGACATAAGAATGATATCAGTTGACATATTTAATAAATATGTTGGATAAATGTAGACTTTTGTACAGAGTGGTGATTAATATATGTAAACTTTTGAATGAAATATTGATGAATAAATAATGTAAATAATGCATAATATAAACACAACACAGAGGTGATATATATATATATATATACATATTTCTTTCCCACTCGCCCGCTATAAATTCAGGGGTAGTAATGTGGCTTAGCGGTAGTGAGCTCGATCACAACCCAAGAGTACCTGGTTCAAACTCTATGGCGGGAAGTTTGGAAGCAAATTTGCTCCAGTGGATTATACAAATGGTAAAAATAGACCTCACCGTTCTCTCTCGCGCTATCGTTCTTTTTGGCCATTTTGAACATTCTTATTGTGATATATAAACAGCCTTTACGAAGAAAGTTTTATAACGTCCCATCATTCAGCGCCATTTGGAGCTCTGGTGCTTATCCTTCGGTGACGTGTCCGGTTTCAGCCAGAGTTTACTGGGTTTGCTCTCCGTCAGACTTTGGCTGTCCCCAGCCTACCTGCAAGATAGCAGGTTGCTATTTTCTTTTAGGGTAGCGACCCTTAGACAACCTTCCTTCCCGGATTGTTGAGCATCATCTGTCCAGGTTGTCTTTTTTTGGACTACTTGGTTTGTTAACCATCCAGTTTTATGTACGGTTTGCTCCTCTAGGCTTTGGTTGTCACCAATCTAACTACAAGGCAGTAGTAGTTCCCTGCGAGCGGAAACGCGCACTGGATTCAAGCCTCTGCTGGGCTTTCTAGTTTATCTGCAAATTTGGGTGGTCCGCTCACCCCTACGCTTGCCACACCCCTTCGTCACTCCACCATCAGCGCCATGCACATCTGTCCCACCGGTGTGCCCATCCGTGCATCGTTCGCTCTGCCCCGGTGCCTGCCAACAGTGTCTATTAGTTCTCATCATGCACACATTCACCATGCCGACCTCACCGTTCAGAAAGCAATGACAAACTATTAACTTATGTGTGGTGCCTAGAAAATCAATGACTTGTTTACTGTGGTTGATGGCGAGGTTCTGTAAAGGATATGACGTAATTTTCATTTCAATAGTACCAAGTATGAGACCTATGACTGACTTTTGCGTGAAGGCTAGCTTTTCTAATCTTCTTCTTCTTCTTACGCTCCATATCGACCACTTGTTAACCACTCTGTGTGACTTGTATGAGAACTGAGTCAAAGAGCGATTGTACGTTGTGCTAGTTATGCGTCTACAAGTAGGCCAGCACATCCAATTTCTTCAATACTTTTTATTTACTAGGGTAGCTTACCTAGGTCCTACATCAGTCGCCTCTTATAACATGCCTTGTAGGTCACAGTGGTACTATTCTATGCTTCCGTTGAAGACCCGGCACCACACTGGTGGCTTTTCGAATTTCCTATGTCTCTAAACATTCAGTCAAGCCTTACTTCAACTTCAGAGGTACTTGTAACTTAGATCCCCAAGTAAATGATCAGAGTCTCCTGTAATCTATCCACTTACTGTGTACACACCGATAATTTTATTTCTTGGCCATGGCACATGATCAATAGCGCAGTCTGTTATAAGCTTTGCTATTGCGATCACATACATATATAGTAATTCAGTATTTTATAATGATATTGGTTTGTTGTATGTTAAAGATTTCACAGTACTAGGCTGAAGTATTTGTAGGCAAGCTTGCCAGTTCCGTTCTTTGCTGACTTTCCTCTTTCCAGTTCAAGGTGAAATATCAAAATGTAGTGATGTAGTTTCCCAAAACACAAAAAACACACACAAAACGTGGTTAATGTGACATTTGGTCTAAAGACATATACACGCTAACATGACATTTTGGCCTAAAGATCTATACAGGCTAACCTGACATTTTGGCCTAAAGACCTATACATGCTAACATGACATTTTGGTCTAAAGACCTAAACACGCTAACATGACATTTTGGCCTAAAGATCTATACACGCTAACATAACATTTTGGCCCAAAGACATATACAGGTTAGCATGCCGTTTTGACATAAAGACCTATACGGGCTAACATTTTGACCTAAAGACCTATACAGGTTTTGGCCAAAAGACCTATATAAAGCAATGGATACAAGACACCAACTAATATTCCTATATGCAACACAGCACAATCACAATGGCACAGTGATGCTTGAAACCTCAAAATTAATGACTAGAAAAAAAAGTAAGTTAAAGATTGCTTCATGTATAGCCTCTAAAGATGTATGAGTATCGCCCGAGTGGTTACCGGGCCTAAATTTGGGGTGTAAAGAATAGAACCACTGTTATCTGCCACGCATGTTGTAAGAGGCGACTAAGGATGTTTGGCTGAAATCGGATGCACATGTCCTAAACGTGTAGAAGCCTATGCGTTTAGGAGCCTACCAAACCAATGTGCAACGTATACACGTTCTTGGCAAAGATCAAACATATCACAAAGAGTGATTAAAATTGGTCGTAAAGAACGAACGCAAAGAAGAAGAAGTATGAGTATAGCCTTGTGTATCTTACCATAGACCTCAAGTGCTTCACTTTAATCAGGTGCATGATCTCGAGAAGCTCTGTTACACATGCTAGAAAGTCAGCAAAGTCTGCTTCTATTTTAAGCACCAAATCTCTGATGAAAGAATAATATGATGTATTGAGCTGCATTGTGTCGTAAAGTATAAGAACAAATGGAGAACAAATGGAACAAGTGCAATGTTTCTTGTATCCTGGATGTATCGTTTAAGTAGTATATCAGTCTCATAAAGATATCTATCTTATACACACAATAACAGATGAATGATGTGAAATATATATCAAGATCAGAGTATAAAAAAAAAGTAAAGAATGTGTTCATGCAATATAGTGATGTAGAGGTTAGGTAATCGGTTTGCTCCCTTACGGAGCCATCAGGATATTTTTCCAGAGATCCCTGGTATATGTGTAAGTGAGATCAAGTTCCTAGTCCTATCAGAGATGGAAGGTAAAATGTCGGTCTTGTGTTCAAGTTGAGCACGTAAAAGAACCCTCAGCAGTTCAAAATTAGAAAGCCGGTGTCCTGGCAAAACTCACTAAAAAATTATTTTTAAAACTTTTCTACAAAATATTTTCCTCATCTTCTAAATTACACTGGGGATCCTCCCTGGTGCTACCGAGTTTGTGCACTATCGCTGAGATCTTCCTGTGTAAGAAATAGATCAGAGCAGACATGTTTACTCACCAAAGTGCAATGATGATGGTCTTAACAATTAAGGAATCAATCAGATAAATTGGGGAATGCTGGGTCTGCATTTTTCTTTGAATATGAAACAAAATAGGGAGGAATGTGGTCAATATCGCGCAGGCAGACTTTACTTTTCAATGATTTTCTATTGCCCAAATGAGGCTGGGTCAACCTGATAGCTGTTATGGTCAAAAACTATTTAAATACTGTAGAGTTTGACCCTGGGACCCCCATGCCTACAAAGCAAGTGCACTAGACACTATGTTATCACAGCTCTCAAAGTAAGAGTGGTCTAAAATAAAAATATTAGAATACAAAAACAAATTAAAAAATTGAATGAGAGTGTTATATCTAGTGTATTATAAAATCTGTACTACTCTGTTGTTTTCAGAAACATTGATGTAAAACAAGTAGTTACAAGATAAGAGCTGCAAGTTTTAACTCTAACCCTTTATGCAATAACACGTATATATAGTTTTCCATTCACTTCTAAAGACACATAAGAGAGTGTTATATCTCTTTTATGGGCTATAAAGTGTTACTCTGTTATACATTGTATGTCATGCATGCACATTGCTTGTACCTGTAACAAAGAGCATAGCTATTTATCAGCTAGCTTGAAGTTGTTAACTAGGGTTAAGCTGTTCATGCAAATAAAGTATGCATGTTTTTTTGTCTTTCTTTTCTCTAATCTTGTTTTGCCTGACAGCATCAGGATAAGAAGAGATTTATAAAACAGGCTTTTATGAGCGCTACATAGTGTTTTTCACCTCTGTTAGAAATAAATGTATGTCTAAATTTTGCATGCACTATTTTTTGCTTTTTATCCACTGTATCAAAGTAGCATAGCTATTTGAGGTGCACTGTCTTTTGGTAATCTGTTTATGTGGCAGAACCATTTAATTTGTTGTTTCTTGATGAAGTTCAGTACTGATGTTATACCCACTTTTTCCTGATGTCTTCATTTCTAAACCGGTCTATT
This sequence comes from Arion vulgaris, assembly GCA_020796225.1. Lineage (NCBI taxonomy): Eukaryota > Metazoa > Mollusca > Gastropoda > Stylommatophora > Arionidae > Arion > Arion vulgaris. The sequence goes on along the minus strand of CM036755.1, from coordinate 61,951,115 downwards.
CTTGATACTCCCAGGATTCTGTGTAGACACTTCATATCTGTCATGACTAGTTTTCTTGAATCGTTTGATTTCTGTGTGCAGATTTGGCACTGATAGCATGTTGGGAGAAAGATTGTGTTGTACAATGTTCTTTTAGTGTTCATGGTGACATGTTTGCATTTCAAAGCTAGTGTCATTTGTCCTATGATTCGATTTGCTTTGCAACACTGCATCTATGTTGGATTTCATTAGTTATTCTTCCAATTGCTGAAAAATTATAAAAACAGAAAATGATTGGTTAGTGTTACTGAACTGACGCCATTGCACTCAGGGCAGACTCATAGGTGCAGTCTCCCACAACAGATGTCAAAAGGAATGCTTACTAAAATCAACTACTAGATTGCAGGAGCTGGGTTTGAAGATTGGGTAGCAAGAAAAGAACAGCATAACAGGTACGTGAGTAGGCTCATCAATCCAAATCGAACTGGTGCGGTCAGTCACTGGACGCTGTTGGAGATATTACGAAGGAGATCGGAGCACCTATGGACATATCCGGAGTGCAATGAAGATATTCCAAACTGAAACTGCAATGTTTTACAGAACAAAAAACTGAAATAACTATCCATAGAACATATTTACTATCTGTGCTGCAGTTGGACAGCTTTTCTTATTGCAACAAAGTTATTTTTTTTTCCAAAATTAAAATAAAAAGTTAGACTACTTACGGTTTTTCTGCCACCTCAATTTTATCAGGGATATAAACAACACCAGGAATGAATATAGGCTCAGTGATCTTTTTCTGTGCCTGAATTGAAAGACAAATAATGGACAAAATTCATGCTCATTATAATAGAGTATACAGTAAGACATATTCTTATACCATGAGTTACTGGGGAATACAGTGTTGGACCTGTATTTATCTATGACTAATGGCATACTTTTTCCCCGTGTTTGTTCACTATGAATTTAGGTGTAGTCATGCCATGACTTACTTCTCTCTATTCTCTATTCCTCGTGGAGCATAGGGCTACGACAGTTGTTCACCACTTTTCCTGGTCTCTGACTGTTTTCTTTATGGTCTCCCAGGATAGTTGAGTACCTTTCAGTTCCTCAAGAAGACTGTCTACAGGTCTGTTTTGGACGTCCTGTTTTCCGTTTCCTTCCGGGTTCATGTGCCACTAATACTAGACTATTTCCATAGTGTATGCTCAACCCATCGCCATTTTCTCCTCTTAACCTGGGTCATCATGGGTTCCTGTCCTGTTCTTAACCACAGGCCTGTGTCTGCAATTCTGTCCCACCATCTCAGTCTGAGAATCTACCGAAGACATCCGTTGACAAAGGTCTGAATCTTATTTGCAATTTAACTTAGGGACTCGCCACGTTTCCCAGCCATGCATCAACACATATTTCACATGTGAGCTGAATATTCTGAACTTTGTTTCTGTGGAGATGGCAGTAGATTTCTACACTGTGTGCAGGATAGCAAAGGCTTATCGGGCTTTCCTAATCTTGGCATTAATGTCCTCATCTATACCTCCTCATTGGCTGATCTTGCTTCCAAGGTAGACAAATTCACCAACATATATACATCTTTCCTCAATCAGTATCGGGCTTGTTATGTTGTTGCTTCGTAGTATTTGTGTCTTTTCTTGGATGATTTTAAGACCGACCGTGCTCGTTCCTGACAGAGCATCCACTTTTTCTGCATGTCTTGTAGCCTGTGTAGAGTAAGCAAGATCATCCAAGTCCAGTCCTATAATTTTGACATAAGTGTCCATTGAATGCCTTTTCGGACCCAGCATACGCCGTGAGTGTAACCCAATCAAGTAGTACATGCCACGGTGCTCTAATTGATTTTTGCAAGAAATCTTGCAAGCCTTATCCTTATCACACCAGTGTCCCTCACCATTTTAGGCATTTAGAACCTAACAGAGGTGCAAAGAACTCATATTTTCTGAGCATACAACATAGTGTCTAATTTAGTTGATTAGAGCGAACGCTAACATACAAATATGAAGTTGGAAAATTTGGTAAAAGTGCCAACTTTTACATATCATATTTCAATATATGATTGACAGCTGTGTCCAATAGTTTCCATCGCATTACATTTTTCTTCGGAGTATGTATCTCACACAATAATAGCAAGAAATGAAATGGAGCTCCAGAAATTAGTTGATAAGGTTGTGACAGAAAGTAACAACAAAGGACTCAGTTTGAATATTAAGAAGACAGAAGTTATGATCATATCAAAAAGCAGATTTTGTCAAAATGCACCATCACAGTAAATAGGACTGATTTAAGACAAGTGCGGCAATTTAAATGCCTCGGAGTCCTGGTAACATCAGATGGCAGATGTCGATCAGAAACAAAGAGCAGAATAGGCAGGCGAAAACATCATTCCTGAAAATGAGAAGCATTATCTGCAACAAGTCTTTGTCAAACCCGATCAGAATGTGAGTTATTCAGTGCTACATAGAACCAATACTGACACACGGATGCGAGTCATGGACAATGAACACACAGATGGAAAAATCTCTGAGGGCCACAGAAATGTGGTTTTATAGAAGAATGATGAGAGTCCCATGGACTGCTAAAATGACTAATGTTGAGGTGCTGAATGAGATCAAGACACAGAGAAAGCTTATCATCAATATAAGAAAGATGCAGTCATCATTTTTCGGGCATGTGATGAGGAGGGAAGGTTAAGAACACATTGTGACAACCGGTAAAATCGAGGGTAGATGAGACAGAGGAAGACACAGAGATACAATTTTGGATAGCTGACTTCATGGCATGGTAGAGCGTCGACATCTGAGCTGATAGCAAACACCAACCACAGATATTTGTGGAGATCCATGATCACCTACGCCAGCCGGCACCTGATGATGTATCTCACTGTGGCTAAGGTTGTAGGTTCGATTCCAGACAGTATTTGAACTCAACCGCAACGTCCGTGAACTGACCAAACACTAGACTGAAATGTTGACGGTTATGTCTTATCTATTATTAGAAAATGTTGACTTATGACATACCATTAGGACTAATGAAGGAACCTACCATTGTAACGAGTAACTGAATCCCACAAGTAATGAGAAAAGTTACACGCTAATGTAAACCTGGAGGAGAACAACAAAAGTGGAAGCCAACAAAACAACCGAAATAAAAATAAAAACCGCGGTAAGAAACTTCGTCCCTAGATTCCACGGGAAACGACCGTGATGCATGATGGTTTGTGATGTACGAATAGTAATTATTCGTTACTCGAATACTTACAGTTTCGTTGTCTTCTAGTATTTGTCGGGCTTCTCAGTGATTCATTTCGGCATCTTTTGACATGATTCTGACACTCAATCTATCTATATTTTTCATTAGTCTTCCTTTAGCTTTTCACCCAGATGTTCTGCTGTATAAAGTCAGTGGGCTATGGCTGCATTCTTTCTAGGTGATGAACCTAATTTTCTCTGTTTTGCTATCTTCTTCTTCTTTGCGCTTGTTCTTTACGATCAATTTTAATCACTCTTTGTGATATATTTGATCTTTGCCAAGAACGTGTATACGTTGCACATTGGTTTGATAGATCCCTAAACGCATAGACTTCCACACGCTTAGGACACAGGCATCCGATTTCAGCCAAACCTCCTTAGTCGCCTCTTACGACATGCGTGGCAGGTAACAGTGGTTCTATTCTTTACACCCCAAATTTGGGCCCCGGTAACCACTCGGCGTGTTTTGCTATGTATTTCAAGCAGTCTCGTTCAAACTTTCTCACTGATGCTAGTATTTATGACTGCCTCTTCTTGTGTTGCTGGTGACCTATCGGAAACACTGCATTTATTCTTTAGTGATCTCTGGTTATACCATATCCAATGTGGACAACAGACTGGGCAGTCAGCTTGGCGTTGTTTTCAGTTCGACTGAGTGTGGCTGTGCTTCAGCTCATACATATGCTCCGGTGTCTGCTCTACCGTTGAATCTGCAGTGGCCGGTACGTAGGCGCGTCCTGGTCTGTTCTGCTGAGGTCTTTGAGAAAGTGTTTTTATTAATCATATCCAGTTTTTGTTTTCCAGTCCATCGCAGACTCTATCTTTAGGATAGTTTTGACCTCACGAAAAGCCAGTAGTTGGTAGATTTGTTCTTTGGCACTGCCTTCCTTAGCCAAGACATCGGCACTCTCATTATCTTCAATGTCACAGTGAGATACAATCCGCTGCAGGTGAATTTCTGCCTTTATGGACAGCAGAGCAAGTTCCCTTTCTTGGTTCTGTGCTGTCAGCGGATTTAGTTTACAGTGATTGTATAGCTGGCAGTGAGTCTGTAAGAAAGACCAGGAAACATCGCACCTCCCATATGGTTATTTTCTGTGATTGTGCTTTATTCATTGTCCATGTTTGACACCGGTAGCATAAAGTAGGAAAGAAGATGCTTTTAATTAATAATATGTTGCTCAACTGACAGGAAGTTATTTGGAGGTCTGCTTAGTAAGGTTATTTTATACATGATAGCATTTGCCTTTTGAAAACTAGCTTCTATTTTCTGCCGAGTCTTCTATCGTCTGTAAATATGTTTCCGTGTATATTTTAGATAAGTATTTGAACAATATAATGTACACGGCCAACCATTAAGTAGCATCATGGCTCTCTATCAAGATAGTCAAAGCACAGTAAGAACAACAGAAGGGATGACAGATTTGTTTCCTATTACATCAGGTGTCAAACGAGGATGTGTTCTTTCATCACTGCTCTTCATATCATGTAATAAAATTACCCATAAGTCAAACATGAACATTGAGTAAATCAATGAACAACTTTTGTGTGTACACATAATCAATGTTTTTAGACACCATCAAGACAGACCGACTGCACAAAGTATGATAGAAACAAAAACTGAAGTAATGAGTGTCGTCATCATGAAGTAGCTTGTCCCTTCCATAACCTTCAGACTCGATGAATATGCTTCAAATGATTAAATCTGGAAGTCTGCGCGTGGAATGGGTGGACAGCGTGCGGAGATCACATCTCTAGAAAATGACTGTTCTGTACACACCTGGACATCTTAGAGTGCAGGGGAACGAGCGTGCTGACTTTCTTGCAAACAAAGACGTATGGACAGAGCGGATGTCATAAATGCGGTACGCTCTCATTTATGTGATTTGGACGAGTTCAGACGCTGGAACGAGACAAAGAATTAGGAGTTAAGTTTGGACTTTCCAGACAGTGTCGTCTTCGTGGTAGAGAAAAAAGATATGTTAATCAACTTCTCATGGGTACGGTGAGGAAATGGACTTTAGGATGGCTGCTGCAGCGGAGGACAGAGCACGCATAGAAATGTCCAAATGTGCCATGACGTCGATGGCATAAAATATCATACTTTACTTCGTTAAAAAAAAGTTATTTCGGTAGAAACTAGAAATTTGGTTTATTGTACTTTCTAAACTTTCGCTCATCATTTACCAAAAAAGCTATTTCGCAAGATTCTGGGCGGTGCTCACTTTAAGACTCCTTCTCCTTCTTCTTCTTTGGTCGTCACACTGCTACCGGGTTGTTGCCCAGTGTCGTGGTTTTCTGTTTTTGTCTTGCGCTGTTCTGGTGGCTTGTGTGATTGTTATTTTTGCACTTTCACAGGTTCTGCTATGCCATCTAACCATCTTTTCGTGGTCTTCCTCTTGCCTTCTTTCCGATGTTCTGTTGTAGAAGACTTTGTATACTGTGGAGTTTGGATGCATTCTTATTTAGTGACCAAACCACTTCATTCTTTATTTCTCAATGTAATTCAAACAAGGTTCTGTGCCAACTTTCTTTCTTATGCTGATGTTGGTGACTATGTCTTTTCTGGTGTTGTTGGTAACTTTTCGCAGGCAACGCCTTTCACATGTAGTTATTTTTTGTGACTGCGCTTTGTTCATTGTCCATGTTTGGCTATGGTAACACAAAGAAGGTATAAAAATGCTGTTGATCATCTGTTGCTTAGCTGCCTGTGAAATTTTTGGGTGTCTTAACCAGAGCCGGATTAGCATAGTAGCAGAAGTATCAAATGCTACGGGCCCCGCGCTTTGGGGCAACGCTCTCTGGAGCTAAATTGTCACTAGTCATAAACAAGGAACCAAGTTTGGGAGGTGGGTAATAATTTCCCTTTCATTTTTTTTTATTGAGGTTAGGGCCAAGGTCATGTTTACTCAATTTCGGACTTAATTGGGCGGTCACACTGAGCTCATTAACAACGTAACAGTTTTTTACTTTTTTGTATAGGAGTGTCTCTTGTGTGCACACGCTTCTAATAAACGAAAACTTGAAAGCTTGAACAAAAGAACAATTAAATTTGACTCATAACCCAGTTCAAGTCTCTGTTCGTTCAGTAGTTTTTGCGCGAAACTTAGTTTAAAATAAATGCAAGTGGCGTATGAAATATTGTTCTAAGACATGAGCAGATCTGGGCACTCCTAAATAAATTTCATGTCATTCACGTTTTTGTGAGAAACTGTTTTGCACTCGACTAGATGTCCCAGAAAATAATGCGAGGAAGGGCCAAATGATTAAACAGAAAACTTGGACACACTTGAAGGAGCAGCAACAAGAAGCCGCAACACAGAGCTGCATAATTTTACAGAGAAGCACACAAACGGACACAGAGAGTAATTTTTTATTTGTTCTGCTAACTTTGAATGTATTTAAATCCTCCCATCTTGTTATTTTATTATTATTTTATTTTACATAGCTAATTTTATGTTTCAGTGAGAAATTAAATTTTAAAAATAGTTTCTATCATTTTCGTTTTCAATGAATTCAAATGTTTTAAATCAGAGTTATAGTCATGTTAAGTGGTTAAATGTTTTCGATTTTGTTGAAAGTCTCTATACATTCTTTTCCGCTTCTACCTATCGATGGGGCATTCTTACAAAAGCACTGGAAGATACAGGTTCAAAACTCCCGACTTTGAAGAGACTGTTGGACACCAGGTGGTCTTCCCGAGCTGATGCGACAAAAGCACTTTTATGTAGTTTTACCATTATCAAACAAGTTTTGGATGACATCTCAAATAACATGGATCAAAAGGTAGAGTGTCGTAATCAAGCGTATGGGCTAGTTTTGGAGATGAGTAAGTTGGAAACGGAATAGTTAGCATTTTATGGAACGGAATTCTAGAACGCTTGCAAGCGTCTAGCGCTTCGTTACAGTCACCTGATCAAGACCTTAACACGGGATATGCTCTTTATGAATCGTTACACGGGTACGTTCAAGCAATGCGGCCAACATTTTCAGATATTGAGGCCAAAGCCAAAATCCTGACTCACTGTCAAGAATATCAGCAACAAACTTCACGACGACGCAAGCGAAATACTAAGTACGACGATTTTAGTGGCTCTACTACGCTCGATGAAGTTGTAGAAAATCAAACACCCAAACAAAAATTTGAAAGTCAGGTGTTTATTGTCATAATTGATAATGTACTCTCTGCCTTAGCTAAACGCATGGAAGCGTACCATAGAGTGACTGATGTATTTGGAACATTTCGGCAGTTAAAATCTCTTACAGCAGAAGAGATCTTGAAAAGAACTCCAAATATTGTCAGCTCTTACCAAGAGGATTTGGAAGAAAGCCTAGGCGACGAACTTGTGCAGTTCGCTGAACTTTTTAAAACTAATGTAGCTGCTGCTATTAGCAACGAAAAGAATGAGGCCCTTGAACTGCAATTTTATAAACTTATAATGGAAAATTCATTAGAGTCGTGTTTCCAAATGTAGAAATAGTCTTACGAATTTACTTGTCTTTAATGATTACTAACTGCAGCGGAGAACGTTCTTTTCAACATTAAAGCGTATAAAAAGTGAGTTAAGAAATATGATAGGACAAGATCGTCTAAATAACCTCACCTTAATGAACATTGAATGTAATTTACTTAGAGAAATTGATTTGTCTAGTATTATCTCTAAATTTGCTCACATTAAATCGAGACAAGTTTGTAAAATTTATGTTTTATTATTTATTATCATACAAAACTTAGGGCCCGCGCTAAAATTTGCTACGGGCCCCGCGCTGGTCTAATCCGGCTCTGGTCTTAACATTGGGGCTAGCTGGTAGGTTACAGCACTTGCTTTTTGCACTCTAGTCTCTATCTCTCTATCTAGTCTTCCGTCTTCTGTGAATATGCTTCTAAGTATTTGAATAAGTATAAGACTTCACAGAGGATAAACCTGTCTTACTTTTGTTTGTTTTACAATAACGTCGCTAACATGCAGTACATAATAATCGAACATGGTAATTAAAAAAGGAAGTTTGATAGGCGTTAAATTGTGTTGATGTTGTTTGGACTACATATTTTAACAACTCATCAAACACGGAAGTTTGTATAATACTGATTATTTTGTAGTTGTAATCTTTGAGCATATGTGTTATATATTCATTGTCATCCAGTGAATGATTCACTTATATTATATGGGTACATAATGTATTAATTCTATTTAACTAGACACTTAAGACTAAACTTAAGACACTTGGGGACGGGTTGGACAATACTAGATAATAGAGACTTTCCCGGTGAATTCCAGGAAGAATGACGCAAGTTCTGTTATTATCGGTGACCTCACTAAGAGATAGTCAATATTAATTGATTTTAAGAGATTTCCCGAAATTCACTGTTAGAAAATAGTGATGTACGTTTCAGTTACTTTTAAGTATGTTCAAGCACGAAAAGACGCACTTGTGTCTTGTGAAAATCTAAACGAATTTTATTCTAGAGAGACGAGAAGTATCGGACTCAATTCCATAAAATAGTTTGAACGAGTTGACCATGATAGAGTGGTATGGAGAAATTGTTTCAGGCCTTATATAAATGTAACATAACGGTACGAGAGAAATGCAATAACTATACATTACTTTTGCAATAAATACTTGTTACTTAATCGTTACTTAGTATTTGTTAGCATGTAACCTACTTATGGGTAATGATAATTGATAATTAAGTCGTCCTAGAAAATAAGTGAGATGGATTAGCGTAATTCATGCCATAGCCATAAGCGTTCGTCCATAGACTCGAGAGGGTTGCCACACTCGACGTTCCACATGTGAGAAAAGAATTGCACTACTACCTCCTGCACACTAGGGGCTAGAAATGTGAAGAGAAGTGACCTCATACTCAAAGGTCTAAAAAGGCTATGGGAAATGTTATTTTATACAATACTAGCAAAAAATCTACAGCCTTACAAGTAGACTTTAGGGCTGCTACCACAAACTATGGGGACCGGTGAAGACCTCAAGCGAACCGCCCTGTTTATGACACATACCGGAGTAGTCGCATAGCAGAAGTTGATTGCAGAAGAAGAAGAGGGTTGCTACCATCAAGTAATCCAGTGTAAAAATTATATTGAAGAGATCAATTCAGATCTTTATAAAATAATCAAAGAAGCATTTTAGTAAGAATACTACTTTTGGAAATAATAAAAGGCAATGTTTTATACCATATTATATGTCAATAATATAACTATATATATTTAGACCACTTGGTTGTTACAACCATTGTAATACCTATATATATTCAACTCTTTCCACGCAGAGTTATTTGCTCAATTTTCAAACAGTTAATTCAAGGGAGGTTAAAAAAAAAAAGATCCCAACTACTCATCAACAAATAAACATATATATATTATTAAATACTAAATTGAAGAAAACTGGACACCCCAATAGAATAACAAGGTTGAAAAGTAGTATAAGTAAAACAGTAGAAGTAAAACTAGAAAGACTTCTTATAAGGAAAGCAACTCTATGGCGCAGTATGCGGCTAATGGCATGCAACAGACTTCTGCCGTGGCGCAGTGTGCGGCCAAAAGCGTGGAAAGAGTTAATAATATGCAAATAGTAATACTATAAATTGTGATATAATATATGAAGTCATGCAAGGCTGCATTCTGTTCTTATCTTCTGTTGAACTCTGTGCTAAATGGACCACTGCAAAAACCACATTTATGCAAGCCATTTTTTGTATCCTACATTTTATACAGACAGCTGTTATTAGTTTTGTTATAAAACTCGCCCTTGTGGTGCCGGGGCCCGCAAGGGAAGCAAAGAATAGTACCATTGCGACCTACAAGGCATGTTGTAAGAGGCGATTGATGTAGGACCTAAGGAAGCTACCGTAGTAAATAAAAGCATTGCAGAAATCAGATGTGCTGGCCTACTTGAATGCGCATAACTGGCACAACATACAATCACGCTTAGGCTCAGATCACATACAAATCACACAGAGTGGTTAACAAGTGAGATATGGAGTGGTCGAAGAAGAGGAAGTTATAAAACTGTAATTTTTTTTAATTTATGGAACATTTACCATATATCAAAATGTGAAAAATTGAATTCTCAGTTTATTTACATTGGTGAAATATTTCTGAATAAGAAAAAGGAAATGCAAAATGGTTTTAGTAAGGAGGACAAAAATAATAAAATAGGAATAAAACTGTCACTTACCACTCAATTTGAATATATCCTATACATCTGCAAGCCATAAAATATGTTTCTATTCATATTATATCCATGTTTACACAATTCAGGAAAGTTTCATCAGTTTTTATGAATATATATCATTTTTATAAGAATTTACATTACCATGAACTCCTACATGTCCAGAACAATATATCTTCACAAGACCATGGAGGTTTAAGGCAGCTGTATCTTCCATCCACTTATTTTAGTTTAGTTTAAACATCAGATCATCATAACTACACATCAAACCAAATAGTCCATAAGTGCTACAATCTTCTCCTCATGCTCAGTATGTCTCTCAGCGTGTGACGACTAATGACACCAGTCCTTTGTTGGTTTACTATTCTTCTTTGGCCACCAGTAAAGTGCTCTTGTCTAGCTACACCACAGTTGACTTGGAATTCTTGCAGTCTTGTTAGTGTTGTAGATTCACCACTATTACTTGTCATTTACACATCCTATTTCCCTTAGAAAATTTATAATATCAGCCTGTTCCATTGCTTGCCCGGTTTTTACAGCAGCCATACCCGCAAGCCTGTCGACACGTTCATTTCCCCTTACACTTGCATGTCCTGGCACAAAAATGAAACTGGTTTTTGTCAGCCTGGACTTCCTCAGCGACTCCATTAACCCTTTCGCCCTGTATTATTTTGACCTCTGGACGCATTTATTTTGCGATTCAAATTTAACATTCAATGTCAATTAGTTTAAACCTTTATAACTCTGGTACTGTTTCTCTAAAGTATGACATATTATATATTAAATTGTTGCTAATTGAATGTGGAATACATTAATATAATAATATTTTACATCAGGTGATATAGGTTTGTGAAAATTAGATTATTGTAGCATGACTATTTTGAAAAAACAAAAATCATAAAAAATATTTGTACTCTCCGGTTTGTATTACATCTTAATATTCATAGATGTTTCCAGAAGTAGCAGCTAAATGAAGATAATCCATGTGCGAACATGTTCTATAAGTTTCATCTAACTAGGTGCAGTAGTTTTATAATATTCACTTTTTAGTGCGGACACGTCAATAAATGGAATTTGGAACGCCCATTCTTTAGATGCAATTATTACATTAGACTTACAACTATCGATACTGCATTTTATAAACATACAAATGTCATTATTACCATCAATTAAATTTCTTCATTACTATCACAAGTTATAATTTGATCTAACAGTACTCAAGATTACACTGTAAACATCCTTGGAAACATTAACGTTTAAAAAAATAAGTTTCGACTTGAACACAATAGTACACTGCTTTCCCTCTTTCAAATCTTTGTTAAATGGAGATAGTAAGTACCTACATATGTGTACTTTCCGTTTCTGAAGATTTTTTTAACTTCAGTAAAGGGGTTCTGAAGATACATTCGTTTCCTTGAACAGACATCCAAAAGCCGATATATCGGTTCTGCGACATCATGAACATTACTCTGAACCGATATATCGGCTCTGCAGTCCCGTTGGGTTAAATGTCTCAGAGCCCAACTTGTTTCAATCTTCCTGAGCATACTCATTGAGTCACTGAGAAAACATGCATGGATAAAAGTCTGTCCATCCACTCATGTTACAACTAACCATTTTGGACAGTACATAGCATGAATTAAGAGTCAATAGACATTATCATATAAGATTTATGACCTGCATGCGAAATTTTAAGTCTAATCATACTTTTTTCCCCTTTGTAAACAGTTTGGATCATAACTGACAGTCGGTGAAACTAAATGTGCAGTTTTATTTCAAATCTGAGGTAAAATGTTACATAATCAGAGACAACTCAGAGTAGCTAGTTCTGAGGATAGTCTCCAGCCAGGTCTGACTAGTCCTAGGTACAACAGTCAAAGTCGGGTGTATATCCCAGGAAGCTTTGGTGTAATGAGGTCAGGAGAACACAGTCCCTGGAATTATGGAGGACAGTTTACAGAAATAAATGAATGGTACAGGTGTGTCATCATCATCATCAAGTTACTTGTCATGTGTAGATATTTTGTCACCATAATAATTCCTCTCATACTGTTATACGTTACATAGGGCCTGAGTGCAATATCTCCATACTGCTGTATCCTGGGCAACTCGCTCAGTCTCTTCCATGGAACTGAGACCGATATTTCTTGCCTCTCTCAAGCAAAGTTCGTTTCAGTGTCTCCTTATGTCGTCCTCTCTTTCTTGAACTCTCTGCATCCTACTTCAATACCTGCTTTGATATTCTTTGATCATTTCTTCTCAAGGTGTGTCCAACATATCCCCATCGTCTCTTTCTTATAAAAGTTGTTACTAGTGGTTGACCAGACATTTCTTCTCACGTGTGTCCAACATATCCCCATCTTCACCTTCTTATAACAGTTGTTACTAGTGGTTGACCAGACATTTCTTCTCACGTGTGTCCAACATATCCCCATCTTCACCTTCTTATAACAGTTGTTACAAGTGGTTGATCAGACATTTCTTTTCGAAGTGTGTCCAACATATCCCCATCTTCCTTCTTATAACAGTTGTTACTAGTGGTTGACCAGACATTTCTTCTCACGTGTGTCCAACATATCCCCATCTTCTCCTTCTTATAACAGTTGTTACTAGTGGTTGACCAGACATTTCTTCTCACGTGTGTCCAACATATCCCCATCTTCACCTTCTTATAACAGTTGTTACTAGTGGTTGACCAGACATTTCTTCTCAAGGTGTGCCCAACATATCTCCATCTTCTCCTTCTTATAACAGTTGTTACTAGTGGTTGACCAGACATTTCTTCTCAAGGATGTGTCCAACATATCCCCATCGTCTCTTTCTTATAAAAGTTGTTACTAGTGGTTGACCAGACATTTCTTCTCAAGGTTGCCCAACATATCCCCATCTTCACCTTCTTATAACAGTTGTTACAAGTGGTTGATCAGACATTTCTTCTCAAGGTGTGTCCAACATATCCCCATCTTCACCTTCTTATAACAGTTGTTACAAGTGGTTGATCAGACATTTCTTCTCACGTGTGTCCAACATATCCCCATTTTCATAACAGTTATTACCAGCAGTTGACCAGACATTTCTCTTCATCACTTTTCATAATTCTCATTATTTTGTCACCATAACTTCATAAACATTTCACTCTAGACCAGATGTTCTTTGTTACTGTTACGTTCATCATCTATCATGGTCTGCATCCATCTTCACCTTGATCTTAATCTCTGTATTCTCTGAATTCTGCCTTTCATAATTGTCCTTTTAAATCTTCACATCATTTTATATGTCTTAACATTTAACTTACTGACAGCTAAATAACAGATGATCAACAGCACTTTCAAGCCTTCTTTGTGTTACCAGCACCAAACATGGATAATGAACAAAGCACAGTGTAAAAATAACTACATGGAAAATGCAATGCCTACAAAAAGTTACAAACAACAGAAAAGACAGTCACCAACATCAGCATAAGACAGAAAGTTGGGACGGAACCTTGCTTGAATTACATTGTGGGATCGCGAGAGAGAGAGAATTATATTGTAAAAGAAAGAATGAAATGGTTCGGCCACTTAATAAGAATGCAATCAAACTCCACTGTATACAGAGTCTTCTACAACAGAACATCAGGAAAGGAGGCGAGAGGAAGACCACAAAAAGATGGTTAGATGGCATAGTAGAATCCTGTCAAAAAGCAAAAATAACAATCACCCAAGCCACTAGATCAGCGCAAAACAAAAACAGGTTACTGGGCAACAACCTGGTAACAGTGTTCTTTTACCATACTACTCTGTCCTGGGTAACTTGCTCAATCTCTTCCATGGAATTGAGTCTGATATTTCTTACCTCAGCAAAGTTAATTACAGGGTTTACTTAGGGCTTCCTCTCTTTCTTGAACCCTTTGCCTCCCCCTTCAATGCCTGCTTTGGTATTCCTTGATAATTTGTTCTCAAGGTACGCCCGACATATCTCCTATCTTCTTAATCCATATATTGCCACTGAGAATATGCATATTCTTAGTTCTCTTAATGCTCAAATTTGGAACCTGTATAAGAATATGCAACTCTATCAACCACAGCGTCAAAGACAGAACTGCAAAAGTCTGTGCAAAAATAATCCAGCCAAAAGAAAACAGTGACACAAAGTGGCCTGCATGGTAGAATCCTCTCCCCTATTCTCTTCTTCATTTACATAAATGACATCACAGAAAAACATTTCAAAGAAGATCCACATTTCCCTTGCTGCCAATGACCTAGAAGATTTTTGAAAAATACAAACGCAGCTAAAATATGGATGTAGAATTCCCTGACAACCCTAAATAAATGGTTCAAGAAACGACTGCTTAAAATAAATGAAAAAAAATTCCAATATTTTCTCATTATCCAATAAAGCACAGCATGCAAAACTCCAAGTAAATGAGCAAACACTGCAAGTAGAAGATACAGCAGATACTCCAACTTAGATAGGCAGCACGCTAGACTGTCGAATAACATGGAACACACAAATAATAAAACATTAATCAATGTGCTATTGCCACCCGCCTTTGTGTTGCCAGGGCTCGCACGGGGAGCAAAGAATAGTAGCACTGTGATCTACAAAGCATGTCGTAAGAGGCAACTGAGGTAGAGGTCTAGGGAAGCTACCCTAGTAAATAAAAGCGTAGCAGAAATCAGATGTGCTGGCCTACTTGTAGGCGCATAACTGGCACAACGTACATCCGCTCTTTTTCTCAGATCACATATAAATCAGAAAGAGTGGTTAGCAAGTGGTCAATATGGAGAGTTTAAAGAAGAAGAAGAAACTATTGCCACTGTCAGTGATGTACAAGTAATGCTCTATTACTGATTCTACTAACCAATAGCCATCTTGAACAAAAATAGCTCAGAATGACAGTATTAGCAAGAAAAGAGATTTAGAGGTGCAGAAGTGTTCTGAGAGAGAAATTCCGGAGAACTGTTGGGGTAGTAAAGTTCTGCTCAGGACAAGCTATTTGATGATGAAGTGTTCCACTGATGAATAATGGAGATATCAGTATACTTTTTATTCCATTCTCTGTGTGTTACTTAGGTATATGAATTCTTTGCTTGTTTCGTCCATATCTGATTTGTTACTTTTATCTTGTCAAGAGCTCAGACACACAGTACCGATAGACTCTTCATGTCAGTGAATTTTAGAAGTCCATCTCTGAGCACTGATGGAAATCAGCAGAAATCAAGTACAGATATGCCTACTCCACTTCCAAAGTGGATTTGGACAATTCTAGCAAGCACACTTGGTATAGGTAATAAAGCCAGGTATGTGAATGAAGTTTCTGCAAGAGTATGTATTAGCTATTCAGTTTTAGTTATTCTGTGCTATATTGTCTATGAAAAGCTGTCAACGTTACAAGGAGAGAATATCAGAAGCATCGTTGGTACTATTCCATGCATACAGTACATCGAGAAGCAAAGAATCAAGTGGTTCAGCCATCCAATGAGAATGGAACCACATTTATTACCATCACATGTCTTCAATAATCGACACTCAGGGCGCAGAGCACAAGGCGAGCCAAGAACACGATGGATAGATAACATCTCACAGTCCCTGTGAAAGCATGGACTGGCAAGTCAAGCGCAACACACCTGACACAAGATAGAAAACTAAATCTACCCACGATGCTTCACAGCAAATGTGGTTAAGATAAGATAAAATAAGTGCTACATTGTGCCAATACTGATATACAGCTGCGAATCATGGACGATAAGCAAATAGCTAGAAAATCTATGGTGGCCACAGAGATGTGGCTTTACAGAAGAATGATGAGAATTCTATGGACTGCTAAAATGACGAATGTGAAGTTGTTGAATGAAGCCAAGACACGGCGAAAACTTATTGTCAATATAAGAAAGAGGCGGTCATAATTTTTCGGTCATGTGATGAGAAGAGGAGGTGTAGAACACATCATAACAACTGATAAAATCGAAGGGAGACGAGAAAAGGAAGACAGTGAGAAAAAAAAATATTAAACAGCCTGACTTCATGGCATGGTAGAGCGTCAACATCTGAGATAGCAAATACCAGGGACAGAGATTTGTGGGGATCCGTGATCGCCTACACCAGCCGGCACAGTGCCTGATGATGATGATGATATAATAGGACTTTATCGCAATCGATGACACAACAGTCTTAAATGTTTGTTGTTACCTCTCTCTGGTATGTGAGGAGGTGACTGTAGAGCCCATTCCGGAAGAGGTAAGATGGTCTAGAGACAAGGACAATGTGGACATTTTTCAGTTTCTTGAACTCTTTCTAGTTTACTCTTTTTATTCTGCAGTCCTGAGATTGATTGATTGATTGATTGATCAATCTCAGGACTGCAGAATAAAAAGAGTAAGCTAGACAGCGTTCAAGAAACATAAAATATGTCCACATTGCCCTTGTCTTCAAGACCATCTTACTATTTCAGGATTTCGCTCCACACTCACCTTCTCACATATCAGAGATAGGAAGACTTGGCATGAGTTGGTTGAGGGCCTATGCCCCAATCCAGGCTAAAAAGGCAGAGAGAGAGAGAGAGAGAGTCTCCTGAGATGTTGATCTGTTGTATATTAAATAAATCTCTTCACACACCTATCACTCCTATCAAAGGATTTAATCTGGAAGTCTGCGCATGGAATGGGTGGACAACATTCGGAGATCACATCTCCAGAAAATGACTTGGCTGTACACACCTAGACATGCTGAAGTTCAGGGTAACGAGCGTGCTGGCTTTCTTGCAAATAATGCACCAACTCAAGCAAGCAGAAGCATGGACAGAGCTGATATCATCAATGCTGTATGCTCTCATTTATGTGACATGAGCGAGTCTCAGACACTGGAACGAGTTTGAGAATTAGGCATTAAGTTTGGACATGCCAGACAATGTCGTCTTCGTAGTAGAGCGAGAAGATATACTAATCAGCTTCTCATAGGTACAGTGAGTAAATGGACTTTGGAATGGCTGCTGCAGCGGAGGACAGAGCACGAATGAGAATGCCCATTGTACCATGACGTTGATCGCATAACATAACATACCTATCACATGAAGCGGTGGGCTGCACTTGTATGTGCAAATCTTGTTGACCTAGGCAGCATCCTAGCTCATAATGATTAAAATTGTGGTGTGCTGGTAAGGAAGCTACCCTAGTAAATAAAAAGCGTCGCAGAAATCAGATATGTTGGCCTACTTGTAGGCGCATAACTGGCACAACATACAATTGCTCTTAGGCTCAGATCACATACAAATCATGAAGAGAGATTTAACAAATGGTTGATATATGCGTTCGAAGAAGAATGAGAAGTGATATATTGGTATTATGTCTGAAATAATGTGTTGCAACATTATTAATTCATGGGGTGTTTGGGGAAATGTGGTAGTAGGTCTGTACTTTGTTGACCAATGGCACACAATGGGTGATTTGGTCATCAAGCTGCCAACAACCTTTAAACAACAAGGGACCTTTAAACACACTTTTAAACGCAAGTGACATAAAATATGATCATTTGTGTTCAAGTGATGGTCTATGAACATTTCTTATAGTTTTGAATTCATAGCGAGCGAACACAAGAATAAAAAGAAGCATCAGTGAACCAGAGCTATATAAATACGACCATACTGCACTTCCAAGTGATGACCTGGAAAAGCATCACTGCAGTATGGTTAAGCAACTAGAAATAGAAGAGGGAAGAATAGCTTGGTGCCAAAATTTGAGTACTGAGTGCAAATGTGTTGGATCAAAATGCGCAAGTATTGCAGCCATGGTCTCACGATCAAATTCCACAGAGAAGTCAGATTTTTTTCAGATTGTAATGGTTCTCAGGTCAACACAACCTCAATTTAGTACCAGAAAAACATTGGAATTTAAAAATGGCTGTTGCCCGCCTGCCCAGCGTGTTCATTGCGCGTTGGACGATGGGTGACAAGCCCACTGTGAGTGCGGTTAAATTCCTGGCGGGCAGAAAAGCCAGAGGTTCTCCAGATTTATGGTGTTCGTGGCACCGAACTGAAGGGTTACGATGTCCATGGCACCGAGTCGAAGAGCTGAAAGCTCAAGTGTTTCTGGATCTGTAAAAAAATAAGTGACTGTTGTGCTGTTGACCACATCATCCAACATATGTCATTGGTGAAAAAAAAATGCGGTATGACCCATATTCCCCAGTATAGCTCACAGAATGAAAACAGCTACTTTACATTTTTCATCCAGAAGATGCATGCATAAAATGAATAGTTTTCCGTTTAAAATTTGGAAAAATTCAGAAGAAATTACATTTTTGATTTGTTTCTTTCTTTTCCACAGTAAAAAGGAATACCTCATTTCAACTATGCTGCATGTTCTGACATTGCTGTCTGCATTTCTGTTTGGAGCCAGTGGACTCTTCTTCAATGCCTATGACACTGCCAGTGAGTTTACCAAGACTACAGTTCTTGTATGTGTTGCAAAATCAGGGCTAGGCCTGTACTGGATTGGACTTGGCATATATGCCAATGTCCTTGCTATTCGTCTATTCAGCAATCAGAGAATGGTAGACTGTATTAGACTGCATTCAAAGACGTTTCTCAAGGTGAAATACTTTTCTCCCTCATATTGTTAAATACAATAAATTTGTGCTAAATATTTAGAGAATAAGGAGCTTTAAGGGGGGACTCTGGTCTGGAAACTTTTTCGTTGCTTTCATATTAATGTAGAGTTTGTATTACAATTTTGAGATATTATGATTTAAATGAGTAGAAAAAATTAGTAAAAAAAACAAATGTCAAAGCGTTGCCATGGAAACAATACAAAATGGCCACCAGACACAAAATTTCAAATCCCTAAGGCTCTGAATGTAATGAATATAAATGAATTCTGTTTTCACTCTAAGATGCGCAGTTGTAATATCTAAAATATTACACATGATTTTTAGGATATATTAAATATTACATTTTTATGAATTTTGATACCCCATCTGTTATGGTAGGACAAGATCACAAACAGGGAATTATGGGGTAGGGCGGGACACGGCAGGTGGAACAAGAAGGGGCAGTAGGTGGCGCTGGATAGGACACACTCTGAGGAGACTCCCTGACAGCATCACTAAACAGACACTCTGATGTAACCATGAGAGTAATAGATGTAAGGGAAGACCCAGGAACACCTGGATGCGGGAGTTGGAAACGGAATGCAAGAAAAGAGGGAGAGAGTGGAGATATTTAAAAGATGGCCTTAGACAGGAGGGCTTGAAAAAAACTTGGTCGCTGACCTATTTCTCCCCTAGGAGTGAAGAAGATACATATATACTAGCTGAGTGTCTTGGAAACTATCACCCAAGTCACTAGAGCAGCACAAGGCAAAAATAGAAAATCATCACACTAGGCAACAACTCTGTACAAACTCTGTAGTGGGATGACAAAAGAAGAAGAAGAAGTGTCTTGGTTGGAAAGTAAGTTCAAATTTGGTTTTCAAGAAAGTGGGACAAAATTAGCAAGAATTTTTTATTATGTTTATATAGCTTGTTTGTAATAATAATAATAATGAATGGCTTTATTTGCAGACGCTAAAGGGATGTAAGTATAAAAAATGCTTACATGTTTAGTAAGAGTTATCTGTATGATCAGCACTGAATAGATTGTGAATGCTATCCTGATTATTTTCTATACCATATATAGATGTAATAAATTGTGAAGAAAAGTAGTATTTTTCACAGTTTTAAAAAAAATGTGTTTTTATACATTTTGTAGATGAGCACTGCGTTTGTCGTCATGCTGCTATCAGTATCTGTGGTCATCGTAAATTTATACTCCAACCAATACTTACTAGAAGGTATGAAGTCTGCAAATGCTACATCAGTCATTGATGCCAACTGCGCAAGCATAGGAATCGATGTAAGCATTTTGTTAGTATATTATTTTCTTCTATATTAAATATAATTTTTGTAATTTTATGCCCTATCTCTCTCTCTCATACTTTTTTAACCTTGATTGGGGCATAGGCTCTTGATTATTGCCAAAATTTCTTATTTCTAGCTATCTCCTACAGCTCCCTCCAACTCTTCTTTATATTTTTGATCTCTGCCTCCAAATCTCGTCTCCATGTATTTCTAGGACTCCCTCTCTTTCACTGTCCCTGTGGGTTCCAGGAAAGGACCCTTCTTGTTATATTTCCTCGGATTTTCTCAAAGTGTGTCCTATCCAGCAACAGCGTCTTTTTTAACCTCTTAGTTCACTATTTATGCTCTTCTGTTGGTAAATATGTTAGTTTTGTTTTAAAATATTTTATGTTTTGCCCTAACAATACTGCCATCTTAACCTATTTTATTAATTGTATTTTGTTTTCACTAGCTGTTTGTAAATATTATTTAAGAGTTTCAAGAAAAGTATTAAAACTACCTTACTGACTAAAAAGTCACTTTTTCAGCCGATTCTTTGTAGGTTCTATTTTGGCTCCAAAGTCGTCTACTCCTGTTTCTGCTTGATGTGGAACTTGTTGGTTGTTGGGGTATTTCTATCAGTGTGCGACCCACACCATTAGTAAGTTTAGGTGTTCTGTTATGTTGTTTGTTGTTTGATTCGTTCTTATCAACCAAGTTAACAACTATTTGTGATCTGTGAGGTTTACACAGAGAATATGAGAATGTTGCACCCTTTACCTTGTTAGACATCTACGACAGTTCTGTTATAATAGGGTGGTGGTCCCCTAACCTTGGTTCAGTGAACTTGTTTTGAGAATGAAAATAGAGATATGTATTACATTGCCAACAAAAGATCAGAACTGATTAACTGCACCAAGAAGAGAGAGTTGTGAAGAGACATGATCGCCTATGCCGACAGGCATGGCACTTGATTGATTGATTACATTGCTGTCTTTTATTTTGTTAGTTTCACATTTTGTTCTTAACTGTTCAGATGTTTCATTTTTTATATCAGTTTTATGGGACTTAAGGTCAGTTAGATATTACATTAAGGTCAGTTATGCAATTCATAAAAGAACAACAGATTAAATGGTTTGGACACCTGACCAGAATGCCCTGGTATCGCCTTCCACAGAGAGACACACAGAAAAAGTATAATGAGTACAAGGCAAGAGGAAGACCACGCAAAAGATGGAGCGACGGCATCAAGAACAGCCTTACGAACATGAATATCAGCTTACAAAGTGCCTTAAAAAAGCACGTTTCACCCCCAACACTTCCATAAAGAAGTAAATGGTGGAAGAGAAGAAGAAGATATTGCATTAATGACAACTGAGAATATTTTGTTTTGTTTTGTAATGATTTAAGCCTTTTGAAGTCAAAACTGCTCGTCTCAGAATAAGAACAAGTCTTTTTTGGTTATATCGTGCATCGTGGCCAAACAAGCATGAATATCTGTTAGAGGGACCCAGCCTAAATTGGGTACCAGTAAAAGCACTTGGAAGTAAAGGTGGCCTGCGTGATGTTGACCACATCACCCATCGTGTGCTTACGGTCAATGAAAAATAAGGGCCTAACATTGTATTACCCTATATACCATGTGGTATAAAAGGGCTCTTATACTTTTACTTATTTTTACAAATGCCATGTAGAGTGGCATTTGGTAGTCTGAGAGTTAAACAGTTGTAGTAAATTTATATTCATGTCAATCTTTATTAATTTAACCTAAGACCTTTCGTAATTTCTGGCTTTACATGTGACATAACTGTTTTTTATTTTAGTTTCGTAAACTGCGATTAAATTGAAAGAAAATTCAACAATGTATGTTTTTTTCCACGCATTTTTCAAACACTACAGCAGCCCATAATCAGTGTCCTAAAAAAAATCACTTTCATGAAACCTCTCATGAAAATTGAGGAGTGAGTAGGCCTAAAAATGGAACTAGAGGCTGATATTGAAAGAACAGGCAAAGAAGGAAGTAAAGATGGGTGAATCAAACATTACAAAAGCCAATATCCAGTGTTCCCAAACAATCACTTTCATGAAACGTCTCATGGAATTAGAGGAATCTGTAGACTTAAAAATAGATAAGGGGCGATATTGAAGAACAGACAAAACTGGAAAGAATTGCACAGGATAGAACTTGCATGCAAACAGTTTTTATAACAGCAACATTCATATCAAATATTATAAGGAAGGAGGTGAAAATATTTAGATCATGTTCTTAAAATCAGATGAAAGAAGACTAAATAGACAAGTACTTAGGGTTGTCACAGATGGAAAAAGAGAATGTGAATACCTAAGACCACTTCTTGAAGAACATTCTTACAAGAAATAAACTATTGGGATATAAAACTATAAAAGATCTCCAATTGCTAGCAACAAATTACATCACATGGAGCTCTAAAACTCTGCTCTTGTGCGCCTTTGGCATGAAAAGAACAAACAAACTAACTAACTATGCATCCCTCAGTGATAGTGGCAGAAGATGAAGTATCTTTTTAATTGATTTTGCATCATCAGGAACATTCATGTAGATCACTGCAGCTTTTTTTCTTCTTCATATCCCTAGCTATAAGACGATTCATGGAAAAACTTTTGTACGATACTAGAATCTATGTGGAGTTCTCACGGATTCAGGCTCTAGAAAAACAGGCTGAATATGTGCAGTCACTGTCAGAGGAACCTATTCAGCAGGAACATCTGGAAGATTTGAATTCATTTTCAGGTATGTGATCTTCTTCTCCTTCGAATGCTCCATATCAACACATTGTTAAACCACTCTTTGTGATTTATATGTGATTTGAGCCTAAGAGCGATTGTACGTTGCACCAATTATGCGCCTACAAGTAGACCAGCACATCCGATTTCTGTAACGCTTTTTATTTACTTGGGTAGCTTCACTAGACTGGACTGGTCTTTGGGTTTGCGTGAGCTTGCATTACAAGTATATTTTTTTTTTATTTTGAGATCCCAAAAAGTAAAATTGTTACCTATTTTTGATATTTTTGGGGAGTCTTTCCCAGTTCTTTCTTTTATAACTAGAAGACTCAACTCTTTTTGAGATGTGCAGTACTGTAACTCTTTCCGTACCATAAATGTTACTGGATTCTAAGCATGGTTGTTTTGTAACATCAGAGTTTGTATCACCCAAATATTTTGTGTTTATGTTTTTTGCAGTAGGTATAACATTAAAAGATGAACCTCAGAGGTAACGAAAGACACTGTTTATGAAGCGCACACAAAAGCATGTTCTAAAAATCTTTTCTTACCCTGAAGCTGTTAGGCAAATCAGGACTAGAGAAAAGAAAGAAAGACAAGACGCATACAGAGGCTCGGTCCAGGTGTCTCCTTTTCGACCTGACGCTGAAAGGCAAAACAGGATTAGAGAATAGATAACATTAATATACTATATATCATTTGATGTACTGCCCGAGTGGTTACCGGGTCCAAATTTGGGGTGTAAAGAATAGAACCACTGTTACCTGCCAGCATGTCGTAAGAGGCGACTAAGGAGGTTTGGCTGAAATCGGATGCACGTGTCCGCTAGGGATTGCTAACCTGAAACAAATGCTTGCAGAAAATGGATGCACCGGCTGTAAGGCGCATAACATGTTACAACGATCCCTCACAATGAGGAATGGGATAACGGATTCTATGGTCGCCAATCTGCCTCGAGATTTAGCCATGCAATAAGAATGTCAGACCTACCATCACGAGGGTGAGCAAAACTTACTGCTGGAAAAGGTCGGCACAAATGGGGAAGCAGAAATCATAGGAATTATATCCTTCAGAACTGCCCCCAGTGTGCAGACTTGAGAAGAAAGAGGTGGCCTACTTACACTACAAACTGTATAGCGTGGCTGATAATCGGAGGCAGACGGCTGCCTTTATTAGAGAATCAAATCCCAATCTAGTGAGAACGCGGAAGAAGAATTTGATGTATAGTTGTATAGGTGTGAAACATGGACATTTAACAAAACAATGGACAGACATATATGTGCTTTTGAATATAAAAGTCACCCATGTGGTGCCCGGGCCTGCAAGGGAAGCAAAGAATTGTACCACTGCAACCTACAATACATGTCGTAAGAGGCGCTGATGTAGGCCCTAGGGATGCTACCCTAGTAAATAAAAAGCAGCGCAGAAATCGGATGTGCTGGCCTACTTGTAGGCGCATAACAGGCTCAACGTACAATTGCTTTTAGGCTCAGGTCACATACAAATCACACAGAGTGGTTGACAAGTAGTGGATGTGAAGCATTTGAAGAAGAATATAAAAGTTACAGAAAAGTCCTCCATATACCATGGGCAGAGAAGAGTACAAATAGATCTATCCAGAAAATACTCAAAATCAAAGAAAAAGGACTTCTTCTTCATCTTCCAACGTTTTCAGACATCAATTTGTATACTTCTAATGTAGTTAGTGGTCAACTGGAGTCCTTGTACATCTCTATATAGCTTGTCTTGGACTGACATCGATTTGTATACTTCTAATGTAGTTAGTGGTCAATAGAAGTCCATGTACATCTCCATATAGCTTGTCTTGGACTGACATCGATTTGTATACTTCTAATGCAGTTAGTAGTCAACCGGAGTCCATGTACATCTCCATATAGCTTGTCTTGGACTGACATCGATTTGTATACTTCTAATGTAGTTAGTGGTCAATAGAGTCCTTCCTTCCTTCTTTTCGATCAGCTTGAAATATGTCTATATATTCAATGTTGTCTCTGATGAACTTCACTGTCTTTTGTAGCTCACACAGAGGTCCGTGTAGTTTTATGTCGAGTGTTGTTTCGTTAGGCCAGTGAGCTTGCCTCAGTGTATCATATTCGGGGCAGTCTTGAAGTATGTGCTCTGCAGTCTGGTTTGACTGTCCACATGTACACATGGCTGAATTGCCAATCTTGAATTTTGTATACATGTGGCTGCGGAGCCGATTGTGTCCTGTTCTAAGGCGCAGAATAACAACTTGTTCCAATCTGCTCATATTATAGTAATCGCCTTGTGTTGGTATTTGTGGCTTTCTCATTGATTTAATCATCCTTTTCTTTGTTGGTAGGAGTCCATGTACATCTCCATATAGCTTGTCTTGGACTGACATAGGGATTGGCCATGTGTTTTCTCTCTGTTCAGTGTATGTTGGACATTTTTGCAGTATGTATGTCTCTGAGATCTTGCTGGTGCCACATGTGCATATTTCAGAAGTTCTTGTTTTGTACTTGTTAAACGGATGGTACCTCAGTTTATTGTGCCCTGTTTGTAGCCAAAAAATGATGACAACCTGTTCTTCTCTATTGAGTTTGTAGTATGCATCATCTTTTTCATGGTTTGGGTGATCTCTCACCCATTTGTCCTTGTAGGCCATTTTTATCCGTACTTTTGCTTCTTCATATGTCGTACTGGTGTCTGTTAATTGGTTCGACATACAGTAATGATGATCTGACAACTAAACTAAAATATCTTTAGACTTTTGTGCATAGTTTTACTGCAGTGTATCTCATTATCACTATCCAAATTCTTTGTGATCACACAATTTTGTTTAATTTCTTAATCAAATTGTGCAATATTCCACAGATACAAACATATGGGATGATGATATTGTTGGGTTTGACCTAAACAACGCCAGTGATCCACCTTCCAATGCAGAGCTGCTACAAAGTTTGTTGATCATGAGGATACGCACTAGCGATCAGCTGGCAAACGATATAGGTAAGTCAAGGATTGGGATAAAGAAGAAAATGAGGAAGGGAAAAATAAGAGATTAAGAGAGAGAGAATAAGGGATGAGGGATATAGATACGTGAGGGTGAGAACAACAAGACGAAGGAAGTATAGGGACAAGTGGAGAGTGAGAAAGAAGGTAGAGATAAGAGAGAGGAAGGAAGAGGGAGTCATTCTAGAATATATGTTAACTGAATGATAGATGATATAATATATCTATACTTTGACTTATTCCTCTCCGCTCCTCGTGGATTAGCCTCAACAATTGTTGGCTACTCTTCTCTGTCTCTGACTGTTTTCTTTACGGTCTCCCAGGATAGTCAAACACTTTTCAGTTCCTCAAGAAGACTTTGTCTCCAGGTCTGTTTAGGGAATCCTCTTTTTCGTTGTTCCTTGCAGGTTCCACTCAAGTGCTTGTCTAGTGACACTCAACTGTGTTTTCCATAGGATATGCTTGACCCATCGCCATTTTCTCCTCTTGACCTGGGTCATCATAGGTTCCTGTCCGGTTCTTGTTCACAGGTCTGTGTTTGCAACTCTATCATACCATCTCAGTCTGAGAATCCACCTAAGACATTCGTTGACAAAGGTCTGAATCTGATTTTTATTTGACTTGGTGACTCGCCATGTTTCCGAGCCATACCATAACACAGATTTCACATGTGAGCTGAATGTTATGTTATGTTATGTTATGTTATGCGATCGACGTCATGGCACATTTGGCATTCCCATTCGTGCTCTGTCCTCCGTTGCAGCAGCCATTCCAAAGTCCATTTGCTCACAGTACCCATGAGAAGTTGATTACTATATCTTCTCTCTACCACGAAGACGACACTGTCTGGCATGTCCAAACCTAACGCCTAATTCTCGAACTCGTCCAGTGTCTGAGACCCGCCCATGTCACACAATTGAGAGCGTACCGCATTGATGATATCGGTTCTGTCCATACTTCTGCCCACTTGCGTCTGGGCATTGTTTGCAAGAGAGCCAGCACGCTCGTTACCCTGCACTCCAGCATGTCCAGACGTGTACAGCCAAGTAATTTTCTTGAGATGTGATCTCCGAATGATGCCCACCAATTTCACACGCATACTTCCAGATTCAATCAGTTGAAGATGTGAGCTGAATATCTTGAGCTTTGCTTTCATGGAGATGGCAGCTGATTTCCACACTGTGTGCAGGATAGCAAAAGCTTATATCCATACTTTACGTTGATGATATTCATATTTTACTGTGGTATCCACTTATCCTAATAATATCCATATATTACTTTTGTTACATCAACACTTTTCTTTTTCTTTTGTCATCACACTGCTACTGCGTTGTAGCCCAGTTTTGTGGCCTTCTGCATTTGTCTTGCATTTCTCAGGTTGCTTGTCATTTTTGCTTCTTTTGGCATGATTCTAGTTCACCATCTATCCATCTTTTTCTTAGTCGCCTCTTGCGTTTCGCCTGATTTTTGCTGTTGAAGGTTTTGTAGGCTGAGGTTTGGCTACATTCTTACTAGGTGGATAAACCATTTCATTATCACTTTTTCAATCTAATTCAAGCAGGGTCTTGTTATAATCTTCTCTCTGTTGCTAGTATTTATGATTCTGTCTCTTTTTGTGTTGTTGGTGATCTTTCAAGATAGTACATTTCACATGGGATCTGTACCTGTATCTTATTCATTGTCCATCTTTGGCATGGGTAGCATAAAGTAGGAACAAGATGCTTTGGATAATTTGTTGTTTAGCTGGCATGGCTATGTTTTTTCGATGTATGAGCAAGGAGAGCTAGTTTGTAGGTGATATCATTTATCAACACATTACCTTGATTATAGTTATACCTTTATTTGGAGATATTCACATGTTATGATGGAGCTAGTGTGTTCTTAGACTAGTGGTCCGAGTTCAATTCCACAGTGGGTATGGAATTTTTTTTTTTTTTTTTTAAAAGACTGTGACAACTCTCATGTCGACCCAGCCTCAATATGTTACCAGAAAAAGCACTGGGAAGTAAAGATGATGGCGTGATGTTGACCATATCGCCCATCAAGTGCCTACGGTCAATGAAAAATACGGGCCTAACATCTTATTACCCTATATACCATGTGGTATAATAAGTGTTCCTTTTAAAAAAAAACCAACATATTATGATGATATACTTCAATGTTAAAACAGTTTTGCTGTATGAGTCAGAAACATGAAGAATATCTTGAACAATAACTAATAAATTGCAAACATTCTTCAACTTTTTCTTCTGCACAGAATAGAATGACTGAGAGGGTATGTTAGGGTCACAAATGAGAATTTTATAGATAGAATGAGACAGATCCTAGTGAACCAAGAGATAAAGAAAAGTCACTGGTGCTGGATACGCCTTGGGAAACCCCCAAAAAATGTAAGAAGAATGGCCTGCTCCTGGAACCCACAGGGATAGCAAAAGAGAGGAAACCTAGAAATACACGTGGAAGAGATCTGTAATTAGAGTATTGATACACAAAAGGGTTATAAGGAGCTGCAAGAGATGGCTAAAGATGGAAAGACTTGGCATGAGTTGGTTGATGGCCTATGCCTCAACCGGTAAAAGACATAAGGGAAAGAACAATAGGAATACATTAACTTAAATTCTTGGCTAATTAGATCATTAAATTACTGCTGCCTTGTAGTTTGATTGAGGACAATCAAAAGCTAGCGGAGCAAACCGTACACAAAACTGGATGGGCGACAAACCAAGTTATCCATAAAAAAGACCGGTTCGCTGGGCAGATGATCTCATCAGCGGGAGGGCAGGCTATCTAGGGTCGCTGCCAAAAGAAAATAGCTAACTGCGCCTTGCAGGTTTGGCTGGGGACAGCAAAGGGCTAACGGAGAGAACCCAGTAAATGCTGGTTAAACTAAACACCACCGAAGGATAAGTACAGAGCTCCAAATTGTACTGAAGGTGTGAACGACACCGTTATGATGTTAGCTGTATCACATTAGAATGATAAAACGGTCTAAGAACGATTGCCAGAAGAAGAATAGAAAAGATAATGAAATAAATCATAGCGCATCTTTGGTAAAACGGACAGACTTCGCTCTTGTAGAGTTGAGATTTTTTTATTTTGTCTATCTTTTTTCTTTGTTGCTTCCAACTCAGAGAAGTTTCATCTCTGAAACGATATGGTGAAAATCCGTTTTTCCAATTTCTTACAATGGCAAGCGTGCACATTGTAATTACTTTACACTGGCAGCCGTGTGCTCAATGTACTCGTAATTAGTATTCCTCGCCATACAGGCAGATTTTCTCCGACTTCAGAGGTACTACGTATCGTCCTGAGTAAGACCAGGGACTCGAACAAATGCCGGACAGTAGGTTCGACCCGAGCTATGAGGCGTCTCACAGCTAGCAGGCCGAGCTACTATCAACTACTCTAGGCAGTCCCCGAGTTGAGTTAAAAGGCATAAGAGAGATAGATGATGAGGATATCCATATCTTTATTTTAAGGCTTCTATCATGAGAGATTTAAAGAAGAATGGTGTGCATTTGTTGCTGTCCTAAGCGTGAAAGAGGCACAGGCTTAGAGAGAGAGAAAGAGAGAGAGAGAAAGAGAGAGAGAAAGAGAGAGATACATATCTTTTGTGATATACTCATATGACTGTGATACACACATTCATATGAGGATATTAACACTTTAATATATGGATGTTCACACATTAATATTTATGGATCATCATCATCATCATCATCAAGTAGCTTGTTCCTTCCGAACTCGCACCCATAATAGCAGTCCTGAAAAACTCTTGTTCTGTGCAAGTTGACCGGCGTTAGCAGCAGTCATTCTCAGATCATCAATGACATCTTGCACCCATCGCCTTCTAGGTCTTCCTCTCATTCTTCTTCCAGGCACCATTCCCTTCAAAATGATCTTCTCTAGGTATTCATGTCGCTTTGATGTTCCCAATATTTAATTTTCCTTGATGTTATGCTCTTTAATAGCCAACTCTCTTTAATTATAAAGCTGTTACTAACAGAAGCTTTTGTTATGGATAGCCACACAGTAATATTTGTACATATGAAATATGAAAATCGTGGCATATCCTTTACAGGACGTAGCTATCAACCACAGTAAACGAGTGGTCGATTGTCTAGGCACCACTTATACATCCAGTAGTTTGCCATTGATTTCTAAGTGAGGTCTAAACCTGCTGCTTGTAGGTTTGGCTGGGGACAGCAAAAGGCTAACGGAGAGTGAACCCAGTAAACGCTGGTTGAAACCGAACACACCATCGAAGGATAAGCACCAGAGCTCCAAATGGTACTGAAGGTTGTGAACTTATACCGTTCTTGGTATTAAGTGTTTATATATCACATTAGAATGATAAAACGGCATTAAGAACGATCGCCAAGAGAGAACGGTGAACTATTTTACCTTTTGTAAAATCCCATGGAAACGAATTTGTTTCCAAACTTGCCCACAGTGGGGTTTGAACCAGGTACGCTTGGGTTTGTGATCGAGCTCACTACCGCTTGAGCTACAGATGCTCACATTTATAGATATATACACACAGTAATATTTATGAATGTTCACACATTACTACATCTTTCCACAGCTGCCAGTATTCAAGACCAGTTTAATTCAGTGAATGCTAGAGGCAGGTCTGATTCATTTGCACCGTGGCTAGATGAAGAAGAGGTAGCTGAGATTTTTACATTTCTTATTGTTTAAACACCTTTCTTTTGCCATGACAAATTGTCTTTTCTGTTTACCATTCTTTAGATATGGATTACACCAGTGTGTGTTACCGGGGCTAGCAAGGGGAGCAAAGAATAGTAACACTGCGACCTATAAGGCATGTCATAAGAAGCTACTGATGTAGGACCTAGGGAAGCTAACTTTCAAACTTTCCCCTCTAGTAAAGATTTTATCATGGTGTCATGTCTTTTTATGTGCCCAAAATTCTTTACTTGTCTGAATTTTATTTCTCTAATAATTGTTTCTTCATGCCTAGTTTTCCTAAAACTTGTTTATTTGTCTGTTGTTGTCTGTGAAACTCTGCCTATTCTTCTATATATCCACATCTCAAATGCATCAATTCTGTCTTCTAACTGCTTGTTCATTGTCCATGTTTCTGAGCCATACATTAATATAGGATATATATAGCATTTGATAATTATCATTTTTAGCCTGTTTGTAATTTGTTTGGATGTCAGTAACTTTCTCATACTATTGAAATTATCCTTGGCCATTCCTATTCACTTTTACTTTTTTACTTTTTAAAAATTCAGAACCTGCTTAAATCTGGTCAGTGCTGTTATGTATACTCAACCTGAGAATATTAATTTTTTTGTTTGCATTCTAGAGTGAAGAAAGTTCAGAAGAAGTGATGAAGGAAACAGTGCCTGATAGTCTTCATCCCTCTGAGGAAACTACCACAAAGAAGACTCCAAGTTCTGATAGAACAGATGACGTCCAGGAAGAGCCGGTGGGTTTCGCAGAATACCCAATGAAGCCAGTATCAAGCGCAAATGAAGGGAATGAGAACAGGCAGAAGCTTCGTGACCCTGATTATCAGGCACGTATATCGTATAAGAAAGAGTCTGTCAAGACTTTATTGAGTGACTTGAGCCCTCCATTAATGACCAATGAAGAGCTCCTCTTCACCTATTTCCAGTTGCTGGTAAGCGAGCTTGAATTTATTATTAAGACCTAGGCTTCATAAAGTGATATGTGCGAAATAGATTCTTTCTCCTTCCTTTCTTTTGCTTTACGTATTGTCTGTATGCGTGAATTCACTATCAATGACACTGTGAAAACGAATACTCCAGTGCTATATTGATCTAATACTTCTGTATGGCAGCAAATCATGGACAATGAATAAACAATCAATAAGATCATTGGAAGCCACAGAGATGTGGTTTTACAGAAGAAGGCTGAAAATTTCATGGACATCGAAGAAAACAAATGAGCAGGTTTTAAATCAGGCCTGCATACAAAGAAACCTTATCAAAAGAATAAGAATCACACAATCAAGGTTCTTCGGGCATATAATGTGAAGAGACGGTTGAGAACATTTGGTAACAACAGGTAACATTCAGGGAAGGAGGTATCGCAGAGGACAGAGGGAGAAGATGCTGGATGGCCTGACATCATGGTTCAACACAAGATCAACGTCAGAACTGATTACATGCACCAGGCAGAGAGAGTTGTAGAGAGACATGATCGCCTACGCCGGCAAGCTTGACACTTGATTGATTGATTGATTGTCTATATATTCAATGTTATTTTCTGTATAAACTCAACTGCATTATGTAGCTCACACAGAGGTCTATGTAGTTTTGTTTCCAGTGTTGTTTCACTAAGCCAGTGAGTTTGTCTCAGTATATCATATTGTATGTCGTAAAAGGTGACTGAGGTAAGAGTCTAGGGAAGCTACCCTAGTAAATAGAAAGCATCACAGAAATCGGATGTGCTGGCCTACATGTAGGCACATAACTCAATCAATCAAGTGCCATGCCTGCCGGCGTAGGC
Source organism: Arion vulgaris (assembly GCA_020796225.1). Lineage (NCBI taxonomy): Eukaryota > Metazoa > Mollusca > Gastropoda > Stylommatophora > Arionidae > Arion > Arion vulgaris. The sequence continues at coordinate 61,918,569 of CM036755.1, read as the reverse complement.
GATCATGTCTCTCCACAACTCTCTTTGCTTGGTGCATGTAATCAGTTCTGACGTCGATATTTTGTCGAACCATGATGTCAGGCCATCCAACATCTTCTCCTCTGTCTTCCACGATCTCTCCTTCCCTGAATTTTACCTGTAGTCACCAAATGTTCTAAACCTTCTCTTCGCATTATATGCCCGAAGAACCTTGATTGTCGGATTCTTATTCTTTTGATAAGGTTTCTTTGTGTGCAGGCCTGATTTAAAACCTCCACGTTTGTTTTCTTTGCTGTCCATGGAATTCTCAACATTCTTCTGTAAAACCACATCTCTGTGGCTTCCAATGATCGTATTGATTGTTGTTCAGTGTCCATGATTCGCTGCCATACATAAGAATTGGTTCAATATAGCATTGAGTACTTGCTTGCAGTGTCATTGGTAGTGATTCACGCATAGCTAGGCACATAACTAGCACAACATAAATCTCCCTTAGGCTCGGATCACATACAAATCACATAGAGTGGTTTAACACAGGGTCGAAATAGAGCATTCGAAGCAAAATTATTCAAAGGAATGAATCGATTTTTCAACTGTTTTATCAAAAACCCATACTACACAGCAATACATTGCTACAGAAAAAACACATGCTTGAAAAATTCTAAGCTTTGTATTTCTATTAGTTACCTTCCCTTCAGGTTTTATAGTTCTTTTAATTCCTGCAGAGCAATATTAACTCATTTAAAAAATCTCTTATAACATTTTCCCACCAGTGTGTTGCCGGGGCCCGCAACGGCAGCAAAGAATAGTAACGCCGCAACCTATAAGCCAGGTCGTAAGAGACGATTTAGGTAGGGGCCTAGGGAAGCTACCCTAGTAAATGAAAAGCTTTGCAGAAATCGGATGCACTGGCCTACTTGTAGCGCACAACTCGTACATGTACAATCACTCTTATACTTGGATCACATACAAATCACAAAGAGTGGTTAACAAGCAGTTGATATGGAGCGCTTCGAAAAGAAAAGATAACATTTTTTTTGCTACCTTTATGTTGCCCTGCATTATTTAATCAAATTAATATTGATTTTAATGATGTCTTCAGCGTCGTTTGTCATCCACATCTCGTCTTCTACAAAGATGGATCTCAAATTGGATTACATTCGTCATGTTATGGTGTGCCTTGCTAGTTGTCTACTGGACTAGTCACACGGCACAACTATCAGGCATAAGCCAGTTCCTCATTCCCCTTGTGACTCTTGGATTCCTGACCTCAGGCTATGCAGAAGTGAACTTTGAGGGTGAAAGGTTGATCAAGGTTAGTTTAATCTAGCAACAAATTTGCATTTCTAATTTATTATCTTGGATTGCTGATATTAACTTGAATTCGCCCGTGTGCTGTCTGGGCTTGCAAGGGGAGCAAAGAATAGTAACTCTATGACTTATAAGGCATGTCGTAAGAGGCGACTGAGGTAGGGGCCCAGGAAGCTATCCTAGTAAATAAAAAGCTTCACAGAAATTGGATGTGCTGGCCTTTTGGTAGGCGCATAAATGGCACAATGTACATTCACTCTTAGGCTCAGATTACATACAAATCACACAGAGTAGTTAACGTGGTCGATATGGAGCGTTCAAAAAAGAAGAAGACTAAGTTGTACTTTAATATGGCATCAAATCTGATTGGTCATAGGAAAAGGCCATCGGAGCGGGCTCATGCCCGTTTTTTGTGGGGATTAACATGATCACTTTTTGCGTCTGTATTTATGTTTTAATAATTTTCTTCTTCACCTTTCAACTCCCAACGGAGCACAGGTCTTCAACAAACTTCTTCCAGCTCTTCCTCTCTCTTGCCATCCCTTCCAATTCTGTCCATGTTTTACCTATCCTTTTATTGTTGGCCTTCGGCTCTCTGCTTTTAATAATTTTGTCCTTGTTTTGTTTTTTTGTTTCATCATCATCAAGTGCCGTCTCCGTATTGAAGGTTGGTTGCAATGAATCTCCAGCATCCTCTGTCTTTCGCCTTGGTGTTGCACTCTGCCAGACTGTATCCTTTCCCCTCTAGTAAAGATTTTATCAAGGTGTCATGCCTTTTTATGTGCCCAAAATACTTTACTCGCCTGAGTGGTTACCGAGACCCAAATTTGGGGTGTAAAGAATAGAACCACTGTTACCTGCCAGACATGTTGTAAGAGGCGACTAAGGAGGTTTGGCTGAAATCGGATGCATGTGTCCTAAACGCATAGAATTCTATGCGTTTAGGTGCCTACCAAACCAATGTGCAATGTATACACGTTTTGGCAAAGATCAAACATATCACAAAGAGGAGTAAAATTGGTCGAAGAACGAACGCAAAGAAGAAGAAGAATAATACTTTACTTGTCTGAATTGTATTTCTCTTAACAGTTGTTTCTTCATGCCTAGTTTTACTAAAACTTGTTTATTTGTCTGTTTCTCTGTCCATGAAACCCTGCCTATTCTTCTATATATCCACTTCTCAAATGCATCGATTCTATCTTCTAACTGCTTGTTAACTTACTTCTAACATTTGTTTCACAGTGTGTTTTACCTATTGATGACAGGATGCCAGTAATCTACTACTTTCAGAATTCTAAACTAGAGCTTAAGGTTAGTGGTGGCAGTATTGTTGATATTTTTATTTTGCTATGTGTGGACAGTACGCTCAAGATGGAAAGAAAATGACAGATGATAAAAAGCGCCAGTGTGTTGCAGGGCTCACAAGGGGAGCAAAGAATAGTAACACTGCAACCTACAAGGCATGTCATAAGAGGCGGCTAAGGTAGGGGACTAGGGAAGCTACCCTTGTAAATAAAAAGTGTCGCAGAAATCAGATGTGTTAGCCTACTTGTAGGTGCATAAGTGGCACAATGTACAGTCGCTCTTAGGCTAAGATCACATACAAATCACAAAGAGTGGTCAACAAGTGGTCGATATGGATTGTTCGAAGAAGAATGGGATTATCAAAATAGATGTTTCATTTTGTTCTATAACTTTTATAATAAATATAAAAATAGATATTCCATTTTGTACCGGAAATTTTAAAGGAAATATAGAAATATTACATTGTGTTCCTGAAGCAGAATATTACAATACATATTTCATTTTGTTCCGTATCTTTAGACGAAATATCCTGTAGACATTTTAAATAAAATAAAAAGGACCTTGCAAAAATGAAAATCGTGGCATATCCTTTACAGGACTTACCTATCAACCACAGTAAACGAGTCATCAATTTTTCTAGGCACCACGTATATGTTCAGTAGTTTGCCATTGTTTTTCTTTAAAGGACCTTATTTTGCTTAAATCCACAGATCTTCAGTTTTACAATGACCTACAACACCATTGTCACAGTTGTGGCTGGCATAGCCTTGACCTTTGCCACTCGAATAATACTTGACCAATTTAATCTTAGTAAGGGACATCCAGCTTAGCAGTAGACACATCACTGAAGGTCATATCCTAGCGGCAGTCTCAAATGACTGTCATGTGACAGTGAGACTGCGATGGGACAATCGCTGAGGTGGATTTTGAATAATGAACATTTTTATGTTGAACTTTATCAACAGTTGCTGAAGTTGAAATGGTGTATTTATGTTGACCAGAAGTTGAGATTAAAACTGTACTGAGATGGAGACCAGAGGGTAAATGAAAACTTGGAAGACCCAAAACGAACTGGAGGAGAACATTAGAACAAGACCTGACAGAAATGAATCACAGCTAGAAAATAATACAGTGGACGGCCAAAATTAGAGAGAGAAGTTGAGATTATACTGCAGATGGCATTTCTCCAGTGTTTTTATTGCTGTATGCTGGATATGGAGAGGAGATGTGTCAGTAAATATCAGCTGTGCACAATTAGCGTGGGAACATTGAAATGGTTGTTGTATTGGAGGATGAAGAATGTATGAACTTGTCTAATATGCGATGATGTTGATTGGGAATACTAACTAATTGACTGATTAATATTATGTTACAAATAGTTATCATTTAGTGCCATGCTTTCTTCCATTGGTTACTAAACTGACGTCATTGCACTCCAGGCAGACCCATAGGTGTTCAGTCTCCCCCAACAGATATAGAAGAGTATGCATACTGATGGTTCCCATGGCTTGCTGGTTAAACACACTTCTCACACTGCCCATCAGACATCCAGTTCTACTTGTACAACGGGTAACTCTAAATTGCTTAAATCGCTGGATCGATTCAACATCTATCCATGGCTTTCTTCCATGGCTAGTAGTAATGGAGGCTGAAATTTTACTCTTCTTGTCATCATGAAAAGACAATATGTGAGGCTCTACTTTACAATGTGTACTATTAGTAGTAACACGCATTGTTGGAGTTTTACTATTCAATGTGATTCAATGGTTACAATAAATCTGGCTGAAGATGCAGAGTATTCCATTAGATCTATAAATAACGAGGCTTATTTTGTGGGAAGTGTTCCTCTGATGATATTAAATGAGGCTGAAGTTAATTCTAACAAGGCATTCCATAGTGATATTAAATGAGGCTGGTTATATCTAACAAGCATTCCATAGTGATATTAAATGAGGCTGAAATTAGACTATGCAAGATGTTATAACTTTTGTTATTGAAGTTATAGTTCAGCTATTACTTTGTTATTTATGTCAATTTGGCTCATATTTTACTGCCTTCTCTTGTTCGTTATGTCATTCAATTAGCTAAGATGACCGTATAGGTAGTATTAATCCCTGATTGAACTTATCTTTTTGTAATATGAATTTCGACATAACATAATTTAGAAAATATGAATCCCAGATTGAACTTATTTTGAAGCAATGTGAATTTGTAACTGACGACCACATACCAATCTCATGTAGCAGACATAAGTTTCTTTATCATACCATTTGTCTACATGACTTGTAAATCTTGAGTTTACTTTGTTTTAGTCTGTTTCATTTCATTGTTTCTACCAAGTTGTCTTCTTTACTTTTGTATGTTAAATTGCTCAAGTACCATATGCTCAACAAGATAAAGATAGAAACTTTTGTTCTGTGTGATTGTATCACTGTTTCAGTTTCAGTTTGAAATATCTTCATTGCACTCCGGACATGTCCATAGGTGCTCCTATCTCCTTCGCATTATCTCCAACAGCGTCCAGCGACTGACCATGCCAGTTCGATTTTGATTGATGAGCCTACTCATATACCTGTCGTACTGTTCTTATCGTGCCACACCGATCTTTAAACCCAGCTCCCGCAATCTAGTAGTTGACGTGGATTGGTTTAGATGAAGATCTTCCTGCGCGCACTCTATGAGGACTTTCAAAATGTCAGCTCTGTCCATTGGCTGGCCCTCTGATATGGCGGTAGAGCCAGCCAGTCTGTCTGCTTTCTCATTGTATCACTGTTAAAATCAGGTACGATCTATGAGAATCAGAAAACTTACACAACCTTGAAAAACCTCTATGGTGATGTCAGTGCTTTATGATGATTACTGCTGTTTAAAAATAAAAAAATGATTTAATTTGCCTAATACATTTTGTGCCTTACATATACAAATAAATATGCTATTGCATGTTTACTCCCAGCACATAATATTATCCTTGCATTTATTTACATAATATTATCCTTGCATTTATTTACATAATATTATTCTTGAATTTATTTACATGTTTACCTCATTCCATCTGGATTTATTTTTGATTAGTATTATGTATGTAGAAGATCATTCTGGAGGGCATGATGCCGGGCAGAAGAAGAAGAGGAAGACCAAAGAGATGATGGGTGCATGTAGATATACAATATTTTTTCTCAAACCGGACAATTTTACTACGTAAGTTACATAGGACCTACAAACAATGTCTCCATCCCATTCTATCCTGGCAACTCGTTTAATTTATTCTATGGAAATAAGTAAGATATTTCTTACTTCTCTCAGTAAAGTTCTCCTCAGGGTTTCCCTATGGAACTGACCATTTGAGAGCTCATGACATCCAGATCCAAGCTATCTGATCATGCTCTTCTGGTGATCAGAATTCATTTGCTCTAGAAAATCAATTTATATCTTTAATGTGGTACCCAACACCCCCTTAGACTGTACACACTACATTGCTATTCTTCTTGATACTGTCTCTTCTCATGCTCTATTATATATGTCTACATATTAAATGTATAAATTGGGGATTGCGAGAGAGAGCGAGAAATGTATAAATTTAATGTATATATTTTATTAGGGACGAATTAGCATAATGCGTAAGTATTCACCTACTCACTAGGACTCACAGGGTTGTGGGTTCAATCCCACACGCGATGTTCCACATGTGAGAAAATGAATTGGCCTCCCTACCTCCTGCACACTAGGGTCTGAAAAACCCCGCCCGAGTGGTTAACGGGGCCCAAAATTGGGGTGTAAAGAATAGAACCACTGTTACCTCCTGCCACGCATGTCGTAAGAGGCGACTAAGGAGGTTTGGCTGAAATCGGATGCATATGTCCTAAATGTGTAGAAATACGAGGGGAAGTCAATAAGTAAGCCACAAATGGCTGTAGAAAATAACAAAACATGATAACAACTTGAAACCAGTTTATTTTTGTACATACATTGTTCCTTTATTTCTCAACATAATTTCCACCAACATTGATGCACTTATCCCATCGTTTATCAATCCTCCAAACCGCGCATAGAACTGGGCTCTGTTTTCAAACTACGCACTCACTTCACGCGACATTCGCAGCTCCGCCAAGGTGGGTTTCAGTGACCAAAAGGTGGAAATGTTAGGGTAGTCGACTGTAGGATGATGTTCCATAACTTTCACGAGTTGGTTAATTTTCTCCTGAGTTAATCGAGCCGAGTGGTCTGGCATTGTCATGAAGAAGCAACACTCCTGTAGACAGCAGTCCTGGGCGTTTTTCAAAGTGCGCATGAAGCATCGATAGAACTCACAGTATGATTCAGAATTCACATTGTCACCTTTCTTCTGAAATTGGTTAGCACTCTGACAATCCCAGAACACCGTCAGCATGACTTTCCTGCTGATGGCGAACCTGAATTTTGACACAAGGCGAAGAAAGATGTTTCCACTGTTGAAGCACGCTTTGATTCGGCTGGTAGGATGTACCATGATTCATCCTCAGTTATAGTCTGTTCAGCATCTCTTCTCCTTCATCTTCGATCGACAGAGATGACGCAGGACAGGCCAAATCGGTTCATTTTTGTTCTCATTCAATTGTCTGGGTACCCACCATTGAAGAAATTGTGCTCAATGTGGCTACCCAGACAATTGAATGAGGAACACAAAATGAACCGATTTGGCCTGTCCTTGCATCATCTCTGTCGATACGAAGATGAAGGAGAAGAGATGCTGAACAGGACTATAACTGAGGATGAATCATGGGTACATCACTACCAGCCCGAATCAAAGCGTGCTTCAATACAGTGGAAACATCTTTCTTGGCCTTGTGTCAAAAATTCAGGTTACGCCATCAGCAGGGAAAGTCATGCTGACGGTGTTCTGGGATTGTCAAGGAGTGCTTTAACCAATTTCAAGAAGAAAGGTGACAATGTGAATTCTGAATCATACTGTGAAGTTCTATTGATGCTTCGTGATGCAATCGAAAAACGCCCAGGACTGCTGACTACAGGAGTGTTGCTTCTTCATGACAATGCCAGACCACATACGGATCAATTAACTCAGGAGAAAATTAACCAACTATGGTGGAAAATTCTGGAACATCAACCTTACAGTCCCGACTTAGCCCCTAACGATTTCCACCTTTTGGTCCACTGAAAACCCACCTTGGCGGAAGACATTTCGCGAATGACGCCGAGTTGAATGTGAAGTGAAAACGTGGTTTAGAAAACAGAGCCCGCAGTTCTATGCAGCCGTTTAGGAGGATTGATAAAACGATGGGATAAGTGCATCAATGTTGGTGGAGATTATGTTGAGAAATAAAGGAACAATGTATGTACAAAAATAAACTGGTTTCAAGTTGTTATCATGTTTAGTTATTTTCTACAGCCATTTGTGGCTTACTTATTGACTTCCCCTCGTATATGCATTTAGGGGCCTACCAAACCAATGTGCAACGTGTTCTTGGCAAAGATCAAACATATCACAAAGAGTGATTAAAATTGGTTGTAAAGAACGAACGCGAATAAGAAAAAGAAGAGGGTCTGAAAAAATCAAGTGACAGGCACTTTATACCCTAAGGTCTGAAAAGCCTTCGTGAAATTTTATTTAAATATATATTTAATTATCATAGTTTTATATTTTTTACTTTTTAAATTTGTAATTTTTTAGTTTTATATTTTTTCACATTTTTTCGTTTTTTGTCAGATATTTTCAGCTTAAAGCAGTTATGAATTTATCATCTTAATGTGGCTAAAATGTAAAGGGCCATCGCTTCATTTCGCTCGTTCTGTATCCTTAGCTTGATAATGGTCTGTTTGGTCAAAATGTCAGTTTCTTGTACTTTGTATCAAACTACCTTCAGTTATCAGAGGACTATCATCATAGCACTCCGGACATGTCCATAGGTGCTCCGATCTCCATCTCAACAAATCCAGCAGCGTCCAGCGGCCTAACACGCCAGTTCGATGTTGATTAATCAGTTTTTTTGCATATTTGATATGTTGTTCTTTACGGGCTGCACCAATATTGACACCTATCCTCTCTAATCTGGTCAGCGAGTGAGAGACTCGCAGTCCTGAAACTCTTCTGTTCGAAAGGATTATCTCAGTGCGTTAAGAATGTCATTTCAGTCCATTGCACCTCCCTTTGATACTGTGGCCATGCCAGCTAATCTGTCAGCCAGTTCATTACCCCTGACTCCTGTGTGCCCAGGGACAAAAATGAAGGTGATTTCTTTGATCCCTGTCTGTACCAGTACCTCCACCCAGTTTCGTCGCACCATTCCTGTTTCGACTTTACGAATCATTCTCATGGAGTCACTGAGTATAAAAACATGAGCGAAGTCATAAGATGCCAACCACGTTATCGCCTCTATAACCGTCCGTACCTCCATTGTCAAGCTACTTGTTGTTGTCACGTAGGTCCCACTGGCCTCTCCTACTATTTTTCCTCCTGAGTGCGAAAAAAGCCCATGCGTAGCGTTGTTGCCGAATGACTGAACTATCGGTGTAAATTACTGCATCTGTTTCATTGACGTTGTCATTGACGAGAGCCCCAACCTCAGCGTTGATTAGTGATGGATTATTTTGTTTGTAGTTTTTCTTAATGGATGTAATGACTGTAAAAGCAGTCTGAAATTGGGGTGGTACAGTAATCCATTCCTCTCCTGGTCCGATTCTGGGAGGGTTGACATATGTTCCCAAGGGTACCTTCCACCTGACTGAGCCATGATCTGCCTTACTACATATTACCTGTTTTGCCTTTTGTATACAGTTTTATATAAAACATATATGTGATTTTGAATTGAAATGTTACAGATGAGTCCTCCGTATATCATGGACAGAGAAGAGAACAAATAGATCTATCCAGAAAGAACTCAGCATCAAAGAAAACTGGCTGATGCTACATATAAGAATGAGAAAATTAAAATATTTTGGAAATATAGACACGAAGGGCTGGAAAAGACCATCATGGAAGGAATCATCCCTGCAAAGAGCAAAAATGATGAAAACCATGGAGAAAATGGGTTCAGGATGTAACTGATGGTTTGAGAATGGCAGCTGCAGGACATCTGGCCTATGAAGGAGAATTCTGAAGGACTGTTAAAGTGGCAAAGATCTGTCCAGGACAAGTTGTTTGATGATTATATAGTTTTACTGCAATCTTCCCATGTATGATTTGAATATAAATTTTGTTGTGTTTTGCAACTTTTGTGCTCACATAACTGATTTTAGCAAGATTCTGAGCCTAACACAACACCACCCAACACATAGCTTTACAGAAGCAAAGACTCTCCTGAAACAATTCAGGAAAATGATGTGGAGAAAAACAAATGGAGGATACAACCCAGAGCACGACAGTATAAATACACTAAACAGAAAAGCACAGACCACAGTCTTCAGACTTAGAAGGGGACACTGCAGTCTCAGAGCACACCTCCACAGAATGGGTCTCAGGGACTCGGCAGCCTGCACCTGTGGAGCACCTAAGCAGTCCCCAGAGCACATCCTGCAAGACTGCCCAGTCTGAGTAGTGTGAGAATGGAGATCTGGCCAACAGAAACAACTCTACAAGACAAATTATGGGGGGGTGGTGAAGATCTCAAGCACACCGCCCTGTTTATGACATATACCGGAGTAGTCGCATATCAGAAGTTTATTGCAGAAGATGAAGAAGAAGCAAGATCTACACACTCAGCACTTGCATTGTTGTTTTTTTCTTCTCATATGTCATATGGTTTTCATAATTTATTTCACATAATTTTATTTACACTATTTCAAATTTATGGGCTCTCAAGACTGATATTTAGAATCCACGCTTGATATATGTGAGAGCCGCAGTAGCGTAGTTGTTAGTGAACTTGCTTCTTAGGCTATCGGTCTGGGTTCAATGCCACAAGTAGGTGTGGAATTTTTCCCTACCATAACGGCTCTCAGGTTGACCCAACCTCAATTGGGTACCAGGAAAATCACTGGGAAGTAAAGCAGCCGGCGTGATGTTGGCGACATCACCCATCGTATGCTGGTGGTTAATGAAAAATACGGACCTAACACCGTATTACCCTATATACCACATGGTATAAAAAGTATTCCTTTACATTTGCTTTTTACTTGATATATGTACTTATTAGAATTGACGCACTAGTCACTTGGATTCTTGTGTTTTTTCACATATGTTATGATATTCATAATTATTTTCTACTCAGCACTTGTATTCTTGGTTTTTTGTTCTTTTTGCAACTTTTGTGCTCACTTAACCGATTTTAGCAAGATTCTACACACTCAGCACTTGCATTCTTGGTTTTTTTTTTCTCATATGATATAGTTTTCATCATTTATTTCACATAATTTTATTTACACTATTTAAAATGTATATGCTCTCAGAAATGATATTTTTTACCCGATCCAGAAGCACTTGAGCTTTCAGCCCTTCGGCTCGGTGCCATAGACATCGTAACCCTTCGGTTCAGTGCCACAAACACCATAAATCTGGGAATCTGTGGCTTTTTCTGCCAGCCTGCATTATTGAACCCTCACTCACAGAGGGTTTGTCACCCGCAGTCCAACGTGCTACGAACACGCTGGGCAGAGAAATGATATTTAAGATCCATACTTGATGGGGGTCTCTTTGGCTAAGTGATTAAGCCCTTGCCTTGCGAGTTGAAGGTCGTGTGTTTGAATTTGGACCTCACCATTCTGTTCACAAGTGCATTTTTTCCAGAGTCCTCTAGGGTTGTTGTGGCACGGAGTTGTGTTTTGTGCAATGCTCTCGGCAGGTGGTGTGCCATTTCTGCTGAGAGGGACTGAGCCAAATGGGGTAAAATCCTGTTACGAAGTCAATCTTTCAGCTTCAAAACCTTTAAAATTTGATATATTTGCTTATTCGAATTTACACGCTCATCATTTGGAATCTTGTGTTTTATTCGCATATGACGTTCATTTATTTCACATAATTTTATTTACAGTACCTCAAATGTATATGCTCAAAAACTGATATTCTAAATGCTCATCACTTAGTTCCTTGTGTTTCTAGGTGCTCTGTGAATTTGTCTTTGATTTCATCTTCTGCTGGAGCATAGCACACTAAAACAGATATTTTTGGAAATTTTGTGTTAAATCTGGTATATCTTCTTCTTCAAACGCTCCATATCGACCACTTGTTAACCACTATTTGTGGTTTGTATGTGATCCAAGCCTAAGAGCGATTGTAAGTTGTGTCAGTTATGCGCCTACAAGTAGGCCTGCACATCCAATTTCTGCGATGTTTTTATTTACTAGGTAGCTTCCTAGTCCCCTACCTCAGTCGCTTTTACGACATGCCTTATAAGTCAGTCTTACTATTCTTTTCTCCCCTTGAGTGCCCTGGCAACACACAGGCGAATCTGGTATATAAAAGACGTTCATTTATTGGTTCCCAATTTAATAGTGTATTACTGTGTTATTTTTGGATTATAAATGCAACTCCTTCTTTATATTGTTCATCAGTTGTGTCTGACCAAATTATCACTTCCCGTCCTATTGTCTTTTCCAGGGTTTATCCATCTGTCTACTGTGATGTCTAAAATATTAATTTTGTATTGTTTCATCTACTTAAAACTTGTGCTAATTTTCTGCTCTGAAATAAGGTTCTAACATTCCAACATCCGATAACAGATGTGGATTTGGGTGATAGAAGGTTAGTCATCTGGATGGAGACTTTCTTTTGGGTTTGATCTGCTTCCTTAACGAAACCAGTTGCCTGATTTACCTCGTTCCCTTCATCTGATGCACTATTCCCTTCATCTGATGCACATTGTTCCCTTCATCTGATGCACATTGTTCCCATCTTCATCTTTCTTATGATGCACCTCATTCCCTTCATCTGATGCACATTGTTCTCTTCATCTGATGCACATTGTTCCCTTCATCTGATACACCTCATTCCCTTCATCTGATGTGACAGTAGTATCTTCTGTTTCCATAACACAACATTTTTTAAACAGGAATGGGTTGATAGCCCCTTGCCGAACCCCCAACCTGGAGGACCAGGAGGTCACATTTTGTCTGCCCTCTATCCTTCAACCTGTGTGACATAAGTGTTCATACAAGGATCAAAGCTCTTGTTAGCATAGCTTTCTGGATCATGGAGGTGCTTCAAGAGAATATATATAAACAACAAATTAAATGGTTCGGCCACACAACAGACAGTCTGCCTCAAAGCCAATGTTACTCCGATATAGCGGATACAAAGCAAAAGGCTGGCCACGCAAAAAGTGGACCTCAGAGATAAGAGGCGATCAAAGAGACTGTTTATAAGCGCACACAAAGCCTGTTCTAGAAATCTCTTATCCTGACGTGAGACACAACAGGACTGGAGAAAAGAAAGAAAAGAGTAGGACTGGGCACATGATGAGCATATTTAACCAGAAAGCTTTAGAAACAATCGTAATGCATACCTTTGACATATACTGGTGCAGACTGAGCACCTATGGATCTGCCAGCAGTGCTACGGTGTCCGTTAAATAACTAATAAGACATTGGTATCTTTCCTAAAAATCATCTTTATGTCTCATTCACTGCAGGTTATTTTCTTTATCTTGTGTTCACCCGCCATGAATTCTTTTCTTCTTGACGCTCCATATCGACCACTTGTTCACCACTCTGTGTGATTTGTATGTGATTTGAGACTAAGAGCGATTGTACGTTGTGCCAGTTATGCGCCCACAGTAGGCCAGCACACCCGATTTCTGCGATGCTTTTTATTTACTAGGGTAGCTTCCTACCACAAAGGCGGCTATGAATTCAGGTGTAGTCAGTGTGCTTGGAATGGTGTATCTGACAGATTTTTGCGTTAAGACCTGCTTTCCTTATCAGTGTCTCCCGCCATATAGGCATGACTTCTCCGACTTCAGAGGTAACTACTAGTTATCATTGCCGTTATGCCTTTCTTCTTCTTCTTCTCTGAACTTCTCTTGAAGCGTAAGGCAATCAACAAATTTCCTCCAACCTGATCGGTCTTGGTTGGTGCCTGGAAGAAGAATGAGAGGAAGACCTAGAAGACAATGGGTGAAGATGTCGTTGATTATCTGAGAATGACTGCTGCTGACTCCGGCCAACTTGCAAAGAACAGAGAATTTTTCAGGACTGCTTTCATGGAAGTCAAGTTCCGGAAGGGACAGGCTACTTGATGATGATGATCTGTCTTGAACAAGCCAGCTTAGTACATTCCAGGTCTTTCCTGCCTCTTTTCTTTCTCTGTCTACAGTTCGTCTCATGTCGCTCTAGGTTATCTCCTGCTGATAATGTTAGAAAAACTGTGCATGCAACAAGGCTGAAATCTGCCTTCAGCAGTTACAACAGTCTCAGGAAATGAATTGAAACATCTAATGCAGCTAACTGTATCTCTGGGATAAATAAAAAAAAATTACCTACACATTCTAGTCAATTTTGTCACAAGACAACACTTGTTATCATTAATTAACACATTAACTACCATATGTCGAGTTTCGCCAATTTATCTGCCTCGTTTGGCCATCTGCTGCAGACTGTGCCATAATTTGTTTCATTGTCAAATAAATGTACATCAATGTATTCTGACCCTTACTGGTTTGTTTATTTATTCATTTACTTTCTGTTATCTTGTGATAAAGTACATCTTTTATGAACTAAATTACTTGCTATTCATAAAAGCTCATGAAAAAACAAAAACTTGCAGTCATAGAAAGTTGATGTTTTGTTTGATAATTTACTTATGTGGCCGAACCATTTAATTTGTTATATCTTGATGAAGTTCAGTACTGATGTTGTACCCACTTTTTCCTGATGTCTTCATTTCTAAACCAGCCTCTTCTTATATTCCTAGCATTCTGTGTAGACATTTCATTTCTATCGTGACTAAGTTTACTTCTGTCTTTTGATGCTGCCATCCGGGTTTGGCACCGATACCACAATCTTTCTCCCAGCAGTAATACTGGTTCTGCTGAACCTGTAAACATCTTGACGACAGCTCAGGAAAAGCTACCTCCAGTCTATTAAAACCCCTCTAACCAGGACCCCCTTCCCCCATGTGGTTTATGGGGTAGGAAAGAATAGAACAACTGTCTCCTATCACATCATAATAGGCAGTTAAGAATAGGGGTTAGATCGAGTCTGCGACCATATACTGTAAAAAAAAAAAAGCAGCTACAGAGACAGAAAAATTTCAAATGAAGATCCAGATGCCATAGTCTATTGTCTTTCCCCAGGTGAAAGATGGAATTGGTTGTCCACTCTTGACGTTAAGCAGTGGCATGCTGTGACTTTTCTAAAAGGGGACTAGGTTAAGAAACAAGGCAATTTATCAAGGATACTTTTACCGTTCACAGATTACCTCTTTCGAGAGAGCTTTGCAATGTCGATAGTTTCGTCTAACATTATTGCTAGACAAAAAATGCATTATTAAGTTCTGACTTAACCTCATACAGAATGACATCATCAACACAGTCAATGATGTAGTTTTGAATGATGTTGGAGGTTCCTTTAAACACCCCTCCTCTGAAGATAAAACTCCAACTTACTATCATATTTATGAAGTACGTAAAAGTTTTTCAGCCAAAGGATCGATTCCATTGTACCAGGTTTTACCCCTTATGACTCGATTCTTCTATGCGGAAATGACACGTTTCCTACCGAGAGCGTTGCACAAAGCATGAACTCCGTCCACAATGCTAGGTTTCTATGGAAAATAAATGTACTCGTGAACAGAACAGCACTGTCCGGATTCGAACACACAACCTTCGACTCGCAAGACAAGGGCTTAACTACTTAGCCACAAGACCCACATATAATACATGCATATGCTCTCTTCGAACACTCCACAATGACTACTTGTTAACCACTCTGTGTGATTTGTATGTGAGCTGAGCCTAAGAGAGATTGAACATTGTACCCGTTATGCGCCTACAAGTAGCCTGCACATACAACTTCTGCGATGCTTTTTATTTACTATCGTAGCCTTTCTAGGTCCTACATCAGTCGCCTCTTATGAACAGCCTTTAGGTCGCAGTGGTACTATTCGTTGCTTCCCTGCGGACCCCGGCACCACACGGGCGATGCATTTGTTCATTGTAGTTTCCCTGGTTAAGGGAATCTTGCCGTTCATTGTAGTTTCCCGGTTAAGGGAATCTTGCCGTTCGTTCATGGTAGTTTCCCGGTTAAGGAATCTTGCCGTTTGTTGTAAATGACAACTCTTGTTTAGCCAACACACATCAATTAATCACCTCATTAGTAACTGGTTTGAATCCATCAATGTTTTAAAGAATCAAAACTTTTATATTCACTTAATAGAGAAACCGAAAACCATGACACTGGGCAACTACCCGGTAACAGTCTGACAACACAAGAAAAGAAGCACTGCAACTATATTATAGTTTCTTCGAAAGTTTGTCATGTAGTTATTGCATTTGTAATGTAGTTATTGCGTTTGTAATGTAGTTATTGCGGATAATGAATCTTTTCATGCCGCATATTGACGTGAAAATTATTGATATCACAAAAACATTATTACTCCAAA
Organism: Arion vulgaris; assembly: GCA_020796225.1. NCBI lineage: Eukaryota > Metazoa > Mollusca > Gastropoda > Stylommatophora > Arionidae > Arion > Arion vulgaris. The sequence goes on along the minus strand of CM036755.1, from coordinate 61,902,449 downwards.
CTACCTGATCTGTTTCGAACAGCACACAAGACCAACAATTGATACAATCTGCTTCTTGATTTGCCTTCAGTTAACCATTTTGTACCAATATAATAGTCCGTCTTGAAATGGCGCATATAGTATTTTACTTTTGTGCTAACCTAAATGTTTGTGCTTGGTCTACCTTTCGTTTTTACTTGATGCATTTCTTCAAAACTGAGACCTCCAGATGATGATGTGAATAATCTAATCGAATACAACACGTGACAGGCCAACGACACTGCATGCAATATCTCGCTGACCTACTTTTATTAAATCACATGTATGTATACTCTACACTCTGTAGTGAGGGACTAGATTTCAAAACCAATTCCGTTTTTATATTTCATACATTAAAGCGCTGTCAAACTATACTAACAATCGAACACTTCCCCAGATCCCTTTCATTAACTGGAACAATTAAATATGGTTAATAACGAAAGAATTACCCATCAGAAGATAAAAACGGCAAATAAATTTGTATGCGACAGAACGCCAAGGGTTAGCATATATAATATATATACACAGACAATCACACAGGACTATTGTAGAGTCAGCTAGTCCCTGTATCTGAAAGAGTCGATTAAACCATGACCCTCTTTGGTAAAAAAACCGAGCGCTACCGATGTCTAAGTGGAGTCTTTGGTATCTCAATTAGCAGGAAATTTTTTTGCAGTAGTGCGATGCAAATTGTGAGAAATATGAATGCTGTTTAATCAGTATTTTTATTTTATGCTTTTAATTAGATGAAATTTAATTAAATGGAAATTTAATTCAAATTAGAAAAACTGTAACGCTTGGGGAACAAGCTAGTCCTATTAGTCCAGAGGACGGCACGCCACTGACGTTAAGTGTAGGTGTGGGAGCTTTAATTTGTGTTCTAGGGCCAGATGAGTCGCCCTTGTTGTGTTATATCTGTGTTTATTTAGTGTGGTCTTGATATTGTCTATCTTTTTTTTCTTGGTCTTCCCATTGCTATAGTACCTGATCTCTTTTTATTGTATGCTATTATTGGAAAATTAAATATTTCGGACACATCAAACGACATGAGTGTCTAGAGAAATTAATTTTGAATTAATTAATGGTGCCTGGAAGAAGAACGAGAGGAAGACCTATAAGACGATGGCTGCAATATGTTATTGACGATCTGAGAATGACTGTGCTGACGCTGGCCAACTTGCACAGAACAGAATGTTTTTCAGGACTGCTGTCATGGGAGCCAATTTCCGAAAGAGACAAGCTACTTGTTGATGATTATTGGTGGTTGGTTGTATTCCATTCTGATTAAATGTCCAAACCACTGCATTTGTTGTCTTTCGATATATTCGGTGCATGAAGTTATGCCCACTCTGCTTGTGATGTCCTCATTTCATAGTTTGTCTTTCCTGGTGACCCCCACTGCCTTCCTCAAGCAATTCATTTCATATGTGGTGAGATTTCTGTGATGTGTTGCTGTAAGAGACCAAGTTTGGCACTGGTAATAAAGTGTTGGTAGAAAAATACTTTTATCATCTGTCTTTTCACTTCCATCTTGATCTTTGGGTGTTGTAGTAATGGTGCTAACTGGTATGTCACTGCATTTGCTTTTTGGCCTCTTGTCTCTACTTCTCTATCAAGTATCGTTGTCATAGTAAAGGCACAAAATTGAAGTGAGTGAAATATTTTTTGTATCTCTGTCTTGTGTGCCCTTGGTCCTCAAGGTTGGGGACTTGGCACTAACAATCCCATCCTGTTAAAAATCATTATTTACGAAACAGCAACGAAGACTCTACCTATTGGTTACTGAACTAACGTCACATCACTCTGGGCACACCCATAGGTGCTCAGTCTCACCCAACAGATGTTGAAGTGTATACATACTGATGGTTCCGATTTTTTTTCAGATCCAGAAGCACTTGAGCTGAAAGCTCTTCGCTCGGTGTCATGGACATCGTAACCCTACAGTTCGGTGCCACGAACACCGTAAATCTGGGGAACCTGTGGCTTTTCTGCCAGTCCATAGAGTTGAACCCGTACTCACAGATGACTTGTCACCCGTAGTCCAACGCGCTACGAACACGCTGGGCATGGTTCCTGATTAAACACACCCCTCAAGCATCGATCTCTATATGTACAACATGTAATTCCAAACTCCTTAAATTGCTGGATTGATTCAACATGAATGTTAGTGCCCTCATCCAACAGTAGGTAGTGTAAGACAATAGGCATAGTGTATAGTCATGGACTCATATAGTTGGAAGTTGTAAAAGCCGAAAGCAAGCTGAATCACAGCTGAAACATAATACAGAGGACGGCCAAGAATAGAGAAGAAATGTGTTCATTTGTTGCTGCCATAAGCAGTAGGGGCATCACAAGCTAGAGGGGGCATCACAAGCTAGAGAGAGGTTATGTGCATTTGATGCTGCCTAAATGTAGGGCATTACAGGCTAGAAGAGGCATCACAGGTTAGAGAGAGAGTGTTCTGTGCATTTGTCGCTGCCCTAAACACTAGGGGCATCGCATGCTAGAGAGACTATTATATGCATTTGTTGCTGCCCTAAACGCTAGGGGCATCACAGGTTAGAGAGAGTGTTATATGCATTTGTTGCTGCCCTAAATGCTAGGGGCATCACAGGTTAGAGAGAGTGTTATATGCATTTGTTGCTGCCCTAAATGCTAGGGCATCACAGTTAGAGAGAGTGTTATATGCATTTGTTGCCAAGCTGATCACAGTAAAGTTTATGATTTGTTCGCCTAAGAGGCATCACAGGTTAGAGAGAGTGTTATATGCATTTGTTCTGCCCTAAATGCTAGGGGCATCACATTGGCATTGGAAGAGAAGTAGAGTGTTATATGCATTTGTTGCTGCCCTAAATGCTAGGGGCATCACAGGTTAGAGGAGCTTAGTGGGTCTTTGGTCACGACAATGATGAACCAAAGCCAGTATTTCTTAGTAAAAACAAAGCTCACACATTGTCATTAAACTGTAATTTTATTTCCACCAAACATTCAAACCTGAGGCATGAATGAAACAATGAATAAGTTAATCTTAATATATCACTCAACAAGGGTTTTGGTAAGTTAACAATGAAAGTAAAATTGTCATTATAACATGTTAACACAACAAGTGCACATCATGAATGCTGAAAGTTAACAACTATAACTGGATGATAACACAGTAACCACAGAAACATTAAGTTTGGACATGCCAGACAGTGTCGTCTTTGTGGTAGAGAAAGAAGATATACTAATCAACTTCTCATGGGTACGGTGAGCAAATGGGCTTTGGGATGGCTGCTGCAGCGGAGGACAGAACACGAATGGGAATGCCCAATGTGCCATGACGTAGATAGCATAACATAACTAACAGAAACAATGATAGGATATGTAACATATTTCTGTATAAACATTAGATACAATAACATCATACTTGATCTATATCCAAACAAAGCTAAACTTTGTATTATCTTCAGGACTCTGTTTACTGGGGCCGTTGTTTCTGACTCGATGCTTCGAAAGATCCAGAATGACGGGTTGTGGTATGAGTGGATGTCGTTTATAGAGGTTTCCAATCTACAGCGACTCAGGTGGATCTACTATCGTGGTCATGCGCAATGAGAGAGTGAACATGCTTGCATCGATTGTTCGGGAGTTTAGGATGGATAAGGGGGATGCTCTTCTGCCTGTTGACAACCTACTGTTAGAAGAGGACACTAAAATTGACATTGACTCGATCCAGCGATTAAGGAGTTTGAAATTACATTTTGGAAAAGTAGAGCTGGAGTCTTGAGGGGCAGAAAGAGAAGTGTGTTTAACCAGTGAGTCACAGGAACCATCGGTATGCATACCCTTTGACATCTGGGGGACTGAGCACCTATGGATCTGCCCGGAGTGCTGTGATGTCAGTTCAGTAACCAATTCTGCCTTTGTTTAAGTTTCATGAATATCTTCATTTCACACTGGGCATATCTAGGACACTAAATCCACGTAAGCCTAGATGTTAAAAGTCTCAACGTACACTCATACCACAAACTGTAGTTTTGAACTTTCTGGAGCATCGAATGAGGGTCGGATACAATAGTGTTCCTAGTAAATGCAATCCTAGAGAGCCATGAGTCTACAATACAGTATATCCCTTACCATGTTAGTAAACTCTAACAGATTGCTGCTCTTTATCAAAATTTTGATATTATTGTCCCATTTATAGCATCATGAATCTCTTTCCTGACCACACCTTCAATTCTTCTTTTTAGTATGGTATTCATAGACAGGGGGGTCTGTAGCTTAGCGGTGGTGCAAACTCCAGCGGATAGTTTGAAAGCAAATTTGTTCTAGTGGATTTTACGAATTATAAAAATAGACCTCACTGCTCAGAAAGCAATGGCAAACTACTGAATGTATAAGTGGTGCCTAGAAAATCAACAGCTCGTTTACTGTTGTTGATGGCTACGTCCCGTAAAGGATATGCCACAATTTTCCTTCATTCATAGATTCCTGACCATAGAGGTATTCCAGGGAATTAAAGAGCACATTGATAAAGCATCATTGCACTTTGGTGAATAACCATATGTGTTCCGATATCTTTCTTACAGAATAAGATCCCAGCAACAGTGTACAAACTATGCAGCAGGTAATGGTTACTGATGTAACTCTGAGGATGGTGAAAGATCTGTATGAATCTTATTTTGATTGTTAGTAAGTTTAGTTTTAGTTTAGTACGGATCACCATCATTGCACGCTCGAACAAATTAGTCCATAAGTGCTCCGATCTCTTCCTCAGTATGTCCATCAGCGTGTGGCAACTAACGACACCGATTCTTTGTTGGTTTACAATTCTTCTTTGTCTGCCAGCATAGCTTTCTTGTCGAGCTACACCACACCTAACTTTGAGTTCTTGCAGTCTGGTTAGTGTTGTAGATTCACGCCTATTACGTGAATCATGTACATGCCTCTCTCCTTAAGGAATTTATAATATCAGCTTGGTCCATTGCTTGCCCGCTTTGTACAGCAGCCATACCTGCAAGCCTATCCGCACGTTCAGTGATTGTTAGTAAGAAGACAAGGAAGAGAACTGGTCACCTCATTTATAAATACTACAATCTAAAGGGGCTAAAGTCGAAGGATTGACTTCATAGAACCAGATTTAACCCCATATGGCTCGGTTCCTCTCTGTAGAAGTGACAAGCCACTTACCAAGAGTATTGCACACAGCATGAACTTCATAGCTCCAGCAACGATCCTAGGGTCTCTGGAAAAATGCACTCGTGAACAGAAAAGCACAGTACTACAACCTAGTACTGTGAGGTCTTCACAGACCTATGGTACTACAATGCTATGTGATTAACATGTATAATTCTCTTGGTCTGGGGAGTCTTTGTGGTGTAGAGGTAAAGTGCTCACTTCACATTCCAAATGTACTCTGTTCAATTCCTGTGTGGAACAATCAGGATATTAATCCAGAAATTTCAGGTCTTAATGTAGGTGAGATCGAGTTTCTAGTCCTATTGGAGATGAATCGTAAAGAATCCATAGCAGATGAAAATGGATAAAAGGGTTGGCTGTACTGCCCAGAAAAAAATGCTATAAAAAGTTTAAAATAAGATTGTTTACCATCTTCAACATGACACTGGGGACCTTGGCTGATGTTACAGAGTTCTTGCACTGCCGCTGTGACCATTCTATGTAAGAATGAGATCCGATCACACATATGGATATTGTAATCATGATGGTGCTATCAAGCAATCAATTCTCTTGATTTGTCTCAAGGAAATTGCCACCAAAAGAACTTTGATGTGGTATTCATGTGATATGTCTTAAACACACTTATTAGTACGGATATTGAATGATACAGTGCAATTGTTGTATTACATATAGTGCAGGATATTTGATAATTCATTGGCATAAATGACACCTAAATGAAAATTAAACACTGAACAGATCTGAAATAAAAAGTTATGAAATATTTATCATCATTAGATGATGTGCGATAACATAGGCGATCATGGATCTCCAAAATCTGTCTCAGATGTTGACGTTCTTCTGTGCCATGAAGTCAGGCTATCCAAAATTTTCTCTCTCTGCCTTCCTCTGTCTCGTCTACCCTCGATTTTACAGGTTGTCACAATGTGTTCTAAACCTCCCTACCCCATCACATATCTGAAAAAAGATGACTGCCTCTTTGTTATATTGATGATAAACTTTCTCTGTGTCTTGACCTCATTCAGCACTTCAACATTATACAATTATGAAATATACAATTTAAAAATAAGCTCAATATTCTAGCGATTATATGGGGTAGCTGATAACATAGTTATAAATACTACGCTAGTGACAACATGCCGTAGAAATTTTGGGGTTCGAGAACAGCCTGGTAAAAAATGCACGGTGTGCACACTATACACAGTTGGACTAAGGAGACCTTGATTCTCGAGGATCTAAATTGCAAGTACCTCTGAAGTCGGAATAAGGCTAGTCTGAATGGTGAGCAACACTGGAAATATGGAAAGTAAGCCTTCACTTAGAAATCAGTCAGAAACGACATAATTAGATACCATAACTACATTTGAAGTCATAGCAGATGAACACAAAAAATAGCTATTATATTAATCTTATATAGTATAATCTATATAATCTGCCCAGGATAGAGAGGTATGGAGAAATTGCTTGCAGGCCCTATGTAACATGTAATGGTGCGAGAGGAATTATTATTATTATAGTAACCTGACAGTAAATCTCAGATACATGAAAACCATGATTAGCGCTCCGGAAATAGATGTTTGTGATATTTATTAAACCATTAGTATTGTTGGCGTATGTTCATAAAAGATATTTTCAGATTTGAAAAACATCCGTTACACGTTGACAAAATGACAATCAAAGATTCACAAGGACAATCAAAAGCTATTATGCTGATTCCATCATTAGCGACAGACTTTCAACTATTATATACAAGATGGCTCAAGAAATATCGTACATTGTTTGACCACCACACAGCCTCAGTATTCTTCTTCATTGCGACCAATTTGATCATTCTTATTGAGATATATAATTGATCTTTGACAAGAACGACTAATATTGAACCCCTGTTGAAATTAGGCCCCTACTTGTGTATGGTAGTATACACGTGTAGGTCAGGGCTTTCGTTTTTCTCCTATGGGAAGTGTTTTGAGTCTGTTTCGCTGACAGTCTGTCCCCAACACTTCCCCTTCCTTTGTACAAGTTCTCTTTAACGATTCGTTTGCAGTATATTTTGACTTGGATCTACGCCAAAGAGCCTTTATTATTCTGCCAGCCCTTCTAAGTGAGGCGTTCCTTCTGCATCGTGTGATAAACACTCTTTAATGATCTTTTATGCAGTAAGTCTCATTATTAAACAACTTCATTTTGTAGGTATCTGTAATGCATTTACTTGTTCGGCATAAGTTCAGTAAACTCCACTGTGGAGTGGCAATTTTAGAAGTTGATAAGGCAGTAGAAAACAAAATATATGTGCTTTTGAATATAAGTGTTACACAGAACTAAGTGATCTCAGGTCAACCTTAGTCAAGTTATCCTATGATTCTGAGAGGGTAGTAATCCAGTGGATACCATCACACTGAAAGATCAAGGGAAATGAAGAAGCTGACAGACTGGTTAAAGAAGGAGCAGGAATGTCCCAATTTTATAAAAAAAATTTTATAGCATTTTTTCTGAGCAGTGGCAGTGCAGCCTACCCTTTTATCGATGACAACCTAGTTAGCTATGAAGAAGCAAAAACCATCACAAAGCAAAATGGGATAAAGAACACCCAAAACACAACAAGAATGATGGATATTACCAACTGTCCAGAAGGGACAAGACAGCCATACTTCGTCTCCGGACAGGTCACAACAGAATGAGACAAAACCTGTACACTAAATTCAAAATAGGCACTAACGACTGTGCCCTGTGGCTTGGCAAGTATGACAACAGAACACATCCTACAGAACTACCCCCAGCATGCAGACCAGAGAAGAAAGAGGTGGCCCACTTACACCACCATCCAAGACAAACTGTATGGCGTGGCTGATAACCTGAGGCAGACGGCTGCCTTTATTAGAGAATCCGAAATCCCAATCTAGTGAGAACGCAGAAGAAGATGAATATAAGTGTTACAGAAGAGTCCTCCCTATATCATGGACAGAGACGAGAACAAATAGATCTATCAAGAAAGAACTCAAAATCAAAGAAAATTGCCTGATGCTACAAATAAGAAAACTGAAGTATTTTGGACATATAAAGACACACACAAAGGGTTGGAGAAGATCATTATGGAAGGAGGCATCTTGGCAAAGAGGAAGACCACGGAGAAGATAGATCAGGATGAAATTGATTATTTGAGCATGACGGCCGCTTATGTGTAACATCTGTTCTATGAGAGAGAAAAATTCAGGACTGTTAGTCTGGCAAAGTTCTGCTCAGGACAAGCTACTTGATGAGAGCGGCTCTCAGGACAACCCAGCCACAATTGGGTACCAGAGAAGCACTGGAAAGTAAAGGCAACTTGTGGCACAAATAACAAAGAAACTTAGTGACAAATCATAGAAGTATATATAAAGACAGCATTGCAACAGAAGATAATCTGATCAAACGGATCCTCATATTATCAAACAAGATAAACGTTCGCCTCTCACGTAAGGATCAGGTCTTCTAAGCTGGTTGTATTTTTAATTTTTTTCCTGCCTACGTACATAACTGGTCTTGATATTCTGTATCATATTCTGTAGACATAGAGCTGCCGAGTGAACGTTTGCGCCTGTAGCCACTCCAGGGATTTTGTCACAGCCATGGCCTCCATAGTCATGCTGCTAGTAGTTGTCGCATATGCGTCACATGCTTCTTTGATGACCTTTCCTTTAATTCTAGCCGTAAAGGCCCATACACCCTGACTGCGCCAAATCACAGAACCATCAGTGTAGACAACAGCATCTTCCTCCAATGTGTAATCATTTATTAATGCTTTGACTTCTGCGTTGACTATTGTTATAATATATACATTAAAATATAAACTAATTGTGCAGAATCACAGAGCCATCAGTGTAGACAACAGCATCTTCCTCCGATGCGTAGTCATTTATTAATGCTTTGACGTCTGCGTTAACTATTGTCATAACATATACATTAAAATATAAATAGTTTATACCTTTTTTTACTTTAAACCCTCCCCATCTGCCAACAATTAGTGGAAAAGAAGGAAAAATATGAGAAAAGAAGGAAAAATAGGAGAAACATTTAGATGGATGTTAAAGAAAGAAGTAGAGAAATAGTTTAAAAAACTTCCACCTCAAAATAAAAATTGCCTGTGCATCAAACACCAAATATGGCAACAGCTGCCAAATCTGTAACAGTATTTTAAGGCGTACAATGTCAATCATAGAACAAGAAATGTTCCTATCATGTCAGACTTAAAATTACAAAGTCACAATGGTAATGTTCTGGTGTCACAATGAATTCTGGGCAATATTTACAACAGATAAGTAAACAAATAAGAAATCCCAAAGAAGTGCAATTTTATAATATAAATCATCATAAAATAGCCTATCATTAGTAGAGCTTTTTTCACCCTAACAGCCCTTCGGAATTTCTCTCTCTCACATGTGTCTGTAGCCGTCATGCTCAAATGATCAGTTATATCCTGAATCCATCCTTTCTGCTGCCTTCCTGTTCTTCTTTTTGCAGGGATGTCTTCTTTATTAATGGTCCGCTCAACCCCTGCATCTCCCATTGTTAAAATACTTCAATTCTCTCTTTCCTAACTGTAGCATCAGTCAGTTTCCTTCGATTTCAAGTTCTCTCTGGATAGATCCACCTGTTCTCCTCTCTGTCTAAGATACACAAAGAACTCCTCTGTTGCACACCCAAAATTCTTCTTCTTTCTTTTCTCTAATTCTGTTTTGCCTCGCAGCATCAGGATAAGAGATTTCTAGAAAGGGCTTTTGTGTGCGCTTCATAAACAGTGTCTTTCTGTTATCTCTGAGGTCCACCTTTTGCGTGGCCAGCCTTTTGCTTTGTATCTATTGTATCGGAGTAACATTACTTAAAGAACAATTTTACTCAGATACAATCTGTCTGTGTGGTGTCGGGGCCCGCAAGGGAGGCAAAGAATAGTACCACTGCGACAAACAAGGCATGTCATGAGAGGCGACTGAGGTAGGGGCCTAGGGAAGCTACCCTAGTAAATAAAAGCATTGCAGAAATCGGATGTGCTGGCCTACTTGTAGGTGCATAACTGGCACAAAGTACAATCGCTCTTACGCTGAGATCACATACAAATCACACAGAGTGGTTAACAAGTGGTCAATATGGGGCTTTTGAAGAAGACTGATACAATGAATCAAATGGATATTATATTTTGAATTCATAAATCCTAGGATAATTGATTGATTTGAAACGTAACATTTAAAAATAAACATTATTTTCACTGGGATGTAATGAATATGTTAAAATCCAAAATATGCATTAGTAACAACACACAAACAAAAAACAAACAAACGCAAAACTAAACCAGAATATATTTCTGAAACTAAACAGAATAAATATAAAAACTTCAACAAATCAAAACTATTTACATAAGTGGCTCAGTCGATGCAGATGTATAACTTTTCACACGCGAGAAGATCAGAGAAGGAACGACGTTGTTCAATTCAAAATTGTTGATGATCTCTGTACCTGTCGACCTGTATTGAATAGGATTTAAAAAAAAAAAAAATGCGTTAAATTACAAGTGGATGGATTATGGTATGGATGAGGTATCATCTCCATATTAATCTTAGTGGATCAGGGCAAATGTTTTTAGAGCAAAACGCCACATAGTGTGACGTATGGTCCACAAGGAATTACTGCAATAGAACGTATCTAGAACATTTTCTGTCTGTTGTAGGTAGGGGCCTAGGGAGGCTATCCTAGAAAATAAAAAGCATCACAGAAATTGGATGTGCTGGCCTACTTGTAGGCACATAACTGGCACAATGTACAATCGCTCCTAGGCTCGGATCACATACAAATCACACAGAGTGGTTAACAAGTGGTCGATATGGAACATCCGAGAAAAAGAAGAAGACAAATAACATACTTCATGATTGCCCCCAAATATGATATACAAAGGTCTAAAATATTTCATGGGTTACTCCAAAAAACAGTGCAGAGTTGCCTGAAATCTTCATTCTCAGGCTGGAGGAGGATAACTGGTTAAATTAAACAAACACTTTGAGTACCTACCTCTGCACAGAACTGACGGCATAGGAACACCACACCAGCTGTGCATTTGAACGTCTCCCATTGGACACCACATCAAATTCCTGATGATTGCAATCACAGAACAAACTAGTTAATAATGGACTGCATCAAGAATAGAGCAACATATATTATATTAAAAATGAGTACTCCAGTGTTATATTGAACCAATACTTGTGTATGGCAGCGAATCATGAACAATGAAAAATCAATACGATCATTGGAGACAGAGACCACAGAGATGTGGTTTTACAGAAGAATAATGAAAATTCCATGGACAGCTAAGAAAACAAATGTGGAGGTTTAAAATCAGGCCTGCACACAAAGAAACTTTATCAAAAGAATAAGAATCAGACAATCAAGGTTCTTCGGGCATATAATGCGAAGAGAAGGTTTAGAATATTTGGTGACAACAGGTAAAATTTAGGGAAGGAGATATCGTGGAAGACAGGGAGATGTTGAATGGCCTGACATCTTGGTTCCACAAAAGATCAACGTCAGAACTGATTAAATGCACCAAGCAAAGAGAGTTGTGGAAAGACATGATTGCCTGGCAGGCATGGCACATGATTAATTGATATTATATTCATAATTAAAAACAAATGGCTTAATCTAAAATCGAAGCATTGACTTCATTGCACCGGGATTTACTCCATATAGCTAGGTCCCTCTCCACAGATGTGGCACGCCACCTGCCGAAAGTATTGCATAAAGCACTAACTCAATAGCTCTGGCAAAAATCTGAGAAGTTGCTGAAAAAAATGCACTTGTGAATAGAACAGCGCACTCTGGATTTGAACCCACGACCTTCGGAACACAAGGCAAAGGCGTAACCACTTAGCCACAGAGACCCCAAAAATATATGGCACAATGGATAGTTCTAGGGCAAGTTACCCTAGTAAATAAACAGCTGGCTGAAATCAGGTGGGCGGGCCTAGTCACCATGGGCGCATAATCGCACAACGTAAAAGCCATTCTTGTCAAAGATCAATTATATATCACAAAAAGAATGATAAAATTGGCAACAAAGAACGAACGAGAGAAGAAGACCCCCAAAATAGCTCAATATTTGTCACCAGCAATGCATACATTCTATCTATGAGCCAACATTTCAATTATGTACACCATGCTCAGTAGGCAGATGTTGATATGGCTCGACCATGTACATCAAATGGAAGATGTTTGCCTCTGTAATGATAACCTCACAAACAACTGGTAGAGGGTCATCATCATCATCAAATAGCTTGTCCTGAGCGGAACTTTGCCACCCCAAAAAGTCCTCGGAATTTCTCTCTATCATAGGCCAGATGTCCTGCCTCTGCAGCTGTCATATTCAAACTTTCAGTTACATCCTGAATCCATCTTCTCCGTGGTCTTCCTCTCTTTGCCGGTATGCCTCCTTCCATGATGGTCTTCTCAGCCCTTCATGTCTTTTTATATGTCCAAAATATCTCTTTGGTTGAGGGTAGCAAAGTAATTAGACAGGTTTAAGGATGCCTGTAAATGTGATATGTATGGTTCAGCCATGTACATCATATGAAGATGTTTGCCTCGTAATGATATATCTCAAAAATGCTTAAAAGACACTCTTAAAGTTCCTCTGAAATGCTTTGATACAGACACCACATGCTGGGAATCCCGGGCAGAGATTGCCAAATGTGGCACTGTAACAACACAAGAGGAACCCGCATAGCTGAGAATCATTGTGCCATTGAGGCACAGAGCAAACGAGTCGCAAAAGACAGCACACAACACCCACATGTCTAACCTTGATCATGTATGCCCCAACTGTGGTAGGGAATTGTGTTCTAGGATTGGACTCTACAGTCACCTCCGCACACACCAGAGAGGTGTAGCAGCACACACCTCAGGCTGTTGTCATCATCGCTTGCGATGGACGGCTATTATTATTATTATTATTACACCTCACAAACAACTGGTGGGGGGTAACAACTCCAGCGATAACCCTAAAAAAACAATTGGTGCGGGTAACAAAGTACTATGGAACTTGGGTGAAAGATACCTATAGACGTAATATGTACGGTCCGGCCATGTACATAAAATATATGTAATGACTTAACTAGTGACACTCTGTAGGGTGATCAAAATCATAAGTTTCATCGGACAGTATAATCATCATATATAAGCGTTAGATGCATCATACTATGGTTTCTGGTGCTCATTCTGGCCTAGTATTGCAGACAAAAACACTTTTTCAGAGGGAGTGAACTCTTCTTCTTCTCATTTGCCGCTATGAATTCAGGCATAGTCAACGCATCAGTATGGTGCTTCTGGCTGATTTTGTGTGAAGGCTTGCTTTCCTACCATGTCCCTCACTATTCAGGCAAGCCATCTCCGACTTTAGAGGTGGGAGAGGACTCATCCATAACCCCCTTTTCAAGCTAAAGCAACAATTCATGCAACAACGCTAAGCAACGAAAACTAGGAGGCTATCCCACTCCAGCATGGCCATCCATCAAAACAATATTCCAACGATGAACATACATATCCCACATGCAGAATTTGAAAACATGAACCGCCTAAACACTGGAATAGGACAGGATAGTCTGAGTTCACCACAACTGTGGTCTAAACACAGCCGCTCATCTTGAAACCGGAAGTTTTAAACAATCTTTTTAGAAACCTTCAATGTGAAGATGGTACTTAATCTGATATGATCTAATTTTATCACACTTCTAACAGACACAACACAAATGTGTAGCTACTACACATGTGACACAGTGTGTCATATAAACTTTGACACACAACCTACCACAGAGTAGGACATGTCCAGGTCATTTTGGTTTGCTACATGTCGTTGACGTTTGTATCTGTTGTTGCTGGCCGGTTCAGACTTTACTCGCTTCAGCACACAAGTCACCTGCGGAGAAACAGTGATCAACGAATCAAAGATACATATATAATTGTATATAACTACTATATGACTGCTAAAATGACGAATGTGGAGTTGTTGAATGAGGCCAAGACACAGAGAACCTACACCAGTCAGCACCTGATGATGATGGCATATATAAATGCTAGGAAATTATTTGCTAATATATCATGGAAAGGGAAAAGAACAAATAGATCTATCCAGAAAGAACTTAAAATCAAAAAAACGTGCTGACGCTACAAATAAAAAGACACAAAAGATTAGAGAAGACCATAATGGAATCAGGCATCTCGGCAAAGAGGAAGACCCCAGAGAAGATGGATTCAGGAAGTAACTGATGATTTGTGCAGAAGTGGGACATCTGGCCTATGAGATAAATTAATTCAGGACTGTTAGGGTGGCAAAGTTCTGCTCAGAACAAGCTATTTTTTATGGTGACCAGATACAGCAGACTCAACAGACACATCAATTAATCAATTGTGGTGCCTGCTGGCGTGAGCAATCATTATCCACAACTATCTCCGATTGCAGTTAATCAGTTACATAGACTAGTAATAAATCAAATAGCTCTCTGCTAGTGTTACTAGTCAAAACAGCCAGAGCATGTCCTGCAAGACTGTCCTCTCCTGGGTGAGTTGAAAATCAAGATAATGCTACACCCAGTCGACCTGAAAACTAAGCTTAGAGAAACCTGACAGACCTGAAGCTTACTGCCCAGTTTGTGGTCCAATGTGGATTGAGCGCATGATCAGAGATCGTCGCTGAAGAAGCAAAGTTAGACAGACTGACATCACACAAAGACCACCTGGTGGATGATGATGCAGCAAAAGAGGAAGCAGGAAGGAATTTTAAATAAAATGTGGCTGGAGTAAGAAAGGTTCAGTGAGAGGACACATATAAAACATGCAAACAAACAAATCACTGGAACCATCAGCATGCATAACTGCATAATCCCTAAACTCCCACCCTGAATGAAGAACCCGTACCAGGCATGAACACTTTGCTAGTGTTACAAGATGTTTGATTAATCAACACTGAACTGGATTGTTTAGTCACCTTCTTCTTCACCCTCGCCCCTTGGGAAGCATAGGTCTGCAACCAAGGCATTCCTTGTCCTCCTATCCAAGGCCATCTTTTCCAGATCTTTCCACTCTCTCCCCATTTGCTTGCATTCTGTCTCCAACTCCCATCTCCAGGTGTTCCCGAGTCTTCACAGAAGGTGAGTCGACAGCCCGATTCACTTTCGAATTTCATCGGGTCGCTTCATAAATCCCTCCTTAGAGGGTCCTTCTTCTTCCGTGGGCTGTGAGCATTGAATTTTCTTGGTTGTTGTTTCTGTAGCTATCTAGTGTTTATTACGGGATGGGGTAGTTAACCCCACCCCAACCTCCTTACTCGCCTCTTACGACATATGTGGCAGGTAACAGTGGTTCTATTCTTTAAACCTAGTTTAGGCCCCAGTAACCACTCAGGCGCCATTAGATACCTTACGCTGATGGAAATATTAAGGAGATCTAAGCACTTATCGACATGTCCGGAGTGCTATGATGATCATCTTCACTAATCCGTAACACAAATAGAATGCAGTGAATGACTAATAATTTTACTAAGAGATAATAAAACACAATATTATTTACAGACCTTGAAGTCTGAGAGTCTGTATCCACCTTTAAGAATGCCTGCAACCTTTGAGTTTTGATATCTGAGCTTAGTCAAGGACTGCAAAGGTTCTTCCGGGCTAACCAACATCAACATCTGACCTGAAAATGTTGTGTCGTAATTAAACAAGGGTCCTCTAATTGAAGTAAGTACTTTTGGACATATAAAAAACATGAAGGGCTGGAGAAGACCATCATGGAAGGAGGCATGCCAGCAAAGAGAAGAGGAAGACCACAGAGAAGATAGATTCAGGATGTAACTGATGGTTTGAACATGATCGCTGCAGAGGCAGGATCTCTGCCTATGAGAGAGAGAAATTCCGGAGGGCTGTTGGGGTGGAAAAGTTCTGCTCAGGACAAGCTATTTGATAACGATGATGAGTAAGTACAGGAACCCTTTTTCATACCATGAGGTATATTGAGGAATACCTCAAGCAAGTATGAGTTTGCAGTTATGTTTCCTGAGTTATCCAGTAATATGTGCACTTTTGACGTCAGGCTGATGGATCCTCTGGCAAGTCATTATGATAAGGTCGGTTTACACAGCTTACTTATAAATCCCAAAAAGATGAGGTGAAGAGTGAAAGCAACAAGTTAAGCAGTCTTCTACCTTAAAGGGGACATTGCTGCAACTCTTTACAACCCTTGAAGTCGGGAGCACTATGGCAAAGTGGTTAAGATGTTTGCCTGCCAATCTGAAATTTTTTTCATGAGACCCCTAGGATTGTTGCTGGAGATATGAAGTTCATGCTTTGTGCAACACTTTCAGAAGATGGCCTACGATTTCCGATGACAGGGACGGAGCCATAATGGGGAAATGCGGTAAAATGAAGTCGATCCTTCACCTTTAGATCCTTTTTAGACCCTTTAAGTCATGAGATGGATCTCTGAGATAACAGAGGCGACGAAAGACACTATCTACAAAGCGCACACAAGGGCCCGTTTTAGAAATATCTTCTTGACCTGACGCTGTGAGGCAAACAGGATTGGAGAAAAGAAGTCATGTAGAAGATAAAAGGATTGAATACTTTCCAGTAGTCAGGCATAGGTCTCTAGAAGACTCATCACTCTTCTGCTTTTTCTTCTTGAACGCTTCTATATTAACCACTTATTAGCCAAGAAAAGGCCTTTGATAGAATAAACAGAAACAAACTATGGGTCATACTAAGTGAATACGGAATTCAGGGCCAACTATTAGACAATATTAGAGCGCTATACCAAAATGCCCAAGCGTAGTCGAACAAGCGATGGCCTGACAGACGAATTTGAATTATCATCAGGAGTAAGGCAGGGATGTGTGTTTTCACCTATACTTTTCAATATTTACATTGACAGGATAACGCAAGAAACCAAGATAGATAACAACCTCGATAACAACTACAATTTAATAAATGAACTACTCTTTGCAGATGATCAGAGTATAATTTACAACAACGAACACAAACTTCAACAACACATAAATGTATTACAAGCGACATGCGAAAAATATGACATGAAAATTAACACCTCCAAAACAGAAGTCATGACAATAAGTAGGTCAACAGGTCAACTACATATACACGTGAATAATGTCAAAATACAACAGACTCAAGAATTCAAATATCTCGGAGTATATTCCAGCAGATGGAAAGATGGACAGAGAAATCGAGACTAGATGCCAGAAGGCAAATGCAGTGATATACCAACTGTCACCACTATTAAACATCCAAGCATTAACATGGCAGTCAAACGACAACTGATAAACTGCATATTTATTCCAACTCTCTGCTATCAGTGCCAAACATGGCCCCTGACTAAAGATTACAACATGTGAAATGAGATGTCTACGAAAAGCTGTCAACGTTACAAGCGAGATAGAGTGAGAAATGAGAATATCAGAAGCATCGTTGGTACTATACCATGCATACAGTACATCGAGAAGCAAAGAATCAAGTGGTTCGGCCATCTAATGAGAATGGAACCACATTTACTACCATCATGTGCCTATAATAATCGACACTCAGGGCGCAGAGCACGAGGCAGGCCAAGAACACGATGGATAGATAACATCTCAGTCCCTGCGAAGCATGGACTGACAACGTCAAGCGCAACACACCTGGCACAAGATAGAAAACTAACTCTCCCCACGACGCTCACGGCAAATGTGGTTAAGATAAGATAAGATTAACCACTCTTGTGATTTGTATGTGATTCAAGCGATTGTATGTTGTGTCAGTTATGCGCCTACAAGTAGGTCAGCATATCCGATTTCTGCAACGCTTTTATTTACTAGGTAGCTTCCTAGGCTTCTACCTCAGTCTCCTCTTACGACATACCTTGTTGGTCGCAGTGTTACTATTCTTGCCCCTTAGAGCCCTGGCAACACACGGATGAGACTCATCACTGAAAAGATTTTTATGTTGATCCTTGCTTCGCTAGTCAGATGAATCTGTATTAGGAGGGCACTATGGGAAAGAACATCAAGGTCTTGACCTGTGTGTTTTCTGGGCTGGACTTCTTGTTCAAAGCACTAATCAATTGTCTCTGAAACCATTCTTCTTCTTCCCTGCAAGAATGTCTGCAACTTTTTGGTGTTTCCCTTGGTTGTTCTCAGTGTCTCCATTCCATACAGAAGGACAGTCTTTGACTTTGAACCCTTCAGATGTAATACTTCAAAGTAGGCTTTTTCTGTTTGTAGAATCTTACTACAGTTACTCTTCTTCTTCGTCAGCACACTGCTACTTGGTTGTGGTTTTATGTATTTGTCTTGAGCTTCTCTGGTGACCTGTGTGATGGTTTTCTTAGTCCCCTGGCAGAATTCAACTACGCTACCTATCCACCTTTTCCTTGGTCTTCCTCTCGCCTTCCTTCCTGATATTCTGTTGTGGAAAGCTTCATAGGCAGTTTGGTCTGTTTGCATTCTTACCAAGTGACCAAACCATTTCATTCTCCGTTTCGCTATATAATTCAAGCACAGTCTTGTTCCAACCCTTTCTCTGATGCTGGTATTCGTTACTCTGTCGATTCTTGTGTTGTTGGTGACTCTGTGGTTACTCGTCTATACAAATGTGTGTCCTGTTAGATAATGTACACACACTTTAACGGAAATTTGGATGTGCCTGTTCTACAACCTGTAGAAGCCTAATGTGGATGCAAAGTACTCAAGTTCTCAACATAAACCATTAATCAAGTAGTAGCATATCCCTTAGAAAGGTCGCTTTCATCATAGCCCACCGGAAATACTCTCGGTCTCTAACAAGTTCTCCTGCCTCTTCCAGCATCCTGTTCAAGGTTTCGTTGATGTCCTGCTACCTTCGTCTTGGTCACCTCCTGCCTCATACTCCAGGAACAATGCCTTCCACTACCATTCTCTCTAAACCACTGTGAAGTTTAACGTGGCCGAAATATTTAATCTTCCTGGACATAATGTTATTTATGAGTCAGTGCTCCTCGATATGCAGGTCTTGTTGGATAACCCATACAGATCACCAAGAGTGGTTAACTTGGTTGATAAGAATGAACACAAACAAACATCTCTGCACCAAACTGAAAGTGTAAAAAAAACAACATAATTAACTGTGTGTGTGCATCAGTAATATATAAAGTTGTAAGAGAAAACCACCTACCATCAGGAAAAAAACGGACATATCTGAAATACTCCACCAAGTGGTAGGGACGATAGAAGCTGTCCATGCCTTGTTCTCCCTGTCGAACATAGGTCACTTTGCTGATGTAACACCCTGTATGGAGGAGAAAAGTCACTTATAATGAGCTTTCGGGGTCTCTGTGGCTAAGTGGTTAAGCTCTTGCCTTGCGTTCAAATCCAAACTGCGCTGTTCTGTTCCCGAGTACTCTTTTTTCTAGAGACCCTAGGATCATTGCCGGAGCTATGGAGTTTGTGCTTTGTGCAATAAACGTCGGCACGTGGCATGCCATTTTTTCAGAGAGGGTCTGAGCCATGTGAGGTAAAATCTGGTGCAATGAAGTCAGTCCTTCGGCTTTAGAGAAGCATGTGGCACACTGGTCTGTCAGTCATGAGTTCAATCTCTTTTCCTTTGTTATGTTCATATTTATCTTTTGTCCTGTTAGTTCTGTTTAGTCTGAAGTTGGTCTGTCTGTGTTTTCCTGTATGTTTATGTGCTAGAAAACAGAACCTCTACAAAATCTAAATCTTTCAGCTGTTGACCATTGCATTCTTACTTTTTGCACCTTCTGTTGTTGTTTAGTTTAGTAGTTGGATCACCCGAGTGGTTACCGGGGCCCAAATATGAGGTATAAAGAATAGAACCACTGTTACCTGTCACACATGTCGTAAGAGGTGACTAAGGAGGTTTGGCTGAAATCGGATGCACATGCCCTAAAGGTGTAGAAGTCTATGCATTTAGAGGCCTACCAAACCAATGAGCAACGTATACACGTTCTTGGCAAAGATCAAACATATCACACCTGGAATATGGGTCAGCTGCATGGTGTCCAGCATCAAATACCACATTAGGAGAACTGGATAAGGTGCAAAACCAGGCGCTTCGTGTCATCACAGGAGCAATGAAATCAACACCAATAGTGGAGATGAAAAGAGTGGAGGGAATACAAGCACTGAGAGAACGCAGAGACACAAAAGTGATGACGCAGGCAGAAAAGTTTCTGAGTATGCCAAGCCATCCAATGGAAAACAGATTCCAAAATCTAGCATTGGGGCGGCTGAAAAGAAGCAGCTTTATTCATCAGGCCAAAAGACTAAATAGGCAAACTTCAGACCTACCAAAAGTTGGCATTCCTCTAAAGTCTGTGCCAGAGCAAACCCTTTGGAGAGAGGAGACTGAACCAGAAGTATGTATCCAGACAGAAGTTAAAGGCATACTCGACAAGGATGAGCAGAACAGCATACAACGCAAGACAGTCACTCTCAGTTTACTTGATGACGAATACCCACATGATCTCTGGGTCCGGGTATACACGGATGGGTCAGCAGAAAATGCAGTGAAGAATGGAGGAGCAGTAGTGTACATAGAATACCCAAACAACGCTAGAGATGAGATTAAAGTACCAACGGGAAATTCTGTCACAACTATGATGCAGAAATTCAGGCAATCAAGGTGGCAATTGAAAAACTGTTGAATACCAGACCCGATCCTCAATCTGTTGTATTTTTGACTGATGCAAAATCAGCACTCCAAGCACTCCAGTTCAGAAAATTGCCAGGTCTACAGACCCTATTGTCTATATTGTCCAAGCAGCGCAGGGTTGTCTTGCAGTGGATACCCTCTCACTGTGAAATACCAGGAAATGAAACAGCAGACCGATTGGCCAAGGAAGGTGCTGCAGGAGTGTTGCTGGATGTGCCAGTTACCTACCACCAAAAGAAAAGGATGATTAAATCAATGAGAAAGCCACAAATACCAACACAAGACGATTACTATAATATGAGCAGATTGGAACAAGTGTCATTCTGCGCCTTAGAACAGGACACAATCGGCTCCGCAGCAACATGTATACAAAATTCAAGATTGGCAATTCAGCCATGTGTACATGTGGACAGTCACACCAGACTGCAGAGCACATAATTAAGCTTCCTCGAATATGATAAACTGAGGCAAACTCACTGGCCTAACGAAACAACACTTGACAGAAAACTACACGGACCTCTGTGTGAGCTACAAAAGACAGTGAAGTTCATACAAGAGACAACATTAAATATATAGACATATTTCAGGTGAATGAAAGGAAGGAAGGATATCACAAAGAGTGATTAAAATTGGTCGTAAAGAACGAACGCAAAGGAAGTTGTTGGATCATCATCACGGCACATCGAATAAATTAGTTCATAAGTGTTCCAATCTCCTCATCAGTATGTCTTTAAGCATGTGTCAACTAATGATACTGGTTCTTTGTTGGTTTACTATTCTTCTTTGACTACCAGTATAGTGTTCTTTTCTAGCTACACCACATTTGACTTGACTTGGTGTTCTTGCAGTCTGGCCAGAATTATAGATTTACCACTATTACTTGAATTATTTACATGTCCTCTCTCCCTAAGGGAATTCAGAATATCTACCTGGTTCATTGCTCACCCGCTTTTACAGCAGCATACATGCAAGCCCATTGGCTCGTTCATTTCACCTTACACCTGCATGCCCTGGCACAAAAATAAGACTGATAGACCTAGTCCTCTTCAGCAACTCCAACCAATGCTAGCTCAGCCTGTTTCAATCTTCCTGAGCATACTCATTAAGTCAGTGAGAAAACATGCATGGATAAAAGTCTGTGACTCCAGCCAGACCATCACTTTAGTTATTGTTATGATTTTCATAGTGAATCTGCGTGTAGTCACAGCAAATCCAGAGTGAACGACAGCAAACAGCAACACAAAGGGAGTCTCTGTCGCGTAGAGGTAAGATGCTCACCTCTTGCCCTAAAGGTACTTAGTCGGTTCCCCATGTGAAGCGATCAGGATATTTTTTCATAGATCCCTGATCTCAATGTAGGGTAGGTGAAATCTAGTTCCAGTCCTATCGAAGATGGACGATAAGACCTCATGTTCAAGTTGAGCAAGTAAAGAACCCATTGTAGATGAAAATCAATAAGAGTAGACTGCAAATCCGCTATCCAAAATTACATCATGGACCTTCACTTATGCTATGGAGTTCATGCACTACCGCTAAGATCTTCCTCTGTAAGAAAGAGATCGGAACACAAATGGTTTTTCACAAAAGTGCAATGGTGGTGGTCCTGTCCTATCAATCAATCAATCGCAAATCCTACCGCAGACAGAATATATTAACTGTAACAGGTGGAGACACCCAGAAACAAGGCAAGTATGTATCATACAATTAATGACTATGCTCAGATATCTGACATGCTGTGTGTTGCCAGAGCTGCAAGGGGAGTAATGAATAGTAACACTGTGACTTACAAGGGATATCATAAGAGGCGACCGAGGTATGGGACTAGGGAAGCTACCGTAATAAATAAAAAGCTTAACAGAAATCGGATAGCTGGCACAATGTATGTTCTTAGTAGCAGATCACATACAAAACAAAAAGAGTGGTTTAACAAGTGGTTGATATGGAGCTTTCAGTAGAAGAAACAGAAGATACCGTACACAGAATACAGCTGTAGATCATCTTGAGAAACTGAATGTAGAACAATAATATAAAATATTCAATTCTCACCATCAAAGAGAAGATGTGGTCTTTCAATCATCATTCTTCTCCAGGATCCATTATACTTCTTAACACTGCCCAGATTTGCTCCCCAGACTCTGGTTAAAAAAAAAAGAAGATAAAATGAATAAGCCTCTATTATTACAATTCTCTGTAAGATGGGGGTCTCAGTAGCTAAGTCTTTTCCTTGCGTTCTGAATGTCGTGGGTTTGAATCAGCACAGCACCAATGTGTTCACAAGTGCATTTTTTTCAGAGACCCCTAGGATTGTTGCAGGAGCTACAGAGTTCATGCTTTGTGCAATACTCTCGGCAGGTGGCGTGCGATTTCTGTGGAGAGGGGCCGAGCCATATGGGTTAATATCCGGCGCAATGAAATCAATCTTTCGGTTAAAGACCAATAATTTTGTATATCTCTGTAAGAGTTAGTTAACAGAACAGATGTCACTGTCCTCTGAGCAAACCCATAAGTGTTTAACTCTTTGTGGACCAAGCTCCACACTATGTGGCATTTTTACTCTAAAACATATATGCCCTGGTCCACTAAGAGTTAATCTCTTTCAGCAGACGAAGAATGACATGCATGGTTACAGCTCCTGTAGCTTGTTGGGTGTACACATGTTGTTCATTCATTATCACATGAGATTCCCGTCACAAGGTTGGGGGTTTCTGTGGCACTGATGTATGGAGCTCGCCTCACACTTCAATAGCACATGGTTGGGGGGAACTCTGTGGCACTGATGTATAGTGCTCGCCTCACACTTCAATAGCACATGGTTGGGGGGAACTCTGTGGCACTGATGTCATAAGCTGCGCCTACACTTCAATAGCACATGGTTGGGGGAACTCTGTGGCACTGATGTATAGTGCTCGCCTCACACTTCAATAGCACCTAGTTGGGGGAACTCTGTGGCACTGATGTATGGAGCTCGCCTCACACTTCAATAGCACCTGGTTGGGGGAACTCTGTGGCACTGATGTATAGTGCTCGCCTCACACTTCAATAGCACCTGGTTGGGGGAACTCTGTGGCACTGATGTATAGTGCTCGCCTCACACTTCAATAGCACCTGGTTGGGGGAACTCTGTGGCACTGATGTATAGTGCTCGCCTCACACTTCAATAGCACCTGTTGGGAACTCTGACTGATGATAGTGCTCGCCTCACACCCAATAGCACCTGGTTGGGGGAACTCTGTGGCACTGATGTATAGTGCTCGCCTCACACTTCAATAGCACCTGGTTGGGAACTCTGTGCACTGATGTATAGTGCTGCCTCACACTTCAATACCACCTGGTTGGAACTCTGTGGCACTGATGTATAGTGCTCGTCTCACACTTCAATAGCACCTGGTTGGGGGAACTCTGTGGCACTGATGTATAGTGCTCGCCTCACACTTCAATATCACCTGGTTGGGGGAACTCTGTGGCACTGATGTATGAAGCTCGCCTCACACTTGAAAAGCACCTGGTTTCCGTCTTGTGCGGCGTGATAAGTCTATTTTCCAGTGATCCCTGATCTCATAGGTGAGGTCAAGTTTCTTGTCCTATCAGAAACGGATAATAAAACATAGATCCTGTGTTCAAGTTGAGCACAATAAGAATCTGTGGCAGTTGAAAATCACCAAGAGTAGGTTAGATAGCCGATGTCCATTTAAAAATTATGAACACCACTTTATGAAAAAGATTCTTACATTTTCCCCATTCTCAAAATTATATCTGGGACCCTTGCTAGCACTATGTAGTTCCCACACTGCCTCCGAGACCTTCCTGTTTAAGAAAGAGATCAGAGCATACATGGTTACTTACCAAGTGTGATGACGATCGTCCTATCAATCAATCAATCAATCAATCAATCATCGACTAAAAATAAAATTAATGTGAAAAGTTAGAAATGTAAAAAAAACACCAGAAAACTGAATACATTATATATGTATAAAATATATATATATATATACATCAAAATAGCCTGTCCTGAACAACCATTCAGGTGAACCTTATTCTGACTTCAGAGTATTAGTAATAAGATGCTGTCTGTTGTTCAGATAGAAATGCAAAGAAATAAGACAGAGATGTACACATACATGGTCTTCAGTTTTGGACCTTCATAATAAAACTTACTTCTGACAAGCTTTCTTCCAAACTCTCTCCTCTCTGGCACACACGTAAAATCCACGACAGACCTGAAAATTAGAAAATAAAACTGAATTTTAAAACTTGAGTTTTAATGTAGTAAAATGGATTTAATAAAAAAAAAAAACGACAAACTGTCGATACTGCCTGTAAAACCGCTTTTGGGTAGTGTAGAATGGGGGAGGGGGGACATGTGCCTGTGGAATTTAATGGCCACATGGCTAGTTAATTGCAGCGAAACTGTTAGTTATGATTTTCTTTATGCCTCCAAGAAAAAACTTCTTGGCCTTACCGTGAGTATAGGAGAAAGGGTTGTTTGCATTTAATTCAACCTAGAGCAGTCATCAATCTACTGGACTCGTCCGACACAGAATAAGGTTAGAAATATATTATGGTCCTACTCCGGTCACTTTTTATTTTATAATTTTTTCCACATGCCTATGCTAATTATATGTCTATGTTAATTATATACATGGCACCCATTGCTATACGAATATGGATCCACTTTTGATGATATCGTTAACCTATACGAAGTGTATTACTGTAAAATTAGTTCTTTAGCACAGCTTTGTTACATTTTACTCAAAACATCCGCCCGAGTGGTTACCGGGGCCCAAATTTGGGGTGTAAAGAAAGAATAGAACCACTGTTACCTGCCACGCATGTCATAAGAGGCGACTAAGGAGGTTTGGTTGAAATCGGATGCACATGTCCTAAACGTGTAGAAGTCTATGCGTTTAGGGGCCTACCAAACCAATGTGCAACGTATACACGTTCTTGGCAAAGATCAAACATATCACAAAGAGTGATTTAAATTGGTCGTAAAGAACGAACTCAAAGAAGAAGAAGACTCAAAACATCAAACAAATTCACTGATATGCAAAATCTGTTGAATTCACATGTCAATGACATATTCTTTTGGTCAACATAAATATAAGACGGCATGAACATTTTCATATCAATACAACAGATACTTTTGATAAAATTAACCTGAATGAGGCAAACATTTGTAAACAGACTATAGTATCAAATATTATCAAGGTTAGAGAACTCACACACCAATGAAAACATTTCAAGTGATCTCAGGTCCAAATCACTTGACACCACCCAGTGTAGGATGTACACAATCAACTCCACAGGCAGACAAGAGATGTGGGTCATCTATTTAAAAAAAATAAACATGAAAACACCAATTTTTCTTACAATTTGTTCTAAAAAACATAACACGCTAAAGAATTAAATTGCTTACATAATCTGCAATCAACACAAGGTTACCTCAAGACGAAAGTGTCTGGCCAAATGGATTAGAGCACGGCTGCCTTCCGATAGACCCGTGTTTAATCCATGGTAAGGTCAAGGATTTTTGTCTGTTGTGGGCATAAAAGAAAAATTCTAACCTGAACAGCTTCACGACAACTGCACTAGCTATGCAGCCATTAAATTCCTCAGGCTCTTGTCCCACCTGTTCTACACCGCCCTAAAAAGCGGTACTACAGGCAGTAACGACAGTTTGTTTGATATTTTTAAACAATTCTTCCATAAAGAGTACTAGCACTCTGATACAATGGCCACAGACCCAGAGGACCACGACGTAAACGATGGAATATCTGAGGCACTAAATTCCACCTTGTTTAAAAATAATAGGACTCGCTCCACAAGACAGTCTCCCACAAAGAGCACTAACACTCTGATACAACGGCAACAGACCCGGAGGACGACCACGTAAGCGATGGAATATCTAAGGCATTAAATTCCACATTGTTCAAAGTGCATAAGTAGGCTCGCCCCAGGTTCATCTTTTTTTCAGCCTGACACCAAAAGGCAAAACAGGGATAGAGAATAGATAGAATTTGCAATTATCACTATTTAACAGTTAAACACTTTCATGTGGCTGGCCAATATAAGAAAGATGGAACAGAACCTTGCATGAATTACATTGAGAAATAAAGAATGAAGTGGTTAGGCCACTTGAATGTGCTGTGCCCCTGTAGCTTGGCGAGTATGGTACCAAGAGCATATTCTACAGAACTGTCCCCAGTATGCAGACCTGAGACGAAAGAGGTGTTCCACTTACACCAGCGTCCAAGACAAACTGTATGGTGTGGCTGATAATCTGAGGCAGGCGGCTGCCTTCATTCGAGAATTCGAAATCCTAATCTAGAGCGAATGCAGAAGAAGAAAAAGAATGCAACCAAACTCCACTGTTTACAGAGCCTTCTACAACAGAACATCAGGAAAGAAGCAGGAGGAAGACCATGAAAAAGATAGATAGATGGCATAGCAGAATCCTGTCAAAAAGTCAAAATAACTATCACACAAGTCACTAGAGCAGCACATGACAAAACCATCAAACCACGACACTGGACAAGAACATAGTAACAGTGGCATGACAAAAAGAAAAACGAGACACAAACAATAACCCTGTACCTTCTGATCATACTCTGCAAACAGAGTGCTTTCTTTCAGTTTCAGGTGCTGCAGGTGATCCAACAAATATTCTTCAATGTCACTGTAAACAAAAAATAAAGAGGTGAAAGTTAAAGACAAAATAAAAACAGCTAAAAATGAACAAAACAAAATGTGATTAAAATAAAAAAAATTCACAAATCTGTTTAAAAAAAGGAAAATTTGTATGTGCAACATCAGAAAAAAGATAATTATAATTTTTGGGCCAGTCATGAGAAATGGAGGTTTAGAATAAACAATGACAGTAAGCTTTATCAATGGGGGAAAGAGTCATAGGAAAATAGGGAAAAAAATTATGGAGAGATCAATTTCATGGCACAGAAGAATGTCAACATACAAGCTGCCAGAATTCAGGACATATGTTTGTGGAGATTCATGATCGCCTTCTGATGATTGGTTATTGGCTGTCATTGCTGTCCGGACGTCATTGCTGTCCGGACAGACCAATAGCTGCTTAGTCTCCCCCAACAGACGTCAAAGGGTATGCATACTGATGGTTCCTGTGGCTCGCTGGTTAAACACATTTCTATCTCTGACCTTCAAGCATCTAGTTCTACTTGTGCAACATGTTATTCCAAACTCCTTAAATCACTGGACTGATTCAGTTAATTTTATTGTTGTCATCCAACAGTAGGTCGCCAAGAGACTGAAGAACATCCCCTTATATATCCTAAACTCCCCAACAATTGATGCAAGCCTGTCTGCCCAGGTGTCTGGAGGTTCACTGTAAAGTGGTTGATGTTGTAATTGGCATTAAGATACTCAAGTAAGTCTCACCAGAATTGATTAAGCTCTACATATTTTGCTGTTAAAATGCAGTAACAATTATTTTAATGTTAGGAAATACCTTTCTTCCACTGAGCTTTCACTGTCTTGTCTTGCTGTAGGATTAAACAACAAAGGATTTTAACAAAATGAATTAGTTTAATTAATTCTGTGAAGTAATAATTTAATATCAGAACTTGTGTGTTGAGGTTAGTACTCTATGCTAGCAAATTGTAGAGCCTCTGGGTAGAGGGTTCTGTGGCTGAGTGGTTAAGCCTTTTACCTTCTGAGTCGAAGGTCATGAGTTCAAATCTGGACCGCACTGTTCTGTTCATGAGTGCAATATCTCGCAGGTGGCGTGCCATTTCTGCGGAGAGGACCGAGCCATATGGGGTAAAACCCGGTGCAATGAAGTCAATCTTTCGGATTTAAATCCAATTTTAAAAACAACTAGGGATAACAATTCATAATGGAAAGATAAAGAAGCTGAGAATTAAGCAAGCAAATTACAACCCGATCGCCCACGATGAAACCCTACTTCAAGAGGTAGAATCAGGCACATACTTAGGCAGCAATGAAGACAGAGAAGAGGGAACAGCTAGAGATGTCAGAATAAGAATAAAGAAGAGCTTTCATCGTACCAGTAAATCTATAGTAGTCTAAAGAAATGAAATTTAGAACCAGAATTAGAATATATTTAACTCCAATGTTAAAGAAGTTCTGCTGAATGGGTCAGGAATGTGATGAATGACTAAAACAGTAACTAATAAATTGCAAACATTCATCAACTGGTGCCTGCGCAGAATAGAAGAACTGAGATGGTATGGTAGGTTCACAAATAAAACTGGCATACTTCCATCTGTGACTTCTGTGTCAATGACTTATCTTGACACAAGCAGGCTAATTATGTCTGGTTTCACTTCATAAAACAACACACACCCATGTTACGATAGTTTGCTTAATTGGACACTGTTAATTAGTTGTTGATAATTAGAGGACTTTTGTCGCCACACTGCTACCAGGTTGTTGCCCAGTGTAGTGGTTTTCTGTTTTTGTCTTGCGCTGTTCTGGTGGCTTGGGTGATTGTTATTTTTGCTCTTTGACAGGATTCTGCTATGCCATCTAACCATCTTTTTCATGGTCTTCCTCTCGCCTTCTTTCCTGATGTTCTGTTGTAGAAGACTCTGTATACTGTAGAGTTTATATGCCACTTATTAGGTTGCCAAACCGCCCGAGTGGTTACCGGGCCCAAATTTGGGGTGTAAAGAATAGAACCACTGTTACCTGCCACGCATGTCGTAAGAGGCGACTAAGGAGGTTTGGATGAAATCGGATGCACGTGTCCGCTAGGAATGCTAACCCGAAACAAATGCTTGCAGAAAACGGATGCACCAGGCCGTATGGCGCATAACATGGTGCAACAACCCCCTCACAATGTAGAATGGGATCACGGATTCTACGGTCGCCAATCTGCCTCTGAGATTTAGCCATGCAGTAAGAATGTCAGACCTGCCATCACAAGGGTGGCCAAAGCTTACTGTGGAAAGATGTCGGCACAAATAGGAAAGAAGAAATCATAGGAATTATATCCTACAGAACTGCCCCTAGTATGCAGATTTGAGAAGAAAGAGGTTGGCCCACTTACACTAGTGTTCAAGACAAACTGTATTCTTTAATCTGATAATCTGAGGCAGACAGCTGCCTTTATTAGAGAATCCGAAATCCCAATGTAGTGAGAACGCAGAAGAAGGTTGCCAAACCACTCCATTCTTTGTTTTTGTCAATGTAATTCAAGCAAGGTTCTGTGCCAACTTTCTTTCTTATACTGAGATGTTGGTGACTCTGCCTTTTCTGGTGTTGTTGGTAACTTTTCGCCATTAGAGGACATTAATATAAAATATATGTTGTTCAGGAGTTACATTGTGGATGTTTACTTAGTTACATAGCAACTACATTGCAGCAGGTAAATAACATACCTCTATCTCTTGGGCTTCTGCTATATACATTGCCCAGTCTAGACTCTATGTCAGGGACCAGTTGCAGAGCTTTCCTGTAGTAGAATATAGCTGGAAATGGAAACATTTGACAACTACTTGTTAGTGACATCAGAATACATACTATTTTCTTTAAAAATCACATTGTTTTTTAGTTGCCTAGCTAAATGTCCAGTGTCTTGAAATTTTCTCAACATTTATCTTCTTCTAACCAGGGCTGCGATTTTCACTCCTGGACAGTCGATGCCAAATTGTAGAATCTGCATGTGTTCTGTAATTGTGGAAGTCTAGTGTAAAGGGTATTACGACAGATGGGTATCAATATTTATCTAAATTCTAGCTATGACTAGATAATGATCACTTCATATTTCTGCTCCTCTTCATGTTCGCATGGAGAGCATTTCTAAAGAGTTTAACGCTGAAGGATTGACTTCATTGCTTTGGATTTTACCCCATATGGCTCAGTCCCTCTCAGCAGAAATGGCACATCATCTGTCGAGAGTACTGCACAAAACATAAACTCTGTAGCTCCGGCAACAATCCTAGATGTCTCTGGAGTGTTTCTATCTGCCGTAACAATTAAGTGATCAAACTAGTTTATGTCCTGTCTATTTGGCAATTCCCCTGTTGATTTGTAATCATCATCATCATGTGCCATGCCGACTGGCGTAGGCGATCATGGATCTGCACAAATCTCTGTCTTTGGTGTTTGCTATCAATTCAGATGTTGACGCTCTACTGTGCCATGAAGTCAAGCTATTCAAAATTTTCTTCTGTCTCGCTCTACCCTTAATTTTACTGGTTGTCACAATGTGTTCTAAACATTGTAATTTGTAATCACAGACATGAAATGAAGGCCTGAAAATCAAAAGGAAACACAGAGAAGAGCTGAGAAAAGAGAGATGAAAGATTGTGGCCTAATGTGGAAAACAATTGATAGAAAGGCAGAACGACAACAATAGAAATCTCTTGTGATAGTCTTCTGTGTTAAACAGGATACCGCACGAGTGGTTACTGGGGCCCAAATTAGGGTGTAAAGAATAGAACCACTGTTGCCTGCCATGCATGTTGTAAGAGGCGACTAAGGAGGTTGAACATGGGGCTAGCTATCCCACACCGTAAAAAACACTAGATGGCTACAGACGGAGAGCGAATCGAGTAAACACTGGCTGAAACCGACACATCGCAAGGATAAGCACCAGAGATCCAAATGGTGCTGAAGATGTGACGAAAAACACACCAATGCTAAGGCTGTATGAATCAGATTTCCACATGAATATAATTTATAGGGGAATCTGGTACATCGGTCTGGGCAGTGATCGCAAGAGAGAGAGAGAGAGAGAGAGTAAATGAATAAATATTTGAAGAATTGATGTTACTATACCTTCATTCAACAACCCATCATCCTCAGCTTGCATGCCTTGGACAAAGTAAGCTCTGGCCTGGGATAACAAAAATAAATGTACATCGTAATTATGTAATGCAATCGCTTTAGAGTGGTCATCTCTTAAAAATATGGAATAAAGCGATAATAAATATTGCAGAAGAAAAGAATTGATCTAAAAGCGAAGGATTAACTTCATTGCACTGGGTTTTCCCATATGGCTTAGTCTCTTTACCTCTGAAGTCAGAGAAGGGACGCCTGTATGGCAGGAGAACTGATAATAAGGAAAGCAGTCCTTCAAGCAAAATCAGTCAGAAGCACCACACAAGGCATTCTGACTACACCTGAATTCATAGCAGATGAAAGCAAGAAGAAGAAGAAGAAGGCTTTGTACCTGTTGGCAGAAATGGTAAGCCATCTACTGAGAGTCTTGTACAAAGCACGAACTCCGCAGCTCCAGCAACAATCCTAGGGATCTCATGAAAAAATTACACCTGTGAATCGGTCCGGATTTGAATCCACAGCCTTCAGATCGACAAGCAAATGGTCAAGACCTGGTTTCACTTCCTAGTAGTGTGCCCAAGATGCAAATTCATCTGACTAGCAAAGCAAAGACTAACATGAAGGTCTCTGTGACATAGAGGTAAGGTGCTCGCTTCGTGCAAAGGTACTCAATTCATTTTCCACAAGGATTGATCAGGATATTTTTTCAGAGATACTTGATCTCAATGTAGGTGAGATCAAGCTCCTAGTCCTATCAGAAACGGATGATAAAACAGAGGTCCTATGTTCAAGTTGAGCACGTAAAAGAACAATTAGCAATTTTAAAATCTACAAGAGTAAGCTGCAAAGCAGCTGCCCAGTTAAATAAAAAAAAAAAAAAATTAAAATTAAATTCCTACAAAATTTCCACCATCTACAAAATTACATCCGGGACCCTCGCCGGTACTATGGAGTTTGTTCACTGCAGCTGAGATCTTCCTTTGTAAGAAAGAGATCAGAGCACACATGGTTACTCACCAAAGTGCACTGATTACGGTCCTATCAATCAATCGATAAATCAATCAAACCCATTACAATCGAGCAGTTCAATGCCTCTAATTCTGTTTTAAAATGAGAAACAGACATTACAGATACACATACAAAACTCTAACCTCATTTTCATTGTCAACTGCCTGCTTTACATTCTTGTCAACATTACTACCATCATTTGAACCTCCTCTGGAGCTTTCAGGTTTTTGCTGCAACTCATCCTGCCATTTCTGTCGGAATACCTCCAACTAAGAAAACAAGTGATTGTTCTAATGTCAAAAATTCATAACAGGCAAAAAAAAAAATTGAAAGAATAGATTAATTTTCTTTATTCAGTATCTCTGCTAAAATCTCGTGGAGCTATCTGGATATTTTTCCAGAGATCCCTGGTCTTACTGTAGGTGAGAACAAGTTCCTAGTCCTATTGGAGATGGACGATAAAATGTAGGTCCCATGTTCAATTTGAGCATGTAAAAGAACCATTGGTAGTTCAAAATCGAGAAAAGCAGGTTGGAAAACGCGTCGGCAAAATTCATTAGAAAAGAAAATTAAAAATCCTACAAAAATATCTTCACTATCTTCAAAATTACGCAGGGATCCTCATCGGTGCTACAGAGTTCATGCACTGCAAGCTGAGATCATCCTGTGTAAGAAAGAGATCGGAGCACACATGGTTACTCACCGAAGTGCAATGATGATGGTCCTATAAATCAATCAATCAATCAATCGCTAAAATGAAAATGTAACTATAGATGCTAGTTTAAATTCTATTTGACATTACGGTGACTTGTTTTTTTGTTATTAGTCACCAGGCGTCTTACACAGCTAGAAGTAATTTACTAATGAGAAAGAGAATAGACCTGCATACCATACATTTTTAATTATCCAAAATGTCATGATATAACCAAATGATTGATTGATAGGACCATCATCATTGCACTTCGGTGAGTAACAATGTGTGCTCAGATCTCTTTCTTACACAGGAAGACCTCAGCTGCTGTGCACAAACTCTATAGCACCGGCGAGGGTCCCCGATGCAATTTTGAAGATATTTTGTAGGAATTTGATTTTAAATCTTTTTCTAATTAAAATTGCCTGGGAAGCGGCTTTCCCGCTTGTTATTTTCGATTTTGAGCTGCCAAGTGTTTTTATATGTGCTCAAATTGAACAGAGGACCTACGTTTTATTGCCCTTCTCTGATAGGACTAGGAAACCTGATCTCACCTACACTGAGATCAGGAATCTCTGTAAAAATATCCCGATGGCTTCACAAGGGAGTGAACTGGGTACCATTGGCCTGAGATGCGAGCATCTAACCTCTATGCCACAGAGACCCCCAGATATAACCAAAGCTTTGGTCTATGGTTGAATGTGCTGTGGCTTGTGACAATCAGACTAAATTCTTACCTTAACTACAACGGTCAGGGTAACTGAGAGTTGTCTACTTGTGCCATAAAGGACATATTTAACAACATGACTGGTCTCAATCGAATATGACTGCTTTCAATATATGTGATGAATTTAAAATAAATATTTATATATTTATATTATTTCTCTTAGCTCCGAGCGGAGAATAAGGCCTCAACAGTAGTTCTGTCACTTTTCCTGGTCTCTGGCTGTTTTCTTTATGACCTCCCAGGACAGTCGAGCACCCTTTAGTTCCTCAAAAAGATTTCATCTCCAGGTCTGTTTAGACACTGACTGTTCCGTTTCCTTGTGGGTTCCACTCAAGTGCTTGTCTAGTGACATCAGACTATGTCTTCCGCAGGGTATGCCCAAACCACCACCATTTTCTTCTCTTAACCTGGGTCATCATGGGTTCTTGTCCTGTATATATCAATTTAAAACTAAAAATAAACTTCAATTGTGATTAAGAATTGGAATTAAGAACCATACCTGAATATTGACATCTTGGACGCCACTGCTCTTTCTGCTGTTCTCGCCAATAGCAGAATTATCACTGTAGAGTTTCTTCATGTTTTGCACCATCTCTGAATTTTTATCCAGAGCTTTCTTATCATCTTCTTCTTCAAGCTCGACATGTCTAAACTCATATTCTTCATCACTCTCATTTGAGTGCCTATTGTCCATTTCTGCTTCACTGATGGGTGGGATTTCATCCTGTTTTAGAGTAGACACAGAATGATACTTTGAAATATAACAATAATTTAGACAATATCACATCTTTCCACATCACTTTTCAGCAAATGGAAGAATAACTAATGAAATTCAACATAGTTGCAACCAAGTAAATCAAATGATTGGACAAATGACGCCAATTTTAACATGCCACCATGAACACGAAAAGAGAATGTACAACACAATCTTTCTCCCCACATTATGCTACCAGTGCCAAACCTGGATGCTGACAACAAATGATAGAAGAAAACTAGTCACGACAGAGATGAAGTGTCTATGTAGAATGCTGGGAGTTTATCTAAATTAAATTTGAACTTAATTATATCTCTCCGTTCCTCGTGGAAAATAGTGCTGAACTGTTACTCACCACTCTTCCCTGTCTCTGGCTGTTTTCTTTATGGCTTCCCAGGATAACCCAGCTTCCTTCAGTTCCTCAAGAATTATCTATTTCCATGTCTGTTTAAGACATCCCCTTTTCCGTTTCCCTTGCAGGTTCCACTCAAGTGCCTGTCCAGTGACACTGAACAGTGTCTTCCACAGGGTATGCTCAATCTACCAACATTTCTCCTCTTAACCTGGGTCATCATGGGTTCCTGTCCTGTTCACATCCACGGGTCTGTGTTTGATACTCTGCCATACCATCTTGGTCTGAGACTACGCTAATGACATATGTTGACAAAAGTCTCAATGTTATTTGTATTTAAATTAGTGACTTATCACATTTCCGAGCCATATAAGACAGATTTCACATTTGAGCTGAATATTTTGAGGTTTTTTAATGATATTCAGTAGATTTCCACAGTGTGTGCAGTATGGCAAAGACCTGGCATTAATGTTCTCATCTGTATCTTCTGATTGGCTGATCTTACTGCCAAGGTAGACAACTTCACCAACATCTTCTATAGCCCTTTTCTCAATCAATATCAGGCCTTCCTGTATTTTTTTTCTCTAGACTGATTTTAAGACCAATCATTGCACAGTTTATGCCCCTGCATCTACTTTATCCTGCATGTCCTGCAGTTTGTGTGAAAAAGGGTCCAAATGATTGACTTGATTACACCTGGTTTCTTCATATGGCTCCATCCCTGTCAGCAGAAATGGCACAACATTTATAGTTTGTGTCCAACTTGTTGTATTACTGCTTCAAATTTGGACATAGTTCCTAAAAAAGAGATGTGTGAAAGGCAGGTTTTTATTGTGAATAAATGTGCAACCAGTTAGTGGCAGCCTGCTTTGAAAAAATATTATGCTTTGATTATAGTTTTAATGACCAATATGTCCTGATATAATCAAAACAAGATTTGTACTAGGCTGAATGCAAAGTACATCTGCTTCAGTTATATGAGGACTATCATCATAGCACTCCAGACATGTCCATAGGTGATCCAAACCCCCGCCTCAACAAATCCAGCAGCCCAACACGCCAGTTCAATGGTGATTAATCAATCTTTTTGGTAGGTCGTTCTTTTGGGCTGCACCAATATCAACACACATCTCTCTCTCAATCTAGTCAGCGACTGGGATTCACAACCCTGAAACTCCTCTGATCGAACTCTCCCAACACGTTAAGAATGTGACTATATCTGCTTAAAGAGGTTTAATCTCATGTAAAATAAAGTTACAGACAAGATTCTAGTTCTAATTACATTTCCCTCTTTCTAAATGTAGCAAGATTGTTGTTTCCAAAATTTCTGATAACATTAACTCTTTTTGCTTTACCAACTACGTAGGTGCGTAGTAGGTGTCAGTCTGCTTGTATCTCAGACTGATTTTAAGACCAAACCATGCATAGTTTAGCCCTCATCTACTTAATCCTGCATGTCCTGCAGTTTGGGAACAGGTCCAAATAGACTATTACATTGGATTCTTCCATATAGGTCCATCCTGTCAGAATGGCAATTTTTAGTTTGTGTCCAACTTGTTTATTTTCTTCAAATGTTCATAGTCAAAAATTGTGAAAGGCGTTAGAAAATCTTCAGAACAGTTACACCTGCTAAAAAAATTATGCTTTGATTTAGTTTTGCCATATGGTCCTGATATAAAAATAACAGATTTTATATAGCTGAGATGATGTATATCTGCTCATTAAGTTATATGTTCATCAGACCTGAAAATGTCCATAGGTGTCAATCACACTATGACAAATAGCAGAACACGCAGAATGGGATTAATCAAACTTTTGGTAGGTCGTTCTGGCTGCCCTCAAGTATCAACACAATTCTCTCAAACTAGTACATAGGATACAAACCACAAATTCTTAATTCTCCAAACATACAATTACATATTGTTAGTTTAATTAGTAAAATAAAGTTCCAAAAATACTAGATTATTACATTTTTCAAATCAAGTTGGTTAAAATTTCAGAATAACTTGGATTAGAAGAGTGCATTCAGAGTTGACTCATAACCTTAGGGCAAAGGGTTAAGATTAGAGGGCAAGAGTCAAGTTGAGGAGGAAGTCAAGTTAGGGGCAAAGAGTAAGTTGAGGAGGGAAAGAGTAAGTTGAGGAGGTCCATGATCGCCAACGCCAGCATTTGATGATGAGTAAATAAAGTATGCTTTCTAAAAAAAACCCATTTAATCCGAAGTTTAATCCTAATAAAAACGGAATTCAAGTCAGACAACTTATTGCTTAGTATTTTATAGCTACAAGTAATCAAATATACCTTTTGTATGGCAAATGTTGTGTTGAATGAAATGATATGTGTGTGATTGCACAATCAAATAACATACCAAGTCACAAAATAATAGCTGGGAGGGGCTTCTATTATAT
This sequence comes from Arion vulgaris, assembly GCA_020796225.1. Lineage (NCBI taxonomy): Eukaryota > Metazoa > Mollusca > Gastropoda > Stylommatophora > Arionidae > Arion > Arion vulgaris. Next base: position 61,864,827 of record CM036755.1, on the reverse strand, counting down.
TTAATATGTAAAAGATTTCAGTTACAGTACAAATCGTCAAATAGGACAAAAATGTATGAATAACAAAAATGCATTTACCATAACAAAAAGAACTAGTTTTCAATAATCAAAAGACTAGTTCTCTGAAAGAAAAACAAACTACTGAATAGAAGTACATTTTTGCTCGTTTTTCTGCTGCCATTTTATTTCTCTAACAAAACATTGCGAATGATTTCCCTTGAAATGAACGTCAACAACGATAATTCGTTATGTAACAATCTATTATAGTCCAAATGAAATGAACTTCTACATACCTTCTATTCCTCATCGTCTTCTTCTATCTCTTCTTCATATACATTTTATATATTCATGGCATTCTGTGAAATAAAACAATAATCTATGGTTATTGATTAAAATGGTTGTTTTGTTTTAAAAAAACCTAGCTTACTAAACTGGTGTCAATGCATTATGGGCAAAACTAGAGTCCGATCCATATGTGGTCAATCTCTTGCAGTATGACAGCGTTCATTTTTTAGTTCTTCAAACAGTGAAAGATCCCCTCCGATTTGTTAGGCCAGTCGCAGATTGAGAACATATAAAAACTGTCTTGTTGAGTCCATACACCTAGACGAACCAGAGCCCCGTTAACTGTTGATCTCGTCAAAGTTTCCCGGTCTACATCAACTGGAGGTGGGGATGGCTTATGTGTTTTGTGGGCCTTCAGCAGGCCCATAAATGGTACTTTTCGCAAATCCTAATAAAAGACTAACTGATCCAACTCTGCTGGAAGCATAGCCAGACGCAGAACACATATTATAGTGTGTTTATAATATAATACATACATTTTTGTGTATTATATATCGAGGTTTGAAGAGAGGACGATCCTGGATGGCCGAGGCAGAGGATGCTATTAAACTGGTCTGTAACTCTAGATGAGCTGAAGCATGGGGAAGAATAGATGCCTGTATCAGATAATATGATTGATTACACCAAGGTTGTCAGTACACTTGGAGTAGTGAATGGGCCAATGGTGTCATTCACAGAGGGCTAATCACTCATCGCCCAACACGCTACGAACACGCTGGGCAGGCGGGCAGAGGAGATAACTACAAATACTCGTATCTTCATCGGCAAGAACCAATTTAAACAATTTAAAAAACTTTGTATATCCAACAAAGATATAATATAACAAATCAAATCATAGAACAAGAGGCCTAAATTTTAAAATGCAAAAACATGTAACCATGAGCACTAAAAAGCATTGTTTAACACGATTTTTCTACCAACAATATGCTTCAATGCCATCAGAGCCAATTATGGCTGTTGGCCGCAAACGATGGAAGAAAACTATTTCTGACAGAGTTGAAGTGTTTAGGCAGAGTGCTAGGAGTATCAAGCAAAGATCGGGTTAGGAATTAATTGGTTATTGGTTACTAAACTAACGTCATTGCACTCCAGGCAGACACATAGGTGCTCAGTCTCCCCAACAGATATAAAAGAGTATGCATACTGATGGTTCCCGTGGCTCACTGATTAAACACATTTCTCACTCTGCCCCTCAGGCATCCATCTCTACTTGTACAACGAGTAACTCCAAACTGCCTAAATCGCTTGATCGATTCAACATCGATTTTAGTGCTGTCATCCAACAGACGGTCGCGAAGAGACCGAAAAATATCCCCCTTATCCATCTTCAACCCTCCAACAATCGATGCTGTTGATGTAAGCCTGTCCGCTCTATCATTACCGCAAACACCCGCATGTCCAGGATAGTATATCCACGTAAGCCTCTGGAGGTTAGAAACTTCTATAGACGACATCCACTCATACCGAAACCTGCCCTTCTGGATCTTGTGAAGCAGCGACTGAGAGTCAGAATCAACAACGGCCCTAGTAAATGAAGTCCCAGAGATCCAATGGAGGGCAGCAGTAACGGCCTCAACCTCCATCCTCATACTAGAAGTAATTGTCCTGTATGTCCCACTTCGCTCTTCAACAACCCTACCATGCACATTAGCCAAAAAACCCCAGCCGGACTTCTCACCACGTTGAACCGACCCATCAGTATATACAACAACATCATCATCCCTTGCATTATCTTCTATTAGCTGCTTAACTGCGAGATCAGCCTTCATGTTGCCTCAATCTCTACATTCTCTTTCAAGAGTAATTATAACGTTGAGATAGTTGATCGTGCTACCATCTGTTGGGATCCATTCTTCCCCTTTTGATAGGATCGCAACCGTAGTCACCTGGCCAATTGTTCTCTCAGCCGTGGCCATCCACGACATGCCACGCTTGATTCTCGTGCCCTTAACATCGTTAGTGTTCTTGTGCAGTAGATGTCTCTTATCTACAGTAACCGGCATATATGCCTTGGTTTATAATTGCATGACGGGAGCGTAGTGACAGAAAGCCAAGCATATTACTCATATTCACAATGGGGGTATATCTAGTGCAGCCCAGGACTATACGCATACCTTCATTCTGAACCCGTTCGAGTCGTTCACAATGTGATCTTGATATCGTAAGAATTCCGAGTCCGTAATCTACCACTGACATTACCAGTCGATCGAACAAAAGGATAAGTAGTCTCTGCTCAAGGTGTGCGGCCACCATAACTTTGAGATCCGTAAGACCATGCTTGCAACGTTTTATCGTCTGTTCAACATGGTGTTTGAAAGCTAGACTACGATCAAAGGTTATTCCAAGATAGCGCAGCCTGTCTCTGCGCTCGATGGTATGTTCATCAAATATTACACGGGGTAGATCACCCTTAACTATGTTTACACAGCAAATGTAGCTAAAATTCAGCCAACCGGATTGGGTCGGACATTGACATTTGCAGATGATATCTTAATATATAGGACTGGGTCAGATAGACGAGAGACGGTTGAGGACATTCAGAAAACATTGCATACCATCTCGGGTTGGTGTAGAGAGTCTCGCTCTCAGGTCAATCCTGAAAAAGCGTGTATGTTGTGGTGCTCGTTGAATAATCACATAGGAATTAAGACACCAGGATAAAAGTTCACACGATATCAGTGCTAAACTTCAGCAAGAAACAACAATTAAATGATTGGGTCATATAGCGCAAAGTCACCAACAACACAAGAATCGACAGAGTAACGAATACCAGCATCAGAGAAAAGGTTGTAACAAGACCGAGCTTGAATTATATAGTGAAAAGAGAATGAAGTGGTTTGGCCACTTAGTAAGAATGCGAACAGACCAAACTGCCTATGAAGCTTTCACAACAGAATATCAGGAAGGAAGGCGTAAGGAAGACCGAGGAAAAGGTGGATAGATAACGTAGTTGAATTCTGCCAGGGGACTAAGAAAACCATCACACAAGTCACAAGAGAAGCGCAAGACAAATACATAAAACTACGACGCTAGGTTAACAACCCGGTAACAGTGTACTGACAAAAGAAAGAAGAAGAGGTCATATAATCAGATTACCAACAGACAGTGAACCTCAAATGATAATGTTATTCAGATACGATGTAAGGCAAAAAGTCACCCACGCTAACAGTTAACCACATAAATAACAGAGGCATTGAGAGACTGGTAATTGGTTACTGAACTGACGTCCCAGCACTCAGCGCAGACTTATAGGTGCTCAGTCTTCCCCCGCAGATGTCGAAGGGTATGCGAACTGATGGTTCCTGGTGCTCGATGGTTAAACACACCCCTCTATCTGTCCCTCAAGCATCGAGTTCTTCTTGTACAACATGCAATTTCAAATTCCTTAAATCTCTGAATTGATTCAACGTCAATTTTAGTGTCCACATCCATAACCAACTCTGACTGGGCCTGATAACTGACGGGAAACCCCTGACTTAGTTTCAGTTGGGGGCTGGAATATATATATATATATATATATATATATATATATATATATATATATATATGTGTGTGTGTGTGTGCGTGTGTTTGATAGAACACTGGAAGCTTTTTGGCAATTTTACTCAATTCTGTGAGTCTATGGTTATTTATTGATGAAAAATATTAATAATATTGATATTTCTTATTGTTAAACTTAATTTATTACATAATATAACCTTGATTTAGCATTTTGTGTTGATTTTAAAATGAACACATCTATATACATACATCTATGATGGTTCACAGTGTGCAGTTCGCACTGATGGTGGACACAGCGACTGGTTTATGGTTGAAACCGGAGTAAAGCAAGGCTGTATTCTATCTCCCCTATTGTTTGGAGTGGCCATTGACTGGGTGATGTGAAAATGTTGCAGGGGCGAAACTGGCATCGATTGGGTAGAAAATAGTCAACTAGAAGATTTGGATTTTGCAGATGATATTGCCTTGTTAAGTAGAAACAACTAAGATATGCAGCGAAAAACAGACAACTTGTCATCTATAGCATCAAAAGTTGGACTGCAGATAAGCTATGAAAAACAAATATAATGAAGACACCTATGGCAAGTAATGCAGATATCACACTGGAATCTAAAATGATAAAAATAACAGAGCAGTTCACCTATTTGGGTAGCAATTTTGATTGCACAGGAAATGTTAAAAAGAAATTATGATACGAATTGGCAAAGCAACATCAGCTTTTAAAAGTCTAAATAAAATATGGACCTGCAAGTTATATAGTATTAAAACTAAATTACGAATTTTCAATTCAAATGTTGTATCAATCCTAACATATGCCAGCGAGAGTTGGAAAATGACTAAAGATATAGAAAGCAAGTTGAATGCATTTGAAAATAGATGTCTGCAAAAATAATGAATATAAAATGGAACGAATTCAGGAGAAGTGATGAAATCAGAGACATGTCTGGTCAACCACTAGTGACAACTGTTATAAGAAAGAGAAGGTGGAGATATGTTGGGCACACCTTGAGGAGAAATAATCAACGAATATCAAAGCAGGCATTGAAGTGGGATGCAAAGGGTTCAAGAAAGAGAGGTCGACCTAAGGAGACCCTGAAGCGAACTTTGATGAGAGAGGCAGGAAATATCGGTCTCAGTTCAATGGAGGAGATTGAGCGAGTTGCCCAGGATAGAGCGGTATGGAGAAATTACTTGCAGGCCCTATGTAACGTATAACGGTACGAGAGGAATTATTATTATTATTATTATATACAACAATACTGGAATGCGAGATCACGTTACCGTTTGGGGTCTAATTTCCCTTAATTTTTACCTGAGTCCGCAGCGCAGGCCCATAAGTTTATAGTTGGCTCTGCCTCATCCAACAGTAGGTCACCAAGAGACCAAAGAACATCTCCCGTATCAATCCTAAACTCCTCAACAATCAATGCTTGCAATTCAAGCCTGTCCGTTCTCTCGTTATCGCGAACACCCGCATGCTTAGGAGAGTGAGATACATCCTGCACGAAACCACACAAGATTCCTTTCTCTAAATCGCTTTTTTTTCTTGAAGCTGTGAGGCAACTCATGATATGCGAAAACGAAAGAAAGGATTGTCATCGTGATGCTTTCCTTCATTTTTGCTAGTATTACTTTCCAAACATGAACAAACCGTATCGATATAGAAATCAGAAATCGATGCACAAAAGCTAACAATGTACAGGGACAGATAATACCACTGTTGTCACATAGATACCGTTAAAACAGTGCCGTGCTGTGCTATGATACAGTGAGGCAGTCGCATCAGGCGAAATCGTAAGGGGGCGGCATAAGCAACGAAATCAAAATCACAATTGAAGGTTATTCTAAAGAAAAAAATTTAAGGGGCGACATATCGAAAACTTGCATCATACTGAGAAAATATGCCACACTCTCCTGCGCTAAAAACTAAAGTAAATTTTATAAAAACGATTTTCTGGCCAACACTATGTTACCAGTGCCAAACATGGCCAATAACAGCAGCTAATGAGCTGAAAATCATAACAACGGAGATGAGGTGTCTTAGAAGAGCTGCAGGTGTGACAATAAGAGATAACATTAGAAATAAAGAAATCAGAAGAAGACTAAATGTGAAACCAGTCATGCAATTCATAAAAGAACAACAGATTAAATGGTTTGGACATCTGAAAAAAATGCCCTGGTATCGTCTATCAAAGAGAGCCACACTAAAAAGTATAACGAGTACAGAGCAAGAGGAAGACCACGCAAAAGATGGAGCGACGGCATCAAGAACAACCTTGATAAAATGACTTAACAGCTTACAAAGTGCCTTAGAATAAGCACACACATGATCACTACATCCTCTCCCCCAACCCACACACTTCTATAAAGAAGTAAATGGTGGAAGAACAAAGCGTATATGTTCAATTGCGTGTCTTCAATTAGAAAGAGGTCACTGAATGTTATTGAAAAATCATTTCCTTTGTGGAAGATTTCGCTTTACCTTATCAACATCATCTGTTATTTTCCCCGAAAATTAAGATCGTTAACTCTAACCTTCAAAATAAATTTAAACTTACTAAAAATCTTCACACTAATAAGATATTACAGTACGCAAAATGGCTATAAATTGAAGATTAAATGTATAATTTCATCACATTTACATACTGGATTCTCCAAAAGGAGTTAATTCTTATTTTTCATGTTTGTTGGCCTACACGCTCTGATATAACCAATAAAAGGTTCGCCTTAGGTTGAAAGGGGCGTGCCTCGGCTTATAGAGGCTTTAATCCCCTACTAAACAAACAAACAAACAAATTTCATCACCTCTGTCTATTTTTTAAAATTTATAAAATAAGCATTTAACTTCAACATAATTCTGTCTCATTTATAACATTTTTATTCGATAAAGAATCTTTGCTTCAAATGTTGAAATATATTATTAGTATGAGAAGAAACGCGCTGGGTATTTCTCAAAAGTGTTTGATGTTGGTTTAGCAGATGTATTGTACCTGATTTACCTCCTGTCTCAAAATTGATAACCAGGGTGTTTCTGCTACGGAATTTTCAAGAAAAAATTTATCCTTCTAGCTTCAAATTATTTATACATATGTTTTAGCTGACATAATAAAGTGTTCAAAAAATGAATCTATTTCGTGTCTTATCATTAACCTTAAATATCATTTCTTCTTCTTCTTCCAACGTTTTCAGACATCGATTTGTATACTTTTAAAGTAGTTAGTGGTCAACCGGAGTCCATCTCTATATAGCTTGTGTTGGACTGATATAGGGGTTGGTCATATGTTTTCTCTCTGTTCAGTTATCATTATTTGTTGTTTATAAGAAGGTTATTTGTTTGTTCGCAGCACTGAAAACAGGTTCTGGTTACACTTTTGTGATGTTATTGTTCTTCTTCTTCGGTGATCTCTGGTCATGCGCTTAGTTTACTCTCTCTCTCTCTCTCTCTCTCTCTCTCTCTCTCTCTCTCTCTGCCTTTTAAACCCGGATTGGGGCATAGGCCCTCACCTTAACCAACTCATACCAAGTCTTCATATCTTCTACAGCTCCCTCCAGCTCTTCTTTATATTGTTGATCTCTGTCTCCAAGTCTCGTCTCCATGTATTTCTCGCCCCCTTCTTTCGCGGTTCCTGTGGGTTCCAGGAAAGGATCCTTCTTGTTATATTACCCTCAGGTTTTCGCAAAGTATGTCTTATCCAGCGCCAGCGTCTTTTTTTAACCTTAGTTTGCTGTGGACCACAAACTGGGCAGTCAGCTTCAGGTCTGTCAGATTTCCCAAAGCTTAGTTTTTAGGTAAACAGGGTGTGGTCACATGTTGTTTCTTAGCTCACACAAGAGAGGACAGTCTTGCAGGATATGCTCCGGTGTCTGTTCCGCATGTTGACACTGGTTGAGAGCTGTTTGACGTATTCCTAGTCTATGTACGTGTTTGGTGAGTCTGCAGTGTCTGGTGAAATGAAAATCGTGGCATATCCTTTGCAGAACATCACCATCAACCACAGTAAAACAGTCGTTGATTTTCTAGGCAGCACTTATACGTTCAGTAGTTTGTCGTTGCTTTCTGAACGTAGTGCCCAGTACGTGGGCGAAATATAATGACCTGGTCTGTTCTGCTTTAGTCTTTGAGAAAGTCTTTTCCATAATCATATCCAGTGTTTGTCTTCCAGTCCACTACAGAATTTATCTGTATGAGGGTTTTGACCTAATGAAAAGACAGTGGTTGGTAAATTTGTTGTTTGGTACTGTCCTCCTTAGCCAAGAAATCAGCACTCTCATTGCCTACAGTGCCACAGTGAGATGGAATGACGTTGTTCAAAAGCTTATATCAGAATAGACACGTTCATTGGGCACTATCTGTTATATTGAGAAACTTCCTCAACACACTGTCTTCGGTAGGACATTCTCTCTCTCTATCTCTTTCGCGATCACGCGCCCAGACCGATCTACAAGATATCCCCTTAAATTCTATTAATGTAGACACCTGATTCATGCAGCCTTAGCATTTGTGTGTTTTATATCACATCTTCAGCACCATTTGGAGCTCTGGTGCTTATCCTTCAGCGATGTTTTCGGTTTCAGCCAGCGTTTACTCGGTTCGCTCTCTGTAGCCATCTAGTGTTTTTTACGGTGTGGGGTAGCTAGCCCGACGCCCAACCTCCTCAGTCGCCTTACGACATGCTTGGCAGGTAACAGTGGTTCTATTCTTTACACCTCGATTTGGGCCCCGGTAACCACTCGGGCGCTTTGGACATTCAGAATATGCCACTGATCCATTGCCTGTCCGTTTTCTATAGTAATTGGTTAGACACATATTTTCTTTATTCTTCTCCTTCTTTTGTTGTCACACTGTTACATGGTTGTTGCCCAGTGTCGTGGTTTTCTGTTTTTGTTTTCCACTGCTCTAATGGCTTCTGTAATAGTTTCTTTCGCTTTTTCACAAGATTCTGCCATAACATCTAAGAATATTTTTGTGTGGTCTTCTTCTCGCCTTCTTTCCTGATGTTCAGTTGTAGAAGACTCTGGATACAATGGAGTTTATTTGTATTCTTATTAAGTGGTCAACCCCATTCTTTGTTTCTTAATATAATTCAAGCAAGGTTCTTTCCCAACTTTCTTTCTTATGCTGATGTTGGTGACTGTCTTTTCTTGTATTTTTGGTAACTTTTCGTAGGCATCGCATTTCACATGTAGTTATTTCTTGCGACTGTGCAATGCTCACTATCCATGTTTGGCTCTGGTAACACAAAGTAGGCATTTTTCTTCATTAAAATAATATCACCACATTTATAGATAACCAGAAATAAAAGTGGACAAGTATTTTGTACTCAATCAAGTGTACGCTCGCCGGCGTAGCCGGCGATCATGTCTCTCACAACTCTCCCTGCTTGGTGCATATAACCATTTCTAACGTCGATCTTTTGTCGAACCGTGATGCCAGGCCATCCAACCTCTTCTCCCTCTGCCTTTCACAACCTCTCCTTCCCTGAATTTTACCTGTAGTCACCAAATATTCTATACCTTATCTTCGCATTATATGTCCGAAGAACCTTGATTGTCTGATTCGTATTCTTTTGATATGGTTTCTTTGTGTGCAGGACTGATTGAAAAGCTTATTTGTTTTTTCGCTGTCCATGAAATTTTCAGAATACTTCTGTAAAACAACATAGCTGTGGCTTCCAATGATCTTATTGATTGTTTGTTCATTGTCCATGATTCGCTGACATACATAAGTATTGGTTCAATGTAGTACTGGAGTACTTGTTTTCGCAATGTCATTGGTAGTGATTTCAAACATAGTGTGTTTTTCATTTTCATAAAAGCTGCTTTCGCTATTCTACTTATAATCTCTGTTTTACATCTTACATCTGATGTTAGGAATGTTCCCAGATACTTGATTCAATGGACTTGTTTCAATGTTGTGTTATTTATTTTGATATTACATTTTGGTGTTTCCTGGAGACAATTCGTGTATACCATGTTCTAATTGCATTTCTCTAACACTAATTTCAGGAACAGCCTTCGAAACATTGATGTGTTTGTAGCAAAACCAACATAAAACCAACATAACTGGAACAAAACGTGAATAACCCACAATCGTACTATGGATGGAAACAAGAGCTCCAAGGAAGGAAAAGTTACTGTTTTGAATATTACTTATAATCTAAACAAAGAATTACAAGCGTTTTATGAAACATATGCAACTGTATCAAAGTATATAGACGTAGTCATCTTTCCAACTGTAGCCATGATGGGTTTCCTTGGAAACGCCATTAGCTGCGTGATTATAGTAAAGAGTGGATTAAGTAAGCCATCAAATATCTTTCTTCTTGGCTTGGCAGTTGCAGATTTTTTCTTGATGTTTAAATACGTAAACATCCCAATGTTGTTGAAATACTCAAATCCAACAACACAATGGACTAATACCGTGGAATCAATCGTTATTAATTACAGTGTTACTATGACGATAAACGGTGTTACAACTAATGCTTCACGTAGGGTCAGGAGTAAGACAAGGTTGCGTAATATCCCCGCTGCTATTCATCACGTACATTGACCACATTTGTAAAATAGCTAACACCACCGAAGGAAACAACCTCGGAGAACTCTTAAATGAATTTCTTTTGCAGACGATCAGGCAATCATTTCAACAACAGAAGAACAGCTACAGCAACACATCAACAGACTCCAGTTAGCATGTAACGAATACAACATGAGAATTAACATCGACAAAACAGAAGTAATGACATTCGCCAGAGAGGAAAACACTACCAACATCTACATCGATAATCATCTACTAAATCAAGCAAAAGATTTCACATACCTGGGGAGCATTTTTCAGCAAATGGAAGAATAACTAATGAAATTCAACACAGATGCAACAAAGCAAATCAAATGATAGGGCAAATGGCGCCAATTTTAAGATGCAAACACGTCACCATGAACACAAAAAGAGCAATGTTCAACACAATCTTTCTCCCCACATTATGTTACCAGTGCCAAACCTGGACGCTGACAACAAACGATAGAAGAAAACTAGTCACAACAGAGATGAAGTGTCTACGCAGAATGCTGGGTGTAACAAGAAGAGACCGGTTGAGAAATGAAGACATCAGGAAAAAGTGGGTACAACATCAGTACTAGACTTCATCAAGAAACAACAAATTAAATGGTTCGGTCACGTAAGCAGATTACCATCAGACAGTGCACCCCAAAGAGCAATGCTGCTCCGATACAATGGGCACAAAGCAAAAGGCCGGCCACGCAAAAGATGGACCTCAGAGATAACAGAGGCGACGAAAGAGACTATCTACGAAGCGCATACTAGGGCCCGTTTTAGAAATCTCTTCCTGACCTGACGCTGTGAGGCATACAGGATTCGAGAAAGAAAGAAAAAAGAAAAAGACAACTAATGCTTTAGGAATGTCAACAGCTTTGACGGTGTTCATCAGAATAGAACGCATCGTTGCCGTCTTTTTCCCACTTCGGTTTTCTAGGATCGTTACACCCAAAATAGCAAAAATTGGTGTGCTCATTTCTTTTCTAGTATCTGTGCCTTCTGTAGTAATTTTGCCATTTAAATATCGTTTGGTCATTCTCTATATGGGGAGGTATGGGGGATGGATAGGATACATGTTAATACATAGCAATTGGGAAGGTAGCATATTAGCACTTTACGACGAAACAATGACTTCATATATTTTACCCATCATTCCCACAGTGATCGTCACAATTGGATGTGTTCTTATTGGTGCAAAAGTAGGCGTTGCCTTACGAAGACAGAAAAGAATGACATTAAAAACAGGAAACAAAAGAGCATCCACTCGTACAAGAACTCTGTTTATGGTGTCTTTCTCTTTCTCCGTCACGCGTATCAGTTACTTTTTTTTGTACCTGCCACAAATTGACCCAAACAATATTCCCCAAGCTTGGCTTTATATCGCTATATATTATGCCATATTTTCAAATTTCCTGACACTGTGTAACAGTGCTTGTAATTTCTTCATATATGTTATTTTCAATCCAAAGTTTAGACAGTTGATAATACAGTCCTTCTGTTACCTGCAGCTGAAAAAGTAAACATAAAATGATAGTTATAATTTGTAGGAACTGTTCAACGTAGTCTGGTTTACTGATCATCACCGACCTCTTTGTCTCTCACCGGAGACAATAGGTTTTACTTCCTGCAGTTTATTATGTTGCTAAAATGACAAATGTTAAGGTGTTGAATGTGGTCAAGACACAGATAAATCCTATAATCAATATAAGAAAGAGGCAGTCATCATTTTTCGGACATATGATGAGGAAGGGAGGTTTAGAACACATTGTGACAACCGGTAAAATTGAGGGTAGAGGAGACAGAGGAAGACATAGAGAGAGAATTTTGGATAGCCTGACCATGACACGGAAGAGCGTCAACATCTTCTTCTTCTTCTTCTTTAATCGTTCTTTTCGGCTATTTTGAATATTCTTGTGATGTTTAAACAGCATTTGCCAAGAACAGTTTTTACGTTGTGCCAATTATGCGCCTATGGTGACTAGGCCAGTACATCCGACTTCGTCATCATTTTATTTACTAGGGTAGCTTGCCCTTGGATGTGCTGTTTTAGATCATCTTTCGCCGTATATTTGGGCTTTATGATCTACGCCAAAGAGCTGTGTAACCTTTCTGACTATGTTCCGGCGTCAACATCTGAGATGATAGCAAACACCAGAGACAGAAATTTGTGGACATCCATGATTGCATACACCAGTCGGTACGGCACCTGATTGAGTTTGCTCTGTGTTTAATCACATCATTTGCTGTAGCTATAATGTCTTATTCTGGATTTGCAATACTTGTCACAGTTGCAGCAGGTGAAGCTAGTGACTGAAGCTGATGCAGAGGATGGTCTCTCTGCCCTCTGCCCATTATTTGATCTACATATGTAATGACGTTTCTCTTCTCTGTCTGTTCCACGAAACGATGAAGGAACCCCTGCCCCTTTTCTGCATCTGTTGCCAAGACGGATCCTGATGAGTCACGTAAAGTAGGAAAAGACTGGCTGGTATTCCTCCTGTTCATTTTGCGATGAAGCTGCCAGAATTGATATAGAGACTTGTCGCCACAGACTTGCGTTATGAAAGTCTCCCATAACCCACTCTTTGCCTCACTAGCCAATACTTTGAAATCCCCAGTGGCTTTGTGGCGAATAGCAGACTTTTCAGCCACATCACACATATTTCTAGGTCGCATCTATCCATTTGCATGTTTCCGTTATCGTCCATTTGTAAGTGTTCTCTATAATTCGTCACTCCTGTTGTGTCGTTTGCGTGATAAAGGCCTTTTGGTCGAAACGTTGCTGTTTATCGTCACTGTTTCTGTATTTTGTAAAACTATAGTACTTTGTTTGTACGTGTTTCGCTTTGAGATTCTACCATCGCTCATGCGGCACACGTGTCCCAATCATCTTAAACATCGCTGACACAGAAAGGTGTGCAGGCTTGGAATGTCATCACTGTCCAGTACATGGCCGTCTCATCGGATGTTGTATATTCGCTGTAGACAACGCTCGGGGAAGGTGTTAAGCCATGTTCTTGTCTAGTATATTATATTTACATGGTTTAATACACATAACCTTGCTTGAATTACATTGATAAACAAAGAATGAAGTGGTTTAGCCACTTAATAAGTATGAATCTAAACTCCACAGTATACAGTCTTCTACAACAGAACATCAGTAAGAAGACGAGAGGAAGACCACGAAAAAGATGGTTAGATGGCATAGCAGAATCCTGTCTAAGAGCAAAAATAACAATCATCCAAGCCACCAGAACAGCGCTAGACAAAAACAGAAAACCACGACACTGGATAACAACCCGGTAATAGTGTGACGACACTGGACAACAACCCGGCAGTAGTGTGACGACAAAAGAACAATAAGAATGATGGATGGGTTAGTGCAGCGTTTCCCAAAGTGGGCGGTACCGCCCCCTTGTGGGCGCTGAAGCCTTCCAGGGGGCGATGGTGGGTTCAGAAGCATTTGGGGGCAGTTAATTTATCGTGATTTTGCGATTGAATAATCCTTAAAAATTTGAATTCTGCATTTTAATTCATTATATGCCCATCTTACACGATCCATTTTTTCATCAATTTTCTATTTCTTGTATATAATCATTGGAAAAATGACCATGAATGACAAAACTATGAATCAATTTTCTATGTCAAAGTGAAAATAGAGCATGTATATATATATATATATATATATATATATATATATATATATATATATATATATATATATATATATATATATATATATTATATATATATATATATGGGAAGGGGGGTGGCAAACTGTTATAACGGTGAGGGAACGTTACAAAGTTTATGTCTTGCAAAGTGGGCGATGGGCCGAACAAGTTTGGGAGAATCTATGGGTTAGTGTAATGCATAAGTGTTCGCCTATCGACTCGGAAACAAAAGGTGTGTGGGTTCAATCCAACTCTCGACTTTGCACATGGGTGGAAAGGAATTGTCCATCCTACCTCCTGCAAACTAGGAATGTAAATGTGAAGTGAATTCATACCTTACGGCCTGAACATGAAACATGAAGCGGAACATCTCTATTATGGTTTACTGTACCTGTACATGAAATCATGAAGAACGGACACACTCTAATGGGAAACAAAATACGATGACGAGAGTGGTGAATATACAAGTTTGTTTACCTAATCTTCTTCTCTTAACTGCCATTGAAGCATAAGAGAGGCGTTCATATAGGAGGTTGAAATCTCCCCTCCTCATCACATGCCAGAAAAATGATGACTGCCACTTTCTTATATTGATCTTCTTCTTTGCGTTCGTTCTTTACGACCAATTTTAATCACTTTATGTGATATGTTTGATCTATGCCGAGAACGTGTATACGTTGCACATTGGTTTGGTAGACACCTAAACGCATAAACTTCTACACGCTTAGGACACGTGCATCCGATTTCAGCCAGTTGATGATATGTTGATCTTATATTGATGATAAGCTTTCTCTGTGTCTTGACCTCATTCAACACCTCAACATTTGTCATTTTAGCAGTCAATGGATTCCCATATTCTTCTGTAAAACCACATCTCTGTGGCTTTCATATATTTTTATATCTATTTGTTTATTCTCCTTGACTTACGTCTGTATAAATATTGGTTCTATGCCGCCCGAGTGGTTACCGGGGCCCACATTTGGGGTGTAAAGAATAGAACCACTGTTACCTGCCACACATGTCGTAAGAGGCGACTAAGGAGATTAGGCTGAAATCGGATACACATGTCCTAAACTGTAAAGTCTATGCGTTTAGGGTCTACCAAACCAATGTGCAACGTATACACGTTCTTGGCAAAGATCAAACATATCACAAAGAGTGATTCAAATTGGTCGTAAAGAACGAACGCAAAGAAGAAGAAGGTTCTATGTAGCTCTGTATAACTCTCATTCTGATTTCAATAGACAAAGACTTGTTGCTTATAGTGATTCTCATTTTCTGGAACGATGCTTTGTAATGTCATAATCATAATAAAAATGTAACATAAAAGGTTATACAGATGAAGAAGTGACTTCATTGCACCAGGGTTTAACCTCATATGACCCGGTCCCTCTCCGTAGAGATGACCCGCTACTTGCCGAGAGTAATGCACGAACACCGTAGCTCCGACACCAATACTAGGTATCTCTGGAAAAACTGCACCCGTCAACAGAACGTAACGGTTCGAATTCGAAGCCAAGACCTTTGTAACGCAAGGCAGCGAATTAATCCCTTAACAACAAAGACACCCCACCTAAAAACCTTTCGAAGTTTATTAATTAGTAGTAGAAAACTAGTCACTTGTGTGTTGCCGGGGATGGAAAGTGGAGCAAAGAATTGTAACACTACGCCCTACAAGACATGTCGTAAGAGGCGAGTAGGGTAGGGGTCCACCTGTGTGATACTAGCGGTCGATAGAGGAGGAAAAAATATGAAGCAATGTTTACCTTCGAAGCATGTCGTAAGAGGCTATGGAGGGTAGAAGGTGGGGCTGTGGCTACTTCAACCCGTAGAAAAAAAAGGAGCCAACACATCTTCAACAAAGATGAAATGCGCAACAATAAGAAATAACCTAACTCAACCATCGGAACCAGGGGAAGGTCATCCAAAAGTGGGACAAATGACGTATCGACGGTAAAGCCGAAATGATCCGGTGATGCTAACCAACCTTCTTTCCTGTCGGCAAACTGCCAGAATTGGTTGCTGGAACGTGAAAACGTTACTTGAGTAGGAAAAAAACCGCCCAGCTCGCAACAGAGTTTAAAAGAATAGGTAAAACATGGAAAGACGTGGAAGGGATGGCAAGAGAGCCGGAAGGAGTTTGTTGAAGACCTGTGCTCCGCTGGGAGTTAGAAGGTGAAGAAGAAGAAAAGGAAGTAAACTAGTAGAGGCTATAATAATTAACGTAGAGAAGATTAATTATTAATAATTAATAAGGACTTTATTAGTCATACTGTATGTAACATGGTAATACTAATTTGATGTTTTTCTTCTTTTGTTTCATATATAATTATCTGAATTATGTTATTTGAGTTAAACATAGCCCGTGTGTTGCCCGGGCTTCTCAAGGGGAGCAAAGAGTAGTAACACTGCGACCTACAAGTAAGAGGCGACTGAGGTAGGGGCCTAGGAAGCTACCCTAGTAAATAAAAAGCTTCCCAGAAATCGGATGTACTGGCCTACTTGTAGGCGCATAACTGACACAACGTACACTCGCTCTTAGGCTCGGATCTCATACAAATCACAAATAGTGGTTTATCAAGTGGTCGATATGGAGCATTCTAAGAAGAAAAAGAGTTATACATGTGTGTAGACTTATGAACAATAATAAACTGAGTGTCATATAGATTTCTGAAATCTAATTTTAACAGCCACTGAGTTGTGTTGTATTGTAGAGTCTGTATGTAAGAGGCTGAATGAATGAAAATCGTGGTATATCCTTTACTGGACGTCGCAATTTAATAAATCATGGCTCAGTTCTTGGCCAAACGGGACATACTTCTTCTTTAATAATCCAACAGCACTTTGGCTTTTGAGTTAGGTTCTTCTTCTTCTTCTTCTTTGCGTTCGTTCTTTACGACCAATTGTAATCACTCTTTGTGATATGTTTGATTTTTTTCAAGAACGTGTATACGTTGCACATTGATTTGGTAGGCCCCTACACGCATAGACTTCTACACGTTTAGGACACATGCATCCGATTTCAGCCAAACCTCGTTAGTAGCCTCTTATGACATGCGTGGCAGGTAACAGTGGTTCTATTCTTTACACCCCAAATTTGGGCCCCGGTAACCACTCGGGCGTTGAGTTAGGTTAAAGGGCACCAGAGAGAGATAGAGAGAAGATGAAAATATGAAGACAAAATCGTAGCATATCCTATACAGGACTTCGCTATCAACCACAGTACGCGAGTCGTTGATTTTTATAGACACCACTTATACGTCCAGTAGTTTGTCGTTGCTTTCTGAACGTTGTTACCTATTTTTACCGTTCGTAAATATCCATGGGAACAAATTTGCTTCAAAACTGTCCGCCGCGGTGCTTGAACCAGGTACTCTTGAATTGTGATTGAGTTCACTACCTATAAACCACATGACGTTCACTTGTCAAAGGTTGCCACGGAGATTATAGTAAACATTCAATGATTCTGTCTAGTGACTGCCTTGTCATGCAATGATTCTCTCTAGTGACTGCCTTGTCATGTAATGATTCTGTTTTGTGACTGCCTTGCCATGTAATGATTCTGTCTAGTGACTGCTTGAACCAGTAATGAATTTGATTAGTTACTGCCTATAAACTAATGACGTTCACTTGTCATGTTTGTTTGGGATTTAGTCATCAATGATTCTGTCTAGTGACTGCCTTGTCATGTAATGATTCTCTCTAGTGACTGCCTTGTCATGTAATGATTCTGTTTGGTGACTGCCTTGCCATGTAATGATTCTGTCTAGTGACTGCCTTGCCATGTAATGATTCTGTCTAGTGACTGCCTTGTCATGTAATGATTCTGTTTGGTGACTGCCTTGTCATGTCATGATTCTGTTTGGTGACTGCCTTGTCATGCAATGATTCTGTACTATGTGATTCTCTGCCGCATGTAATGATTCTGTTGGTGACTGCCTTGTCATGTAATGATTCTGTTTGGTGACTGCCTTGTCATGTAATGATTCTGTTTGGTGACTGCCTTGTCATGTACATGATTCTGTCTGGTGACTGCTTGTCATGTATATTCTGTCTGTGACTGCTTGTCAGTATGATTCTTCTGGTGACTGGCTTGTCATGCAATGATTCTGTCTGGTGACTGGCTTGTCATGTAATGATTCTTCTGGTACTGCTTGTCATGTATGATTTTCTGGTGACTGCGACTCTGTCAGTGCAATGATTCTCTCTGGTGACTGGTTTGTCATGTAACGATTCTCTCTGTCACTGACTTGTCATGCAATGATTCTCTCTGGTGACTGGCTTGTCATGCAAAGATTCTATTTACCGGCGTGTCATCGCAATACAAATGAGACAGTGCCATTTGCCCCTTTATGGGTATCCATATTAGACAGTGTCATGTGCCCCTCTACGGAGCATGCATGGAATATACTGCTATGTGCCCTCTAATGGGCATCCATGTGAGACAGCATAACGTGCTCTCAACGGAACATCAATAGAAGACAGTTCCATTTGCCCCTCTATGGTTATCCATATAAGACAATGTCATGAGCCCCTCTATGGGCATTCATAGGAGAGAGTGTTATGAGCCTTCTAAGGGCATCCATACAATACAGTGCAATACATATGTTTCGAATACCCAGGCTTAACTGACATCAAGACTCGCTATCTTCCTGCAAAACATCGCCATCTCCACTCGCCATCTTTAAGCATCGCTAGCTCCCCTCACAGAATATTTCGATAGTTGATGGGCACCGCACGTAAGTTAACTTGACTTTGCACCGACGAATAACGACTCCATGTGTCTCTGGGCAGTAAAAGCAACAACCAAATAGCTAACTAACCAACACAAACTAACTAACTGTCAAAAGTTAACAAAAGACATGATTTTTCTCTCTTTCCATTTTTAATGAATCATGTTCTTTTTTTTTTTATTCTTCTTTAATTCCGCCCTACCCGAAATTTCCAAAACGGGTGGACCCAGTTCGAATAAACTTGAAAACGTGTAAAGCTCCGAGTCACCAATCTTTCAAATGGGAGTGCTCGGAATTTGTTTAAAGGGGTTTATTTTGCCCTTTGGCGTTTAAAGAAGGCACCCATCCTTTGGCCGCTATCAAGTTGGTATTATACTTTGATCCTTATCCAAATGACCGAGAAGCGATCGTTTTTATTTATTTTTTATTGGGCCCGTCCCAGATGTGCCATACCAGGTGGACCCGTACAACGGAACGTGAAAACGTTTATAAACTATCAAGCCCCATCAATCCTTCGATCGATGGCACTCCTAGTTTTGTAAAAGGGTAGCCATGTGGCATTTAATGAAGGCTTCCGACCTTCGGCTTCCATCAAATGGGCACTAGTTCCGTAACACAATCTGATAACTTTGTAAACCCATATAATGAGACACGTGACAGATATCAAGCGATACAGATACTACACTTTCATCTTAGCCAAAAGGCCATGTAAATTAAAATTTAAAGAAAGATTTTCTTATACCGTTCAAATTGACAGAATTTTTCCTGCATGGGTCGTATAGATAGCAGAATAAGATTTCTAAATTTAGCATTCAGAATTACGTATATGAAAAAATTGCAGGCACTATTACACAACGTGAGAAAATTGACAAATTTAGCGTAAAGTCTGGCAACATAGTACCAAGAACCGATAAAATCATAATTATTTAACTGCGGTATGAAAATAAAGAAGTAACTAAAACGTGTAATGGAGAAGAGGGAGCAAACCATAAACAAAGTCCTTGTACGCGATGATTCGCCCCTGTTTCTTGTGCTAGAAGTCATCGCTTTCCGTAGTCGTATTGTTACGCTAACCTTAGCACCAATCAGAATACAACCGACGCTAACCAACGTTGTAGGTATGATGGGAATTATATACCAGTTGACGATTTGATCATATAATTCTTTTTCACTTCCTATCCAGCCTTTTCTCTTAGTTAGCAGTCCTAACCACCCATACCAGTAAGAGTATACTACAAGTAATTCGAATTGCATAATATGAAATATTGTATATGGCAAAGTAACTAAACAAGAAAATAGAACAGCGATCTTAGCCCTGCAAGGCGTTACAAGTGTTGAAAACTGCAGGGGAAAAAATACAGCTACAATGCGTTCCAATGTGATTAAGACAGTTAACGTTGTAGTCATTCCATTAGCAATGGAGGTTATACAGTGTATCGCCAAAAGAGCATTGTAACATATATTAATTGAGTTCAAGTCCATGGCCCAGAATAGAGGACTCGGAGATGCGTAGAATAACAAGTTGGGAATGTTTATATAATCAAACATCATAAAGAAGTCTGATACTGCAAGTCCAAGCAAGAGAACGTTTGATGGTTTGTTTAGTCCATTCTTGAACACGATGAAACCACTTAGGGCATTTCCTACCAAACCAACAATAGCTACTATTGGGAAAATGACTAAGTCGACGTATCTCGCAATCAATGAATATTCTTCTAAGGTGATGAATATTTTAACGCTTTCACCTGGACTCAATGTCGTCTGATTCATTGTGTCAGCGCTATTTTCAGTGTTTTCCCTTACGTGTGATCTTGGTGTGTCACTTCTTAAGAAATGTTTTACTCTTTGGCGAATTGTAGAGCGTACAAAACAATGATGTGGATATAACTTCTGAAAATGATGTTAGATAAAAAGTATTAGTTTACAAAACAAGCAAGAATGAAACTAAATTATGAAACATCTTCAACATTAGCTCTCTCTCTAGCCTGTGACGCCCCTGACGCATAGGCCAGCAACACATACACAATTTTCTTTTCGTGGCCGCCCTCTGTAATGTGTTCCAACTATGATTCATTTCTTTCAGTTATTGTTCTATTGTTCTTGTCCAGGTCGCTTTGGGTCTTCCCAATCTATGACAATGATGAATAATAAGGCTGACATTACACATCCTTGTTGCACAACTGTTTTGACTTCAAACTTCAGCTCGGAAAATTCAACACTGCATGTTAAGTTGCTGTAACAGCTTTTCCTGGTGTTTATAGAAAAAAAAAGTTTAATTGCATATCCTTTACAGGACTTTGCGAATCAACCCCAGCTTTTTAACGCTGTTTGTGATTTTTCTAGGCTTTATACGTTCAGTATTTTGCCATTGCTTTCTGAACGGGTGGTGCCATCGTTCTTTTGTAAAAATCCACTCGAAACAATTTGCAACCAAACTGTCCATAGCGTGATTCGAACTCAGAACCTCGGGGTTAATAGACCGAGTCACTATCCCCTAAGCCACATACGCCACCACGATGTTTATAGAACACTGTAATTCCACAGCATCTTAGAATACACCAAAGACTTTCATTGTGTGTGCTATCAAATGCCTTTTAGAGATCAATAAAGTTGACTTAGAATTTGCTTTGCCATTTTGTGCACTGTTCTATGATATTTCTAAGAGCAAATGCTTGGCTTATTCTTTTCCGTCTTCTACAAAATCCAGCTTGCTTCTTTCTTATTGTTTTAACTACTGCATCATTAATTTACTGTATGATGATTTTGTTGAAGATTTTGCTTGAAACGGAAAAGAAGGGTTATTCCACGCCAGTTATTACAATCGTCAAGGTATCTCGGTATCTTGATAATGACTCCTCTGTTCCATTCATCAGGTATTAATTGCCTATTCCATATAGATGTAAACGGTGATAGCAGTACATTAGTTGAAAGTCCTGGGTATATCTTAAATAATTCAGCGTTTCAATTATCTTACCCTGGTGTCTTTCTATTCTTAAGAGATTTAATAACTGTAATGATTTGATCTTGCCTGGGTGTTTCGATGTCGATTTCTAGTTCCTCTGTTGGTTCTGGTATGTCTGCTACTACTGTTGGCGGTGGTCTATTTAGCAAGTCTTTAAAATATTATGTCCATCGCATCTTTTGTTGCCCTTCTGTTGCCAATAGTTTTTCCATTTTCATCCTTTATGATTGTGTCCGAATTCCTGAATTGTTTATCACTTATTAGTTTTGTAATTTTCTTCCTTGGTCAAATTTCTTTGCTGCTACTTCTGCTTGTGCTACCAGGTTTTCGATATTCTTCTTCTTTATCGAACGCTTCATTTTGGCTACTTATTAAACCGCTCTTTGTTGATCGTATGTGATCTGAGTCTAAGAGCAATTTTACGTTGTGCCAAGTTATGCGCCTATGGTGACTAGGCCAGCACATTCGATTTATTGCCAGCATTTTATATACTAGGGTAGCATTCCCTAGAACTGTGGGACAGATGGGTTTGCCACTTGGACGTCATCTTGCTAGAGAAGGATGATCGGCGTCCAAAAAGTACCACCTTTAGCCAATGTTTGAGTTTGTCTTTGCATTATCGGTCTCACTTTTCTATCCACTGTGAATTTGTTCCCGAGTAGGAGTTTTCTCAGCCGTTTCGGGGCACGTGTCGGCATTTTGCAATTTGCAATGTCTACTTTGCATTTTTCCTGTCCCAGGGAAACACTGGACTGGGGCTGCGCACAGTTATTATGGAGGATCGTTTCAATCGGCTCTAGCAGCGATAGGGGTCTGCTTTCCGCGAATTTTTACCTGAGCCCGCTGACCTTCTGTTATCGGAGGCTATGGATAATTGATTCTATACTTTGCTTAAGAACACAGTTTAAAGAAATAGAGGATCTCTGTCGCGAAATGGTCAAACCGTTTTCATGCATTCTGATGTTATGATCTCGAATCTGCACCGCGTCGTTCAAGTCTCGTATGTGTTTTTTTCTTCTCAGGAGATCGTTGGATTTGTTGCTTGAGATCGCCCATGTGTTGCCAGAACTCTCAAGGGGAGCAAACAATAGTAAGACTGCGACCTACAATGTATATCGTAAGAGGCGACTGATTTAGGGTCTAGGAAGCTACCTAGTAAAATAAATCGCCGCAGAAATAGGATGCTCTGGCCTACTTGTAGGCTCATAACTGGCACAACGTAAAATCGCTTTTAGGCTCAGATCACATACAACTCACAAAGAGTGGTTAACAAGTTGTCGATATGGAGCGGAAGAACAAGTTGCTAGAAATAAGGAGTTCGTATTTATAGAAAAATTCCCAACAGCTGGAGTGTCATTTCTGCGAAAAGGAACCGTGCTATATTGGGGAGACCTGATGCAATTAAGCCAATCCTTGGTTTTCAGACCATTTTTGAGGGCCTTAAAAAATATCTCTTCTTCTTTGAACGCTCCATGAACGGGCCTAGGCCACTTGTTAAACCACTCTTTGTGATTTGTGTGTGATCTGAGCACAAGAGCGAATACGTTGTGCCAGTTATGCGCATACGAGTACGCCAGCACATTCGATTTCTGCGACGCTTTTGATTTACTAGGGTAGCTTCCTTAGGCCCTACATCAGTTGCCTCTTACGACATTCCTTGTAGGTCGCAGTGTTACTATTCTTTGCTCCTTGCGAGCTCTGACAAACACGGACGGAAAAAACGATCAAGAAAATAATAAACCACAGAACACAAAGAAAATGGTCATACAATTCGCAATCAATTCTTAGTGCTCAGTTACGAGAGTTTTCTATTTATTACTATAATAATTATCTACGTAACGTCTATATTGATTGTATTTATTTCAAAGTCTTGCCGCTTTAACCAGTACAGCCAGATTGTTGGGTTAAAAATCGAAATTGACATTTCTGACATTCTTTCTTTCTCCAATCCTGTTTGCCTCACAGCGTCAGGTCAGGAAGAGATTTCTAAAACGGGTCCAAGTATGCGCTTCGTAGATAGTCTCTTTCGTCGCCTCTGTTATCTCTGAGGTTCATCTTTTGCGTGGCCGGCTTTTTGCTTTGTACTCATTGTATCGGAGCAGCATTGCTCTTTGAGGTGCACTGTCTGTTGGTAATCTGCTTACGTGGCCGAACCATTTAATTTGTCTGGTAATGATGTTGTACCCACTTTTTCCCTGATGTCTTCATTTCTCAACCGGTCTCTTCTTGTTACACCCAGTATTCTGCGTAGACACTTCATCTCTGTCGTGACTAGTTTTCTGCTATCGTTTGTTGTCAACGTCCAGGTTTGGCACTGGTAACATAATGTGGGAGAAAGATTGTGTTGAGCATTGCTCTTTTTGTGTTCATTGTGACGTGTTTGCATCTTAACCATGAACACAAAAAGAGCAATGTACCTATGGATCTGCCCGTAGTGTTATGCCTTCGGTTCAGTAATAATTAACAAATAACTTCACTATAACGTTTTAACTTTTCTATTTTTCGCAAACACCCATTTATTATAGGCACGAATTATTACAGACTCAACAATGCAAATCCCTAACTTTTATTTTGTAGGCAAGCTGTTCTGCGTATTATATTACTTTTCCCTTCCATATACGGTCAAGTACATAATTTAATTTGAATCGGCTAGAAAGTGTCCACTTCCGATTTTTGATAATCAAACTTACATTTTTCATTTAGCATTACCTTTTCCTGTTGCTAAGAGATTACCGTAAACTCGTATATTAGATGCTCTCTCACTCTAACTATCTTATCATCAACCACATTCCTTCCTATCACAAACTTCACACACTTATTTTTATTAGTACTTCCCTATCATCAGTAAAGTTATATTTATAACACGATAACTGATGATAACTAATAACATAACCTCTAATCGATCTCACAATTCTTAAATCTGTACACCGTCTGCCCAAAAATTACCCGCGTCAATAATAGATGAAACGGTAGGTGTAAAATATAAACTTCGGTACGAACAGAAGCTCAATCACAGAGTAATAATTTACGAAAGGCATAAAAGACATGAAAGGAATGACTTTGTGAAAGTTACGGAATACGAAAAACGTATTATTAATGTTAAAATAATGGTTACAATCTCTGACATAATACTTAGCAAACATCAAACAGAGTGGGGTGTATCGTATAATTTTAGTTATAATTGCAAAAATTATTTCACATAGAAGCGATGTATTATAAACTACACTTAATGCGATATGTTAAGAAAGTTCAAATTTGAGAGTTCTAAAAAATAAGGATCGCGTATGAATAGATATGGAATATTCAGGTGTGCTACTATAGGTTAACTTTGATGTTTTGAATCGTTAAATAATATGATAAATAATTAATTTAATGCAACAAGAGATAATTAAATTTTTTATTATGCCTTGTTATCAGTATAAGATACGTAAATTCGAAATTAAATATTAAATTAAATTAATTGATATTAATACATTAATCATTAAACAAATTAATGTTAGTATGTTATTTTTGTCTGGCCAATCACTAGTAACAATTGCTATAATAAGGAGAAGATGGAAATATGTTGGACACATTTTGAGAAGAAATGATCAAAGAATATCAAAGCATACATTAGAGTGGGAAGCAAAGGGTTCAAGAAAGAGTGGACGACCTAAGGAAACCATGAAACCAACTTTGATGAAAGAGGCAAGAAATATCGGTCTCAGTTTCATTGAGAAGATTGAGCGGGTTGTCCAGGATAGAGCGGTATGGGACATTTGCAGGCCCTATCAGCGTTAGTTAAGTCTTTCCTCTTTGGCCTGTGGCGGCATGGAGAGTCATAGCTCTCCATGTCTCGCGTTCGTTGCTATTGTTTAAGTCTTTGATGTTTATATCAGTATAACGGTACAAAAGGAATTATTATTATGTTATTGTTTTTATCGCCTCAAAATTATTGTAGATTTGAAAGATTTGCACAAAGTAGAGATCTCAAGATTAGTTAGATAGAAACTGCGGTCAACAATAGAATATCTACAGCCAATTCTACATTTGAGAGAATTTATATTACTGTATGGGAGAAGAAGAGAATAGAGAAGCCACAAAGCTGAAAGTTTACCGGGCTATAGTGCTAACCATGCTGCTGTACGCCAGTGAGATATGGACAGTGAAAGCAGCACACGAGGAAACCTAACCACTTCTACACAAGTCATCTTCACCAAATTTTCAAAATAAAATGACAGGACAAAATTATGAATACCGATCTTTCTCTCTTCCACCATTTACTTCTTTATAGAAGTGTTGGGGGTGGGGATGTAGTGATCTGTGTGTGCTTGTTGAAAGGCACTTTGTAAGCTGATATTCATTTTCGTAAGGCTGTTCTTGATGCGGTCGCTCCATCTTTTGCGTGATCTTCCTCTTGCTTTGAACTCATACTTTTTCTGTGTGGCTCTCTGTGGTATGCGATACCAGGACATTCTTGTCAGGTGTCCAAACCATTTAATCCGTTGTTCTTTTATGAATTGCATGACTGGTTTCACATCCAGTCTTCTTCTGGATAAATACCGATGTCCTCATGAAAGCCAAGATCACAAGTATCCTAACTGTTGCAGAAGGCCCAGGTGAGATGACCGGTCACGTTGCGTGAATGTGTGATTAAAGATCCCCAAACAATGTATGTATGACAAGCTTGATGGGGGCGAACGACAAGTTGGTTCAAAAAGGCGCCAAAGACACTATTCAAGTGTCTCTAAAATGCTTTCAAATAGACATCAAGTGCTGGAAATTCCTTGCACAAAATCACCAAAAGTGGCGCTGCTACAACACAAAAAGAATTTGCTTAGATGAGAATCGTCGTTATGTTGGGGAGCAGAGAAAACGAGTTGCACAAAAATATACAGCACCAACGCGTCCAACTATGATCATGTATACCCCATCTGTGGCTGAGAATTGTGTTCCAAGATTGAACTCTTGAGTCACCTTCGAACGCACCAGAGCGGTGCACAAACTCAAGCCTAAGACTATTGTCATGATCGCTGCAATGGGCGGTCATTATTATTAGTGCTACAGAATAGTGTTCTTGATCAAATGTTTTAAGACGTCAAAGTGTATACTTCTAATGTAGATTAACACGTTGCTTTGTTTTACGAAGGTTGTGTGTTTGAATCGGGATCGCGCTATTCTATTCACGAGTACATTTTTTCAAGAGACTCTAGGATTGTTGCTGGAGCTACGGAGCTCGATCTCAGTGTAATACTTTTGGTATGTGGCGTGCGATTTTTGCGGAAAAGGATCGAGCCATATGGGGTAAAACACGGAGAAATGAAGCCAATCCTTCGGCTTTAGACCCTTTTTAGGGATCAAATGGAGTCTATGTACATTTTCATATGGTATGTCTTAGACTGACATGGGGGT
The DNA here is from genome assembly GCA_020796225.1 of Arion vulgaris. Classification (NCBI taxonomy): domain Eukaryota; kingdom Metazoa; phylum Mollusca; class Gastropoda; order Stylommatophora; family Arionidae; genus Arion; species Arion vulgaris. The sequence goes on along the minus strand of CM036755.1, from coordinate 61,837,668 downwards.
TGGCCTTAGACACTCATGTAGGATGTGTAGCTCTGTCAAATTTCCGGAACCACCGGTGCATATGTCAATAGGGCCCACCTTGTACTTGTTAAACAGATCAGTGATCAGTTATATGAGGACTATCATCATAGCTCTCCGGACATGTCCATAGGTGCTCCGATCTCCGCCTCAGCAAATCCAGCAGCGTCCAGCGACCCAACACGCCAGTTCGATGTTGATTAATCAATCTCTTTGCATATTTAGTATGTCGTTCTTTTCGGGCTGCACCAATGTTGACACCCATCTCTTTCAATCTGGTCAGCGAGTGGGATTCACAGCCCTGAAACTCGTCTGTTCGGAAAGACTCTCTCAATGCGTGAAGAATGTAATTTCGATCCATGGCATTAATGTCACGTTAAACAGATACCATAACCTATTGTGCGGAGTTCGTAGTCGGAAGATAACCACTTTTCATTTCCCTATTGAGTTGGTATTAGGCATCAGCATTTTGCTGAACCGGGTATTCTCTAACTAATTTGTTCTTGTAAGCCATTCTAATTTCTGCTTCGCTTCCTAATATATCATACGTGTTATTTTATGAACGAGTTCGAGAATTAGGTGTTAAATTTGGACAGAGAGAAGATATACTAATCAACTTCTCATAGGTACGGTGAGCAAATGGACTTTGAGATGGCTGCTGCAGCGGAGGACAGAGCATGAATGGGAATGCTAAATGTGCCATGTCGTCAATCGCATAACACAACATAACATCATATGGGTTATATGTTAATGTCTAATTTCTCTTCTGTCTCTGCTCTGTCAGTAAATAACAGCACCTTAACAACAACAAACTTACAACTTGTAACACTTTACTCTACTACTACTAATGCTAGCTACAACTGTCACTTCCTTAACAACAACAAACTTACAACTTGTAACACTTTACTCTACTGCTACTAATGCTATTACTGCTGCTACAACTGTCACTTACCTTAACAACAACAAACTTACAACTTGTAATACTTTACTCTACTGCTACTAATGCTATTACTGCTGCTACAACTGTCACTTACCTTAACAACAACAAACTTACAACTTGTAAACTTTACTCTATACTGCTGCTACAACTGTCACTTACCTTAACAACAACAAACTTACACTTTAAACTTTACTCTATACTGCTGCTACAACTGTCACTTACCTTAACAACAACAAACTTACAACTTGTAATACTTTACTCTACTGCTACTAATGCTATAGCTGCTACACTGTCACTTACCTTAACAACAACAAACTTACAACTTTAATACTTTACTCTACTACTGCTGCTACACTGTCACTTACCTTAACAACAACAAACTTACAATTTGTACACTTCTCTACTGCTACAATGCTATACTGCTGCTACAACTGTCTTACCTTAACAACAACAAACTTACAACTGTACACTTACTCTACTGCTACTAATGCTATTACTGCTGCTACAGCTGTCACTTACCTTAACAACAACAAACTTACACTTCTAATACTTATTACTGCTACATGTAACTGCTGCTACAGCTGTCACTTACCTTAACATCAACAAACTTACAACTTGTAATACTTTACTCTACTACTGCTGCTACAAGCTGTCACTACCTTAACAACAACAAACTTCAACTTGTAAACTTTACTCTACTACTGCATTTGCTACAGCTGTCACTTACCTTAACAACAACAAACTTGCAACTTGTAAACTTCTACTCTACTAATGCATTAGCTGCACAGCTGTCACTTACCTTAACAACAACAAACTTACAATTTGTAATACTTTACCTACCTACTACTGCTTACGCTGCACAACTGTCACTTACCTTAACAACAACAAACTTACAATTTAATACTTTACTCTACTGACTAACTCTGCTACAGCTGTCACTTACCTTAACAACAACAAACTTACAACTTGTAACACTTTACTCTACTGCACTAATGCTGACGCTGTCACTTACCTTAACAACAACAAACTTACAACTTGTAACACTTTCTCTACTGCTACATGCATTACTGCAGCTACAACTGTCACTTACCTTAACAACAACAAACTTCGCAATTTGTAACACTTTACTCTCTCTACTAATGCTGTACTATACAACTGTCACTACCTTAACAACAACAAACTTACAACTTGAACTTTACTCTACGCTAATGCATCTGCTGCTACAATTGTCACTTACCTTAACAACAACAAACTTCAACTTGTAATGCACTTTACTCTACTACTACATGCTATACTGCTAAATTGTCACTTACCTTAACAACAAAATTACAACTTGTAACTTACTTACCTACTGCTACTAATGCTATTACTCATGCTACAACTGTCACTTACCTTATACAACAACATATCTACAACTGTAACACTTTTCTCTACTGCTACTAATGCTAGCTACTGCTGCTCACGTCACTTACTAACAACCAAATTACAACTGTAACACTTTACTTCTACTGCTACTAATGCTATTACTCTGCTACAACTGTATACATTAACAAACTAGAACTACATACTGTACACTTTACGTCTACTGCTCATAATGCTGTTGCTGCTACAACTGTCACTTCTTAACAACAACAACTGTCTAATTTTATAATTTACTTACTGCTACTATCTATTACTGCTGCACAACTGTCACTTACCTTAACAACAACAAACTTAGAACTTGTAAACTTACTCTCTGCTACTAATGCTATTACGCTGCTACAACTGTCACTTACCTTAAGACAACAAACTTCAGATTTGTAACACTTTACTCTACTGTACTAATGCTATTCTGCTATACAACTGTCACTACCTTAACAATAACAACTTACAATTTGTATTACACTTTATTACTGCTACTAATGCTATTACTGCTGCTACAACTGTCACTTACCTTAACAACAACACACTTACAACTTGTAACACTTTACTCTACTGCTACTAATGCTATTACTGCTGCTACAACTGTCACTTACCTTAACAACAACAAACTTCATAACACTTTACTCTACTGCTACTAATGCTATTACTGCTGCTACAACTGTCACTTACCTTAACAACAACAAACTTACAACTTGTAACACTTTACTCTACTGCTACTAATGCTATTACTGCTGCTACAACTGTCACTTACCTTAACAACAACAAACTTACAACTTGTAACACTTTACTCTACTGCTACTAATGCTATTACTGCTGCTACAAATGTCACTTACCTTAACAACAACAAACTTACATCTTCTAATACTTTACTCTACTACTGCTGCTACAGCTGTCACTTACCTTAACAACAACAAACTTACAACTTGTAACACTTTACTCTACTGCTACTAATGCTATTACTGCTGCTACAACTGTCACTTACCTTAACAACAACAAACTTACAACTTGTAACACTTTACTCTACTGCTACTAATGCTATTACTGCTGCTACAACTGTCACTTACCTTAACAACAACAAACTTACATCTTCTAATACTTTACTCTACTACTGCTGCTACAACTGTCACTTACCTTAACAACAACAAACTTACAACTTGTAACACTTTACTCTACTGCTACTAATGCTATTACTGCTGCTACAACTGTCACTTACCTTAACAACAACAAACTTACAACTTGTAACACTTTACTCTACTGCTACTAATGCTATTACTGCTGCTACAACTGTCACTTACCTTAACAACAACAAACTTACAATTTGTAACACTTTACTCTACTGCTACTAATGCTATTACTGCTGCTACAACTGTCACTTACCTTAACAACAACAAACTTACAATTTGTAACACTTTACTCTACTGCTACTAATGCTATTACTGCTGCTACAACTGTCACTTACCTTAACAACAACAAACTTACAACTTGTAACACTTTACTCTACTGCTACTAATGCTATTACTGCTGCTACAACTGTCACTTACCTTAACAACAACAAACTTACAACTTGTAACACTTTACTCTACTGCTACTAATGCTATTACTGCTGCTACAACTGTCACTTACCTTAACAACAACAAACTTACATCTTCTAATACTTTACTCTACTACTGCTGCTACAGCTGTCACTTACCTTAACAACAACAAACTTACAACTTATAATACTTTACTCTACTGCTACTAATGCTATTACTGCTGCTACAACTGTCACTTACCTTAACAACAACAAACTTACAACTTATAATACTTTACTCTACTACTGCTGCTACAACTGTCACTTACCTTAACAACAACAAACTTACAATTTGTAACACTTTACTCTACTGCTACTAATGCTACTACTGCTGCTACAACTGTCACTTACCTTAACAACAACAAACTTACATCTTCTAATACTTTACTCTACTACTGCTGCTACAGCTGTCACTTACCTTAACAACAACAAACTTACAACTTGTAACATCTTTATCTACTGCTCTAATGCTATTACTGCTGCTACAACTGTCACTTACCTTAACAACAACAAACTTACAATTTGTAACACTTTACTCTACTGCTACTAATGCTATTACTGCTGCTACAACTGTCACTTACCTTAACAACAACAAACTTACAATTTGTAACACTTTACTCTACTGCTACTAATGCTATTACTGCTGCTACAATTGTCACTTACCTTAACAACAACAAACTTACAACTTGTAACACTTTACTCTACTGCTACTAAGTACTATCTGCTACAATTGTCACTTACCTTAACAACAACAAACTTACAACTTGTAACACTTTACTCTACTGCTACTAATGCTATTACTGCTGCTCAACTGTCACTACCTTAACAACAACAAACTTACAACTTGTAACACTTTACTCTACTGCTACTAATGCTATTACTGCTGCTACAACTGTCACTTACCTTAACAACAACAAACTTACAACTTGTAACACTTTACTCTACTACTACTAATGCTATTACTGCTGCTACAACTGTCACTTACCTTAACAACAACAAACTTACAACTTATAATACTTTACTCTACTGCTACTAATGCTATTACTGCTGCTACAACTGTCACTTACCTTAACAACAACAAACTTACAACTTATAATACTTTACTCTACTACTGCTGCTACAACTGTCACTTACCTTAACAACAACAAACTTACAATTTGTAACACTTTACTCTACTGCTACTAATGCTACTACTGCTGCTACAACTGTCACTTACCTTAACAACAACAAACTTACATCTTCTAATACTTTACTCTACTACTGCTGCTACAACTGTCACTTACCTTAACAACAACAAACTTACAACTTGTAACACTTTACTCTACTGCTACTAATGCTATTACTGCTGCTACAACTGTCACTTACCTTTAAAAACAACAAACTTACAATTTGTAACACTTTACTCTACTGCTACTAATGCTATTACTGCTGCTACAACTGTCACTTACCTTACAACAACAACTTACAATTTGTAACACTTTACTCTACTGCTACTAATGCTATTACTGCTGCTACAATTGTCACTTACCTTAACAACAACAAACTTACAACTTGTAACACTTTACTCTACTGCTACTAATGCTACTACTGCTGCTACAATTGTCACTTACCTTAACAACAACAAACTTACAACTTGTAACACTTTACTCTACTGCTACTAATGCTATTACTGCTGCTACAACTGTCACTTACCTTAACAACAACAAACTTACAACTTGTAACACTTTACTCTACTGCTACTAATGCTATTACTGCTGCTACAACTGTCACTTACCTTAACAACAACACACTTACAACTTGTAACACTTTACTCTACTGCTACTAATGCTATTACTGCTGCTACAACTGTCACTTACCTTAACAACAACAAACTTACAACTTATAATACTTTACTCTACTGCTACTAATGCTATTACTGCTGCTACAACTGTCACTTACCTTAACAACAACAAACTTCGCAATTTGTAACACTTTACTCTACTGCTACTAATGCTATTACTGCTGCTACAACTGTCACTTACCTTAACAACAACAAACTTACAACTTATAATACTTTACTCTACTACTGCTGCTACAACTGTCACTTATCTTAACAACAACAAACTTACAACTTGTAATACTTTACTCTACTACTGCTGCTACAGCTGTCACTTACCTTAACAACAACAAACTTACAACTTGTAATACTTTACTCTACTACTGCTGCTACAGCTGTCACTTACCTTAACAACAACAAACTTACAACTTGTAATACTTTACTCTACTACTGCTGCTACAGCTGTCACTTACCTTAACAACAACAAACTTACAACTTGTAATTCTTTACTCTACTACTGCTGCTACAGCTATCACTTACCTTAACAACAACAAACTTACAACTTGTAATACTTTACTCTACTACTGCTGCTACAGCTGTCACTTACCTTAACAACAACAAACTTACAACTTATAATACTTTACTCTACTACTACTGCTACAGCTGTCACTTACCTTAACAACAACAAACTTACAACTTGTAATACTTTACTCTACTACTGCTGCTACAGCTGTCACTCACCTTAACAACAACAAACTTACAACTTATAATACTTTACTCTACTACTGCTGCTACAACAGTTACTTACCTTAACAACAACAAACTTACAACTTATAATACTTTACTCTACTACTGCTGCTACAACAGTTACTTACCTTAACAACAACAAACTTACAACTTGTAATACTTTACTCTACTACTGCTACTACAACTGTCACTCACCTTAACAACAAACTTACAACTTGTAACACTTTACTCTACTACTGCTGCAACAACTGTCACTCACCTTAACAACAACAAACTTGCAACTTGTAATGCATATACTATTACTACTACTACAACTACTAAAAAGGTTACCCACCTTAACAACAAACTAACAAAAATTCACCTTGCACTAGAGTTACTGTGACACTGCTTTAACAGTTATAAATATAATATTCAAGCCCAATACAAACTGACATATTCGCTTGAAATATATACAGAAAAATAAAGTTCATGACATCAATGTAAAAGTTATCTAAACTGGTACCTCGATCAGCAAACAAGACTGTACGTATCTGACTAAAGGGTTAATTAAATGTTTGCTATAGTTACACACAAATTTACTCGAAGTTTTAACTTTCATCTGAAATTTATATAACGACAAACACGTATAAGCTATTATAAAAATCTAGTGCCATCATATCTAGCGCCATAATCTCAGTGGCGGCACGCGATCATTTATGTTGGTTGGGACATACCAACATTTTCGGAAAAATGATGGCTTTGGGTTAGGTAATATTTTAGTATTTACTATTATTTGCATATTCCGTGTAGTTACCATTTACTAGAAGGATCTAGCATATAACTAAGGTACAAAACTGAACTCACCAAGTGACAACGTTACTTATAAAAGAGTTGACCACCTTATAAAGTAGGTCATAACTCGTCAACTTGTCTAAACGTTTATTGTCGTACACAGATATATATTGTTGGAATGGGCGATTACCGTAAACTATTCTATGATTGTTAGTTAATTATTTCTATTATTTGCCATTTTTTATTTATATATATTTGGCATATACGAATTCGGACTTATCTTTAGCTCAATAACACCGTTTACATGTGGACTGACTTAGCCACGTAAAAATGTATATACTGAATGAATGAAAATCATATATTTCTTCGCTGTGCTAAATAACCAGTCTAGAGGTCAGCGATCGCTTAGTTAACAGACGGTTTAAATAGACCACATTTCTACTGACCCTAAAAAATAATGCGCTGGAAATGCGTGAATTATACTAATTAGGGAGGAGTGACACTGAATTTAAGAATGTTTATGATATTTTATCTTTATATATTCAACTTTAAAAGCTAATCAATATCCCGTTAAAAGTAATTATTATGAACCAAATAATTTATAAAATAATAAATACACTCTGTACATTAATTTGGTGGTGCCATGGCACACTAGCCCTTAATAGCGAGCTGCCACTGCATCAGCTACATTCTCTTCCGCGCCTGATACTTGTACGAGAGAGACGTATTTGAGAGACACTTTAGAGAACTTATCAATAATAACCTTCATCGATGTTGGAATTTGTATTACAATATGAATTTCTCACACTATTAATGATAAACTGTTATATATATAAACAACCTGACATATCTATGAGCTACCTGACATATGAGACTACCAGACAGCGATTTATCGCACGAATAAATGTCTAAGTAAATGTATTAAACATTGGGAACAAATATAAGTATGATGTTACTGCGACTTTAAAAAAGTTAACAATCGAGTAGCGTAAACACACAAGAGCACATGACATTATAGATATTTAATGAATGTTAAATTCCATAGGTTCATAAAATGTTACGTGATTTTTTTGTTCCATGACTTTGTTAGAATTAGCGAGGTTGTAATTTGTTTGTGATGATCAGGGTGAATGGTAAAGATCATTAGTTAGATAATAGTACAGTAGAACTGGATGCCTGAGGGGCAGAGTGAGGAGTGTGTTTAACCAGCGGGCCACGGGAACCATCAGTATGCATACTCTTCGACAGGACCGTGCGTTATATTTTCTCAGTATGCTGTAAGTCTTAGAAATGCCGCTCCTTAAATATTTGTTCTTTAAAATAATCTTTAAATTTATATTTGATTTTGCTGCTGATGTCGCCCCCACCCTTACGGTTCGGTCTGATGCGGCCGCCTCTCCGTACCATAACACCGCAGGCCCTGCTCTTCGATATCTGTTGGGGGAGACTGGGCACCTATGGGTCTGCCTAGAGTGCAATGACGTCAGTTTAGTAACTAATAACCAATAACAGTACTAGAGAACTGATATCATGAAGTCAAAGTGAAGGGATGATACAGGGTGTTTAAGACAAAAGCAGCACCATTGACAAATCAAAAGTTGTTTGATACACACTGCGTTTTGCCTATTTAAACCGGTTCTGACTAGGTCGTCCTTTCCTCACATTTGTTTATCTCCCCTTCCCGCATCATAATTACACATCATCACAAAAAGACTCGCTCACTTGACCTATATTACTTCTTCTTCTTCTTCTTACGTCATTCTCTGTTTTTGTTGCCGTTAGGCGTAGGTGGTTTAACTGATGATCGGTTTCTGAGATAGTGTACGTTTGGTCGCTTGATATGTTGGGGTATTGTGGAGTATTAAGATGTCTGTAACCCCATCAACCCATCTTTTTCTTGGTCTTCCTCTTCCTCTTGATGATTCCATTTTCAGGTTGTACGTTCTTGAAACTAGTGAATTCGGGTTCATTCCCACCAAGTGGCCAAACCATTTGAGTCTCTGTTTTTCAATAAATCTAAAAGCAGGCATTTACTACGTCATAATTGAAACTACTCATTTTCATAAACATATTCCAGATTGGCGCCCTTGACGAGTCTACTTTTATCTTGAACACCCTGTAGCTAAATTGTTTAATCACTAAAACATACACACACGCATACACACACGCACGTACACACACAGTAGACACTCTCCAATACTTAACACACTATTAACATAACATTGAAGTCGTTCAAGTCAACAAGCATTTTGTAAACTTAATGATGATGCTCGTCCATCACGGGTGATGATGACCACACACATTTTCATCCAAGGAAATGTAGTTGTGTTATGTTTGTCTGTGTCTGCATAGAAGACTTGTGAATGGGGGCTTGAAATGTTCTTGTACAGTGTGGGCAAGGTATACTTGCATTTGTGGGAAGTAGGGGGGTTTGGGGAGTCAGGGATTGGTAGTGCCTCTGTTAAGGATGGCTGTCACGCCCTTTTCAGGGTCCATCCCCCTTTGGTCCAAACCTGACTTTCAGCTCATGCCTGTAGCTTCTAGTAGTTGTCAGCATGCGACAGCAGCCACCCCCCTAGGCAACGGCTGTGACAGGTCGGCTAAACTGGGCGCGGGTAACCGATTCGGTACTAAACCAATCGGTGAATCCGGGTATGCCAACCCTGCATGCGAAGACTGGACTCGGCAGATTGTGCGGAAGAAACCATACTCTGGTAACTTAATAGAAGAGGATCTTCGACATCCGCCAGGCAACCACAAACTGATCTAAAGCATCTAAAGGCAAATGATTGACTTCATTGCCCCGTATTACCCCATGTGGTTCGGTCCTTCCTTGTAGAAATAGCAAGCCACTTGCCGAAAGTATTGCACAAAGCACAAACTACATAACACCGAGTGACAACAATATTAAGGGATCAAGAAAAAAAACCTTGCACTTACGAATCGAACGACACGATTCGGATTCCAACTCCACTCGTGTTTTTCCGGGGCTCGCAAGGGAACAAAAATAATAGCACTGCGACCTACAAGACATGTCGTAAGAGGCGAATAAGGTAGGGCCTAGGGAATACCAATAGTAAATAAAAAGAGTCACATAAATCGGATGTGCTGGCCCTACTTGTAGGCGTATAGCTGGCACAACGTACAATCGCTCTTAGGTTCAGATCACATATAAATCAAAAAGAGTGGTTTAACAAGTGGTCGATATGGAGCGTTCAAAGAAGAAGAAGAAAAAGAAGGATTCCAACTCTCGACCTTCAGAACACAACGCCTCCGTACCGGCCACAACAAGCTCAGAGCCCACATGTTCCATAAATTTAAAATTGGCACAACTAGCCTGTGCCCATGCAATATGGCAGACATGACGGCAGAACACGTCTTGCAAGACTGTCAACGTTTAGCAGGTATACGAAAAGAGTACTGGCCACAACACACAGAGCTTCGCGAAAAGCTGTACGGAGGAACGGAATCCCTAAAAACAACAGTAAAATTCATGATAGAAGTTGGTCCATCAGGCTAGGCCGGGAACGCAAGAGAGAGAACACAACGATGGCTGCTTAACCACTTCGCCATAGAGACAACCCCCTCCCCCCATTTTCCACAACAGACTGAAGTACCAGCTGTTAAAGAATTTGAAAATTTGAACCTATCAGTGTAAATTGTGTCACTAATAAAATGATAATTAAACGCCTGATAAACAGGATAATGACGCTAAATAGTAACTAATGCTGAGCTGTTCTTAAAGATACAGTTACTAATAGTCTAAATGTTGATGAAGAAAGCTCCTTACATATTATCACATCCATTTTGTTGTTCGTAAACACTATACCATTATAGGTATTGGTTATTGGACTGAAGTTATAGCACTCCGGGCAGACACATAAGTAGTGTTCAGTCTCCCTCGGAAGATGACGAAGTGTATGCATACTGATGGTTCCCATGGTTCGCTAGTTTAACACACTTCTGAGTCTGCACCTCATGCATCCAATTCTGATTGTAAAACGTACACTTTCAAACTCTTCAATCGCTGTATAGATTCAAAAACAATTTAGTGTCGTATTCAACATGCGATCGCTGAGAAACTGAAGAACTTCCTTGATATAATCTTCATGTAGCGACGATGGCGTCTATGGCCTAGGGGATAATGACTCGGCCTATTAACCCTGACGTTCTGAGTTCGAATCACACTGCGGACAGTTTGATTGCAAATTGTTTCGTGTGGAATTTTATAAAAGAACGATGGCACCACCGTTCAGAAAGCAATGGCAAACTACTGAACGTAATAATGCCTAGAAAAATCACAAACAGCGTTAAAAAGCTGGGGGTTGATTAAAAAAGTCCTGTAAAGGATATGCAATTAACTCTAACTTTATTTTTAAAACCGACGATCGATGTTGTTGATGAAAGTCTGTTCACTCTCTCATTGTCGCGAACACTAACATGTTGAGGATAGTAGATCCAAGTAAGTCTTTGAAGTTTGTAAACCTAGATAGACAACACTAAAGTTGAGGATAGAATTAACGTAACTTTATTTTAAACCAGACGATCACTAAACGTTGAGGATAGTAGTCCTGTTCAGTTTTAAACTTGATGCGAAACACTAACAGTTGAGGATAGTAGATTCAAGTAAGTCTTTGGAGTTTGTAAACCTAGCTTGACGACAACACTAACACGTTGAGGATAGTAGATCCAAGTAAGTCTTTGAAGTTTGTAAACCTAGATAGACGACAACACTAACACGTTGAGGATAGTAGATTCAAGTAAGTCTTTGAAGTTTGTAAACCTAGATAGACGACAACACTAACACGTTGAGGATAGTAGATCCAAGTAAGTCTTTGAAGTTTGTAAACCTAGATAGACGACAATACTAACACGTTGAGGATAGTAGATTCAAGTAAGTCTTTGGAGTTTGTAAACCTAGCTTGACGACAATCACACAATTGGACCTTTCGATGTATCAACTGATAGTTACATCGCCAAAGGGCACTACAAAGCAAAATGGAATAAAGAACACCCAAAACACAACAAGAATGATGGATATTACCAACTGTCCAGAAGGGACCAGACAGCCATACTTCGCCTCCGGACGGGTCACAACAGGATGAAACATCACCTGTACACTAAATTCAAGAAAAGCACCAACGACCTGTGCCCCTGTGGCTTGGCAAGTATGACAACAGAACATATCCTACAAAACTGCCCCCAGTATCCAGACCTGAGAAGAAAGAGGTGGTCCACCTACACCAGCGTCCAAGACAAACTGTGTGGCGTGGCTGATAATCTAAGGCAGAGGGCTGCCTTTATTAGAGAATCTGAAATCCCACTCTAGTGAGAACGCAGAAGAAGAAGAAGAAAACTGATAGTTGGACACAATAATAGCTCTAGTAAACTGAGTGTCAAAGAAAAATGTCAGGTAATCATTATGATAGAACAGCTGGTGTACGTGGTCTCTGAGGCTAAGTCCTCGCCTTGTGTTTCAAAGTCATGGGTTCAAATTCGGACCACGCCGCTCTTTTCACAACTTCATTTTTTTCAAGATACCCATAGGATTGTTGCCAGAGCTACAGAGTTCGTGCTTGTGCAAACTCGGAAATGGCGTGCCTTTCACAGAGGACAGAACCAATGATGTTAAAATCCGGTGGAATGAAGTCAATCCTTTGGCTTTAGGCCCTTTAACTGCTGAACGATGTGTCCAATTAATACCCTCATTGAAAGACTCATTGAAAATATCTGAAACGTTGCAACATTACATTACTCTCAGAACTTATTCAAACTATTACAGCTGCAAGAGTAATATCACCCAAGACACACAAATCAAAAATCGTTAAAGTATTGCATAAAGGAAGCGTTTATTATGAAAAGATCGAGAAATCAACATCAACGCTGTCATCTTTGTGTGTGTCCTATATGTTCAATGAGTTTCTTTGATAGAATACAACTGGTATAGTCTCCATTGGAATCTCGTCCACGTTGTTGCAGCACAAAAGCGTCTCTCGTGCCGAAGGTACCAGATTCGCTCCCTCGTAGAACCATCTGGATATTTTTCAAGAGATCCCTGATTTCAGTGTAGGTGAGATCGAGCTTCTAGTTCTATCAGAGACGGACTATCGTGCTTTGTGCAATACTCTCGGCAGGTGGCGTGCCATTTCTGCGGAGAAGGACAGAGCCATATGGGGTAAAACCCGGTGCAATAAAATAAATCCTTCGGCTTACAAACCTTTCAGAGAGAGAGAGTGAGATATATATATATATATATATATAAAAAATGAGAGAGAGAAGAATTGAGGAAATCATGATCGCCTACATCATAGACATTGCACTTGATTCATAGATTATTATTGCTATTATTGTTATTATTGCTACAACACTATCTAAAAAAAGGAACATCAATATCTGATATGAGTGGGGTTTCTGTGGCGTAGAGGCTAGGCTCTCGCCTCTCTTTTCAAATGTACTCGGTTGGCTCTCTCTTGGAGCCATCGTGATATTTATTCATAAAAATCACCGATCTCGGTGTAGGTGAGATAGAGTTCATAGTCGTATCGGAGACGGACGATAAAACGGGTCCCGTGTTCATGTTGAGCAAATAAAAGAACCGTTGGCAATTACAAAATCGAGAAGAGCAGGTTGGAATTCTGCTGCCCAGGCAAAATTCATTAGTAAATATTAAATAATAAAACATTCCTACAAAACATTTTCACTGTCTTTTTAATTACATCGATGACCTTAGCCGGTGCTACCAAGTTTGTGCAGTGCCGCTGAGATCTTCCTGTGCAAGAAAGAGATTGGAAAAGTGAGATAAATTAGGCATAACAAATGTATGTCATATGTCAGCAGGGGCATTGACTAAGAGCAGCTCTATATGGACAACGGATACGAAGAGAAGGTATGGAGTCCAAAAGAAACACGGAGAAAAACGGTGGAGAGAGAGTTGAAGGAGTGTGGTCCGACGTGGGAGACGGTTGGTAGAAAGGCAACAGAACGGCAACAGTGGAAGTCTCTTGTGGAAGCCTCATGGAGACGGTTGGTAGAAAGGCAGCAGAACGGCAACAGTGGAAGTCTCTTGTGGAAGCTCATGGAGACGGTTGGTAGAAAGGCAACAGAACGGCAACAGTGGAAGTCTCTTGTGGAAGCCTCATGGAGACGGTTGGTAGAAAGGTAACAGTGGAAGTCTCTTGTGGAAGCCTCATGGAGACGGTTGGTAGAAAGGCAGCAGAACGGCAACAGTGGAAGTCTCTTGTGGAAGACTCATGGAGACGGTTGGTAGAAAGGCAACAGAACGGCAACAGTGGAAGTCTCTTGTGGAAGCTCATGGAGACGGTTGGTAGAAAGGAACAGTGGAAGTCTCTTGTGGAAGCCTCATGGAGACGGTTGGTAGAAAGGCAACAGTGGAAGTCTCTTGTGGAAGCCTCATGGAGACGGTTGGTAGAAAGGCAGCAGAACGGCAACAGTGGAAGTCTCTTGTGGAAGCCTCATGGAGACGGTTGGTAGAAAGGCAACAGAACGGCAACAGTGGAAGTCTCTTGTGGAAGCCTCATGGAGACGGTTGGTAGAAAGGCAACAGAACGGCAACAGTGGAAGTCTCTTGTGGAAGCCTCATGGAGACGGTTGGTGAGAAAAGTCGTAACCCATGAACTGAGGAACAGTGGAAGTCTCTTGTGAAGCCTCATGGAGACGGTTGGTAGAAAGGAAAGAACGCAACAGTGGAAGTCTCTTGTGGAACCTCATGGAGACGGTTGTTAGAAAGGCAACAGAACGGCAACAGTGGAAGTCTCTTGTGGAAGCCTCATGGAGACGGTTGGTAGAAGGCAAAGAACGCAACAGTGGAAGTCTCTTGTGGAAGCCTCATGGAGACGGTTGGTAGAAAGGCAACAGTGGAAGTCTCTTGTAGCCTCATGGAGCATTGTAGAAAGGCAACGAGTCTCTTGTGGAGCCATGGAGACGGTTGGTAGAAAGGCAACAGTGGAAGTCTTTTGTGGAAGCCTCATGGAGACGGTTGGTAGAAAGGCAGCAGAACGCAACAGTGAAGTCTCTTGTGAAGCCTCATGGAACGGTTGGTAGAAAGGCAACAGTGAAGTCTCTTGTGGAAGACTCATGTCAATCAAGACACGAAAAGGATATATAATAGATAAATAGATGTTGAGATAATCTCCGTGTAGATATCAAATCTTAGAATGCATACTATCAGGTAGAAAAGCGCTGTTTCAACGCCTTGTCCGCGGGCGCCATGACGCCCGTGTCATAAATTTATGGCCCCTTATTTTACTCTCCCGACATTAACGTTAATTAACTTTTCTTCTTCGAACACTCGATATCGACCACTTGTTAACCACTCTGTGTGATTTATATGTGAACTGAGCCTAAGATCAATTGTACACTGTGCCAGTTACGCGCCTACAAGTAGGCCAGAACATCCGATTTCTGCGCTGCTTTTTTAAATAGGAAGCATCTCTAGGGCCTACATCAGTCGCCTCTTACGACATGCGTTGTGGGTTGTAGTGGTACTAATCTTTGCTTCCTATGCGGGTCACGGCACGACACGGGCGTAATTAGCTTTCAAGGAAACAGTATTTTTTCAGTTTTGTTTTTGCTGCACTCCAATGAAAACGATGTTCCCACTATTGAAATCTTGTTTTATTATGTGACCATTCTACTGACTCTCAACTTTACACTTTTGCTTTGTCACTGGAGAATGAGCCTGCACTTCAACTATATTAATTTTGAAATGAAAATCGTGGCAAATACTTTACAGAACTTTACAATCAACCACAGTAAACTAGTTGTCAATTTTCTAGGCCCAACTTATACGTTCAGTAGTTTGTCATTGCTTTCTGAACGGTGAGGTTCTTTTTTTTTACCGTAAAAATCCACGCCGAACAAATTTGCTTCTAAACTTGCCAACATCGGAGTTTGAATCAGGTACGCATGGGTTGTGATCTAGCTCATTACCGCTTATCTATTTATATTACTTTTATTATTGTTGTTAGCAATCGTCACATGGCACCCGCGAATTTACAACTATCAGTCAGATGCGCCCAGTATATAAAAACGTTGGGCGGCGCTAAGGTAAAAGATCACACTCTCAGATGCTTGCTAGATCGGAACATTAGGCTGACTATTGTTACTTTAAGAATAGTTAACATCACCCGTGTATTGCAGGGCTCGCAATGTGAGCAACGAATAAGAGCACTGCAACCTACAAGGCATGTCGTAAGAGGCGACTGAGGTAGAGGCCTAGGGAAACTACCCTAGTAAATAAAAAGCGTTTCAGAAATCGGATGTTCTGGCTTACGTATAGGCGCATAACTGGCACAACGTACAATCGCTCTTAGGTTCAGATCACATACATATCACAAATAATGGTTTAACAAGTTGTTGATGTGGAGCGTTCGATAAAGTAGAAGAATAGTGAAGATGAAGTAGAAGAATAGTGAAGATGAAGTAGAAGAATAGTGAAGATGAAGTAGAAGAATAGTGAAGATGAAGTCTAAAACTACACACAGAAGAAAGTCGTTGAAGAAATAACACACTTATCTATACAACCATTGTTGATATCGTTGACATATTTCAAACATCCTATAAGTTACCATTTGTTGTTGACCCTGTAGAATTGTCGCATATAAAGTGTACATACGAGGCGTGTTCAAATGAAAACGGGACTTGTGGATTTATTTAAAAGTATCATACGCAAATTAACAGTTTCAACGGAATTAAACAAAGCAACCACTTGTGAATAAGAATGCACATGGGTTCATCAGGAAAATCTCCGTATGCATTTAGGCAAGCATCCCACTGTTTAGGTAGACGTCGAATGCCGTCCGAGAAAAGGTGCGTGGCTGCTCACTGAACCATGTGGTCACCCAGAGCCAACTATAAACTACTGGGCCTTCGGGCTCAGGTAAGAATGTGGGAAATCAGACCCCAACTACACCACGTGACCTCGCATTCCAGTATTGGTGTATATAGACGAATTCATTTTAAAATCAACTCAAAATGCTAACTCGAAGTTATATTATGCAACAAGTTAAGTTTAACAATAAGGAATATCAATATTATAAATATTTGTTACCAATAAATAACCATAGACTCACCGAATTGAGTAAAATTGCAAAAAAGCGTGCAGTGTTCTATCAAACATCTGTATTTTCCAGATCCCTTTTCTTATCTAGGTCAGGAATACCCGGCCAGTTGTCTGGCCTGTGCTAGAGCCTGGCTGTGGGTCACCGCTGTCTTCACGTCTGCGTCGCTGTTGAATAGCTGTCCATTTAGTGCTTTCTTCAACGGTCCGAACAAATGGAAATCACACGTGGACAAATCGGGACTATAGGCTGGGTGATGAAGAACTTCCCAATTCTTCTTTGCCAATGTTTCCTGCACAATTTTTGCGACGTGCGGACGAGCGTTGTCAGCAGATCCTGCACGGCCAGGTCAGGCGCATATTGTTGCAACAGAAGAAGCCATAGCCTTGCTTGATAAAGCAGTACTGACTGACCGTCGTCGGAGCATTCGTTCGCTTGTAGAAGAATTCCATATGTCAATTGGGACAGCCCACATGGTTGTTCGGAAGAAATTGAACTATCGGAAGGTGTGTTCACAGTGGGTCCCACGGATGTTGACTGACCACCATAAGGAAGAACGGATGGGGTAGAGTTTGAACCACTTGATGCGTTACAGGACAGAGGGTGATGCATTTCTGTTGATCATTGTGGCAGGTGACGAATCGTAGTGCCACCACTATGAACCGAGCAGCAAAATTGACAGCATGCAATGGAAACATCCAGGTTCACCAAAACCCAAAAATTCAAGACACAGGTTTCTGCTGGGAAGGTTATGGTGACCGCATTTTTGACCATGAAGGGCTTTTGTTGGCCGATTTTAAGGAACCTGGTGTCAACATCAATGCCGCCCATTATAAAGACACTTTAGAAAAGCTGCATAAGGCCATCAAGGCTAAGCGACCAGGCAAGCTTTCTCAAGGTGTGATTCTTCTCCACGACAACGCTCGTCCGCACGTCGCAAAAATTGTGCAAGAAACATTGGCAAAGAAGAATTGGGAAGTTCTTCATCACCCAGCCTATAGTCCCGATTTGTTCCCGTGTGATTTCCATTTGTTCGGACCGTTGAAGAAAGCACTAAAGGGACATCGATTCAACAGCGACGCAGACGTGAAGACAGCGGTGACCACATGGTTCAGTGAGCAGCCACGCACCTTTTTCTTGGACGGCATTCGACTTCTACCTAAACAGTGGGATGCTTGCCTAAATGCATACGGAGATTTGTTCTGATGAACCCAGGTGCATTCTTATTCACAAGTGGTTGCTTTATTTAATTCCGTTGAAACTATTAATTTGCGTATGATACTTTTAAATAAATCCACAAGTCCCGTTTTCATTTGAACACGCCTCGTATTTAGTGCTGATGCAAATAGGAAAATCATAATAATTTAAAGATCCCATGGCAGTTCAAAGTCGAGTAAAACAGGCTGGAAAGCCGCTGCCCGGGCAAAATTTGTTATACAAGATAAAAAATAAATTTCCTACAAATTGCTTTCACCATCTTCTATATTACATCGGGAACCCTTAACTTCTTTCTTCTGTTGTCGTCACACTGCTACCGGGTTGTTGGCCAGCGTCGTGGTTTTCTGTTTTTGTCTTGCGCTGTTCTGGTGGCTTGTGTGATTGTTATCTTTGATCTTTCACAGGATTCTGCTACGCCATCTAACCATCTTTTCCGTGGTCTTCCTCTTGTCTTCTTTCCTGATGTTCTGTTGTAGAAGACTCTGTATACTGTGGAGTTTGGATGCATTCTTATTAAGTGGCCAAACCACTTCATTCTTTGTTTCTCTATGTAATTCAAGCAAGGTTTTGTGCCAACTTTCTTTCTTATGCTGATGTTGGTGATTCTGTCTTTTCTTTTGCTGTTGGTAACTTTTCGCAGGCAACGCATTTCACATGTAGTTATTTTTGTGACTGCGCTTTGCTCAATGTCCATGTTTGGCTCTGGTAACACAAAGTAGGTATAAAAATGCTGTTGATCATCTGTTGCTTAGCTGCCTGTGATATTTTTGGGTGCCTTAAAAGTGGGGCTAGCTGGTAGGTTACAGCATTTGCTTTTGTACTCTAGCCTCTATCTCTCTATCCAGTTTTCCGTCTTCTGTGAATATGCTTCCTAAGTATTTGAATTCTTTCACTTGGTTTATTTTAGTGCCAATGACATGGATGTCTAGATTATTATGTTTTCTTCCCATATTCATTATTTCTGTTTTAGTGTTATTGATTTTCATGTCATGTTTTACATAATTTTTGTTCAAGGTGTTAATATGATGTTGTAGATCTTGTTCATTTTGATGTATCATGCACTGATCATCTGCAAACAGCAGTTCATGTATTTCATCATTATCTGAATTTGACTCTTGAGTTATTTTATCCATATATGTAATAAAGAGTAGTGGTGAGAGGACACAACCTTGTCTAACACCAGATGTAATGGAGATCCAGTCGGTCATTCCTTCTGTTGTTCTTACTGTACTCTGGCTATCTTGATATAAGGTCATGATATTACCTAATAGTTGTCCCTGGACGCCATATTCTTCAAGGATCTTCCATAGTTTGCACCTGTTTACTCTATCAAATGCCTTTTCTTGGTCTATAAATATAAGTTGTTTACTTTGATTGTATTCAATTGTTTGTTCGCAGATCTGTCTTAGTGTAAATATTGCGTCTGTGCAGCTCTTACCCCTCCTAAACCCAAACTGGCTATTGCTTAACTGGGGCTCTAATATATGTCTTGCTCTTCGCTCAAATATTTTTGCAAACATTTTTCCTATATGGCTTATGGACCCTTAACGATGATACGAAATTGCCACTGCCACTGAGATTTTTATCTGTGAAAAAAATATAGGAGCACACATGGTTACTCAAGGAAATGCAATGATGATGGTTCTATCAATCAATGTAGTACAGCGCTGTCCAACGCAGCGCCCGTCATGGCGACGTGTGATAAATCCGAGGCGCCTTGTTATTTTTTTTACTCCACCGACTTTAACTTTAATCTGAATATAAAGAAAAATTATATCTGAATAATATTATGTTTCAATTTTGTTGTAAGCAAAGTATATTTTTTGAATGAAAAGTTTAGTCACGATTACGTTTTTATATGTGGTGTTTCCTTGTCTTCCAGAAACCATTCCCTCCATTTATTTTAATTGTTACTATTGTTACATTTTCTTCTTCTATTATTTTCTTTGAAACTTCTTTGTGCTTACTAATTTATGAGTTCATTAAAATATTTTGTCTAGGATATTTGTTTGTTGTCTTGTATATAAATCTATGTGGTGAAGTAGTCAATCCGTTTGTCTTGTGTTGTGAAGTTCCTAGTTCGAATTTAGACGGTGCTGTTCGGTTCACGAATGCAGTTTTCCTGAAGATCCCTAAGATTGATGTCGAAGCTACAGTGATCAGGCTTTATGCAATCTTGTGGAATATATGCCATTTGGAGAAACACAGTTCAATGAAGCCATTGTTTCGACTTCAACCCTATTTCTGAACAGTATAATCCAAAGCCAACTATAAACTTATGGGCCTTCGGACTCAGGTAAGAATTATGGGAAATCAGACCTCAACTACACCACGTGACCTCGCATTCCATTATTGGTGTCTATAGACGAATTCATTTTAAGATCAACACAAAATGCTAACTCGAAGTTATATTATACAACAAGTTGAGTTTAACAATAAGGAATATCAATATTATGAATAGTTTTCACCAATAAATAACCATAGACTCACAGAATTGAGTAAAATGGCAAAAAGGCTTGCATTGTTCTATCAGACCTCTATATTCTCCGGCCCCCTTTTCTGATCTAGGTCAGGTAACCACGAGTCAGTTGTCTTGCCTAGTTATCTAGAGTTAGCTGTGTATAATCATAAATGTGGGATGGATTATCGTAATGTAATAACGTTCGCTTGTCGGCTCTGACACAGAAAGATTGTGTGTTCAATCCCACATGTGTGGAAAGGAATTCGCCCCCCCCATCCCCATCCCTACCTCCTGCTCTTAGGGACTAGAAATGTGAAGTCACACGCACTTTATACCCTAAGACCTGAAAGTGTTGAGGGAAATTTTATTTTTGTCATTATCAAGTGCCGTGCCGGCTTGCGTAGGCGATAATGGATCTCCACAAATCTCTGTCTCTGGTATTTGCTATCATCTCAGATATTGACGCTCTTCCGTGCCATGAAGTCAGGCTATCCTAAATTTTTCTCTCTGTTTTCCTCTGTCTCGTCTTCCTTCAATTTTACCAGTTGATACAATGTGTTCTAAACGATCCTTTCTCATCACATGTCCGAAAAATGATGACTGCCTCTTTCTTATATTGATGATAAGCTTTCTCTGTTTCTTGAGCACATCCACATTAATTATTTTAACAGCCCAAGGGATTCTCATCATTCTTCTGTAAAAGCACATCTCTGTGGCTCTCAGATATTTTTCGATCTGTTTGTTTATTATCCATGACTGGCATCCGTATGTCAGTACTGGTTCTATGTAGCACTATATTTTATTATACTGTAAAATATATTTTTTCCCCAATAATTATTATATTTGAATGGGTATGATTGACATGGTATGATAGAGTTACAAACACAGATCTGTGGAAAAGAACCGGACAGGAACCCATGATGACCCAGGTCAAGAGAAAAAAATGGCAATGGGTCAGACATACCCTACGGAAGACACAATCGAGTGTCACTAGACAAGCACTTGAGTGGAACCTGCAAAGAAAACGAAAAAGAGGACGCATTAAACAGACCTGGAGACGAAGTCTTCTTGAGGAGCTGAAGAGTGCTCAACTATCCTTGGAGACCATAAGGAAAACAGCCACAGACAGAGGACAGTGGCGAACAATTGTTGATGTCCTGTGCTCCATGAGGAGGGAAGAGAAATAAGTAAGTCATTATTACATTTGAGTATTTTATTATATTCAAGTATAATAATGGCTAGAAAAGATCACAACAAATAGTGAACTGAACTTGCTACAGCATATCTGAACTCGCTACACAGATGGATCTATCCAGAAAGAATTCAGGGTCAAAGTAAACTGGCTGATGCTATAAATAAGAAAGAGAAAATTGAGATATTTTGGACATGTAGAAAGATATGAAGGGCTGGAGAAGACCATCATGGAGGGAGGCATACCGGCAAAGAGAAGAAGAGGAAGACCACGGAGAAGATGGATTCAGGATGTAGCTGATGGTCTGAACATGACGACTGCAGAGGCAGGACATCTGGTCTATGAGAAAGAGAAATTCCGGAGGACTGTTGTGGTGGCAAAGTTCTGTTCAGGACAAGCTATTTGATGATGATGATAACATATCTCATTTCCAAGTTAAGAGCTGAGTTGTTGAAGCAAGTGTTTTCTTTTCTTTATAAACATGAGTATGTTTTTATTTGACCATACAGCCTACATATATTGTTTTGTGGATGAAAGGATAATATCCGGTTAGATTAGGAGATGATAAGGTGTTCAAAAGAACAATGCTAATTAATTAGACGATCCATTCACATCTCCGGTCTGCTCAAGTCGGAAGAAATATTTAAAAAACAGTGGACACGTGATCAAAGTGTTCTAAAAACGCGACCAGAGAAAACCCGAGAATAATAAAGCCAAATTAAAAACCAGTTTTTGGTACTGACCATGAAACCATTGTTCTATTGTCCAGTTTATCGGAGTGTCCAGGTGTCACTTAGGTGTGTTGTTTTTGTAGTTCTCACTTTGACAATATGGCAGTTTGAATGTAACAAAACCAGATGGTTGTTAATCCGTCAATTTTAGAAATGATTGCATCAACAATGTGTCACTCTAATGTCCATCTGGTCTCAAACTTATATAAACCCAACTTGATATATTTCTGATTCAGTCAGTTCACTTATAGTTGCTGATAGTACTGTGTGTGTGTGATCTCTTATTCGTTTGGAATTTAAATTTGTGTAAATCTTGTCATTCGAAATTTGTTTTCTGAATTTCATCATGGCTGAATCAATGGTTTCTAGTTCTAATGTTGTAACCTCAGAAGAAGAAGACGACGATTTCTTTATAAAATTCAAACTTCGTCCAGTAAAAGTGATTGACATGGGAATGTGTGGAGAGATTGTCTTAGCTAGACCTATAGACACAATTGCTGCCAAACGTGTTGTGAAGACATTTACTCTGTTGGATGAAGCTACACAATCCATGCATACAGAAATGTTCCAGGCTGAAGTGGAATTTATGAAATCATTCGACCATCCATTTTTGATGAAACTTCTAATAGCTGGAGAGTGTCGTGAGTATCAGGCCATCTGTATGACATACTATCATAGTGGCACACTCTTTGATTACGTTGAGTGTGTCAGCTTCAACCACGCAGAACGTTGTTTCACTCAAGTAGCTTGTGCACTTCGATATATGCACAAGAAAAATGTAGTGCATCTTGATGTTAAACTAGACAATATTTTTATGGATAATGATTTGAATGCCGTTCTTGGAGACTTTGGTCTCGCTCAGAAATTGTCTCCAGAATATCAGAAAGTGTCTTTACTAAATTGTGGTGGTACAGCTTGTTATTTTGCACCTGAACTAATTGGAGTAATTGGTGACAAGGAACTGGATCCTTATAAGGTAAGTTTCATTTGTTTAAATATCTGCTTGGTTTTTAGTGTTCTCTAAACATTTTTCATGTGGTCTTCATTTCAGACATACTTTGTTGCAACTGTTATTTCATTGCGACCAAGCTACCATACAATTCGTTGCTACATTGCACTCTTTTTGCTTCTGGTATTTTTCAAAATTTTTTACACAATCTATTTTAAAAAATATTATTTTTGGAGTTCAATTACAATATAAAAATTATATCAGACAAAATAACAGTCAACATTGTTTGTAAGGACTAAATGTTTTGGTTCATTAAAAAAATAAACAATGGAGATGTAATGAATGGAATTAAAATAACAAAGATCACTCATAAAATACTTGACGGAATTAGAATGAAACAGACAGAGGAACACCAATATTAAAAAGATTTTCATTTGAAAAGTGCACATTCGGAACTTTACCATGTTGAAGATCAGCTGAAAAATATGTGCTTTTAAAGAATAATGTTATAGAAGAGTTCGTAAATCTAGATTGACAGAGGGAAGAATGAAACATTATCTACAGCAATAGCACAGAAGTGAAGAAATATGAGACAAGTAAAGAAAGTAAACAAATTATTTTACTGGCGTCAGACAGACATTTCTGCTGTTTCCAACAAACAATCTTTCTCATGTTTATAGACATTAATGTAGAGACAAACAATAGATTGTGAAAGATGAATACAATAAACTGCAGGAAAATACCGATTTTTCAAATTATTCTTGTGGTAAATGAAGAATAACATATGGAGGAAATTATGGACAAATAAAAGAGATCAAAAGAGAAATGGGAAAGTCTGTCTATCTATTCTTTATTCCTGTTTTGCCTTTCAGCATCAGGAGGAAAAAGGAAACACATGGAGCGATCCTCTCTATGCGTCTTGTCTTTCTTTTCTCCAGCCCTGATTTGCCTTACAGCCTCAGGGTACGAAGAGATTTCTAGAACGGGCTTTTGAGTGCTTCATAAACAGTGTCTTTCAACGCCTCTGTTATCTCTGAGGTTCACCTTTTGCGTGGCCAGCCTTTTGCTTTGTATCCACTATATCGGAGTAGCTTTGGGGTGCACTGCCTGTTGGTAATCTGCTTATGTGGTCGAACCATTTAATGTGTTGTTGCTTAATGAAGTTCTGTAGTGATGTTGTACTCACTTTTTTAATGAAGTTCTGTAGTGATGTTGTACTCACTTTTTCTCTCCAATGTCTTCATTTCTAAACCGGAAAAAACTATGAAAGTAAACTTGGGAAGGTATCTGTAAA
The DNA here is from genome assembly GCA_020796225.1 of Arion vulgaris. Classification (NCBI taxonomy): domain Eukaryota; kingdom Metazoa; phylum Mollusca; class Gastropoda; order Stylommatophora; family Arionidae; genus Arion; species Arion vulgaris. The sequence goes on along the minus strand of CM036755.1, from coordinate 61,812,460 downwards.
AATAAATAAAATGATAGTATTAGGAATTTGGGACTTTGGTGAGGTGATGAGTAAGGAAATATAAGAAATGAGGAAGTTAGAAGAACAGTCGGAACAACTCCTGCTATTAGATTCATTGAAAAGCAGAGACTCAAATGGTTTGGCCACTTGGTCAGAATGAACCCGAATACACCAGTTATAAGAGCGTGCAACCTGAAAATGGAATCATCAAGAGGAAAGGGCAGACCAAGAAAAGATGGATTGATGGAGTTACACACATCTTAAAACTCCATAATACCACGTCATATCAAGCGTGCACTATCTCAGAAATCGATCATTAATTAAACCTACTACGCCTAACGCAAAAAAACAGAGAAGGACAACATAAAAGAAAGAAAGATGAGTTTGAACTGTTGAGCACATGTGTAGCTTCTGTAGTGATCTAATGCTCTGAGTCATGACTTGGGATCAAGGATATCGCGTCAAATATGTAAACTTTCATCAAAAGACTTCTCCGCCGCAGACTCTGTATGAGATAGCTAGAAGTAGTAGCAAATATAAAACTGTAGATAGCACAATATAACTAAATAGAACTTTAGGTTAGATTTTTCAGGAAAAAACCAATTTAAAATTCTTGCAAAATATTTTCACCATCTTCTAAATTACATCGGGCGTCTCGCCCCTGCTACGGAGTTCGTTCACTGCCGCTGAGATCTTTCTGTGTAAGAAAGAGATCGAAGCAAACATGGATACTCACCGAAGTGCAATGATGATGGCCCAATCAATCAAATTGAGGTTACATAAAGAAAGTGAGGATTTATTGAACACAACCAACAATCACGACTGGAACCCATACCGAAAAAGGATTGGGGAGACCAAAGGCTAACTAGGAAAGAAGAGACCAAAGCGATTGCAATTTCCTGTCCTGAAATTAAGAAAACTGCCTAAAATAGTGTCCTATGTATTGCTTCTTTTGCAACCCTTTGTTCCGCTTGACAAATATGATGTGTAATTAGTATAAAGTATTTTAAACGCATAAAGAGATATACGATCGCGAGAGAGAGAGAAACACATAAAGGGATATACAATCGCGAGAAAGAGAAACACATAAATAGATATACGATCATGAGAGAGAAACACACAAAGAGATTTGAAGATTTGGAAAAAGAATTATTGAGAAAGAAAATCTGTAAAAATTAAAAAGTAAAATAACAAGATAAGGTATCATTTAAGATACCTTAAGATACCTTAAGATACAATATCATTTAAGAATGGCAACAAGACAAGCAGCAAATCTGAGATATACTAGGGGACACTTCTGTTATCTATTATTTCTTTCTTTCTTCGAAGGATTGACTTCATTGCACCGGGTTTTACCCCATATAGCTCGGTCCTTCTCCGCAGAAATGGCACGCCACCTGCCGAGAATATTACACAAAGAACAAACTCCGTAGCTCGGGCAACAATCATAGGGTCTCTGGAAAAACTGCATTCGTGAACAGAAGGCCGCGGTCCGGATTCCACGACCTTCGACTCGCAAGGCAAAGGGCGTAACCACTCAGCCGCAGAGAAGAATGGTTAGATGGCATTTCAGAATCCTGTCAAAGAGCAAAAATAACAATCACCCAAGTCACCAGAACAGTGCAAGACAAAAACAGAAAACCACGACACTGGGCAACAACCAGGTAATAGTGTGACAACATAAGAAGAAAGATGAAGATTCCTTTAGTTTTGTTTATCAGTGTTACCAACAACATTTGCTACTTGTTTCGTATCTCTCCTATTTCATTATTTCCTATAACTTTCAGATGGACTCTTACTGTCTTGGTGTTGTCTTGTGGTCATTAGTCATGAAAAGATATCCTGATGATAACATTAATTATGATTTGGAAGCACGAAACAGACTAGACCTACCCATAATTATAAGGTGTGCTATTGCTGACTTTATCCTTATATTTTAGATCATTATAATAATAGCATATCCATCCTCAATGATTAGTAACATTTTATTTGGTGGACAGTAAACAACAAGACGATATGGCAACAAAGTATTTGATATATATTGATAACAAGAGACGAGTCAGACAAGAGTACATTCTATCTTTTTGCCTATTTAATATGTATACATACATTTCATCAAGAAAAAGTGGGTACAACATCAGTACTAAACCTCATCAAGAAAAAGTGGGTACAACATCAGTACTAAACCTCATCAAGAAAAGTGGTACAACATCAGTACTAAACCTCATCAAGAAAAAGTGGGTACAACATCAGTACTAAACCTCATCAAGAAAAAGTGGGTACAACATCAGTACTAAACCTCATCAAGAAAAAGTGGGTACAACATCAGTACTGAGCCTCATCAAGAAAAAGTGGGTACAACATCAGTACTAAACCTCATCAAAAAAAGTGGGTACAACATCAGTACTAAACCTCATCAAGAAAAAGTGGGTACAACATCAGTACTAAACCTCATCAAGAAAGGTCAACATCAGTACTAAACTCATCAAGAAAAGTGGGTACAACATCAGTACTAGCCTCATCAGAAAAGTGGTACAACATCAGTACTGAGCTCATCTTGAAACAACAAATTAAATAGTTCGACACATAGCAGATTATCAACAGACAGTGCGCCTTAACCCTTTCTCTGCCATACTTCTGAAGGCTGAGCTAAAAATAGCTACTTTTGTTCTAGGTCGAAAACTGAATGTACGCCTATAGCAGTGACAGTAGCAATGTATAACGTGTTACACGTCTTTAGCCCACAGAGGAGAATAACGACTTGTAATGCGTCTTTAGAAGCGAATGGAAAACGTATATATCGTCCTTAGCAGCTAAAGGGTCATTGTTAGTCCGATACACTGGTTACAAAGTCGCTGGGGAGGTCTAGGCTAACAAAGATCACTTTTATTTTTGTGCCAGTGCATGCAGGTGTAAGGGGAGAATGAACGTGCGGATAGGCTTGCAGGTATGGCTGCTGTACAAAGCGGGAGAGCAATGGACCAGGCTGATATTATAAATTCTTTAAGGGAGAGAGGACGTGTACATGATTCACGTAATAGCGGTGAATCTACAACTCTAACCAGACTGCAAGAACTCAAAGTTAAGTGTGGTGTAGCTCGACAAGAACGCTATGCTGGCAGACAAAGAAGAATTGTAAACCAACAAAGAACCGGTGTCATTAGTCACTACACGCTGAGGGACATCTTGAGAGAGAGATCGGAGCACTTATGGACTAATTTGTTCGACGTGCAATGATGGTGATCCGACGACTAAACTAAACTGGTTACAAAGCAAAAGGCCGTCCACGCAAAAAGTAAACCTCATATAGATAACGGAGGAAACGAAAGACACTGTTTACGAAGCGCATAAAAAACCCCTTCTATAAATCTCTTCTTATCCTGACTGTGAGGTAAAACAGGATTGAAGAAAAGAACAGATTAAAATTCCTTTGAGACATGTGAAATAAATGCCAGGTTTAACATAGTGGAAGAATTCTATACAACTGAAGATATTTATGAAACCACGAATATTTGATTACACATATTACATAGATGTAGTAGAAGATAATGAGCAAGAAATGATAAGAACATTCAAACACTTAATGTAATCAAGAGAAAAACATGAGGCTCTGTATCAATCACAAAACAAAATATATAACAATAACAAGAGAGAAAAATAAAGCTGAATACATACAAGAAGATAATATGACAATCAAAAGAACAGAAACATATCAGTACTTGGGAACAAACTTCATAATAAGTCTTCCTGCATAATAAAAGAAATAAAGTCTAGAATACAATCAAGAAATAAGGTATACTTTGTCCTACAAGATTTGCAGATTTTCAGTAAGAGAATATGTAGTCCATCACTTAAAAGAAACGATGACCATGGATCGGATATATATATATATATATATATATATTAACGCATGGAAGTTTATCATGAAAGCTACAGAGATGGTCACCGAAGGGTAAACAAAAGCGTGATAGAACTATAGAATAAGAACTGAAAGAAAGGGATGACAACTGGAAATAAATGCAAGTTAATAAGTGAATAGAACTCACATACACATATATGTTATTCGAATGAAAAGCGATATTAACATTAAAGTACATATCAATATTAAGTGTTTGACATATATTAAATCATAGTAATTGTATGGGGTGAAAAAGTGGACAAAAACACAACAGCTGGAAAACACAAACATTTCCTGATGTGGCTATACATAATGTCAGCAAGAGAATATGAAGTTCATTTACTTGAAAAAGAGGATTAAGATGAATCAACATGTGTCTTCTTCTTCTCTTCTCGAATCCTGTATGCCTCACAGCTCAGGTCAGGAAGAGATTTCAAACATGTGTACGCGTGGAAATTGAACACATAAACTAAAGGATCTATCTATCTATATCCTCTTCGTGTCCCGATTGGCACATAATTCTTCCACGTGAGACTTCCACTGTTGCCGTTCTACTGCCTTTCTACCAACTGTCTCCCACGTCAGGCTGCACTCCTTCAACTCTCTCTCCACCGTTCTTCTCCATGTTTCCTTTGGACATCCAGGCCTTCTCTTCCAGTCCGCTGTCTAGCCAATACCCACTGCATACGGCATACATGTCCAAATCACCTCGATCTTCGTCTGGAAAAGACTGGTCAAGAAAAATAAGAATGTTGTATTTTTGTTTCTAGGCGCCAAGGAGAAGAGGGAGAAAGCAGCAGCTAGAAATGATATTTACTAAGAGAAACAAAAACTCGACAAATACGGTATTTTGTAGATATCATAAAACATTGCACATTATTGATGCCCATATGCCAGTGACAGCTGAGGGCACAAGAAGAAGGGGAAGACATATATAGATATCTGGGAGGAAAATATCAAGAGGTTGACATACACAATTTTGTCAGATTGTATCATTAGAACAAGGAACAATGTTGCAGATCATTCACAGAAAACCTTTGATGTAGATACGGCACTAGATGATGATCTATCTATACCAATCTCACAAACTGTTCTATTTAATTCATTATTTCTCAAAGTTTGTATCACTTTTGATTTAGTAAAGCATTCAATAATTTAAATACAATAAAAAATACAATAATTATATTAAATATTGTAATATTATCTACTCCTGTACTTAATAAAACATTGAATGTTCAACAGTTATACTAAATGTTCCCATTATTCTCCCCAGGCACTTGCTAACAAAGCTATTGGAGAAAGATCCTTCTAGAAGGCAAACAGTTACAGATCTCTTGACCAGAGTAAGACGGCTCAGTTCTTACCGACATGTAATAGACAATTACTAGAAACGTCTACCAACATTTAATTGTGTCAACTGTGTCTCACTGCCACTGCAAAGACAACAATCGTTAACAACAATTAAATTAACAATTCCTACAAATGACCACCGTCGTTAAAATTACAATACGACCCTAGCAGCGCTAAGGAGTTCGTGCTCTGCATTTGAGATCTTCATATGAAGAAAGAGATCTGAGCACACATGGTAATCCACGGATGTGCAATGATAATTCACGAAAGTACAATAATGATTCACGGATGTGCAGTTGTAATTCACCGATGTACAATTGATGATTCTTCTATGTGCAGTGATAATTCACCGATGTACAATGATGATTCTTCTATGTGCAGTGATAATTCACCGATGTGCATTGATGATTCTTCAATGTGCAGTGATAATTCACCGATGTGCAATGATGATGTTCTTTTCAATCAAACTATAACTAGAGTTTGCAATGTCAAAAACTATCTTGACGTTTCCGTTGACAATTTCTTAATACTTAGAAGTGCTCCTTAGATTAATTTATTTGCATAACCTATTCCTTATTTGTGAAATACATCTTCGTGAGATCGTATCAAGTAGCTTGTCCCTTCCGGAACTTTGCTACCATGACAGCAGACCTGAAAAAACTCTGTTCTATACTAGTTGACCAGCGACATCAGAAGTCATTCTCAGATGATTAATGACATCTTGCACCCATCGTCTTCTCATTCTTCTTCCAGGCACCATTCCCTCCAAAATTGTATCTTCTATAGGCACTCATGTCGTTTGATGTGTCCGAAATGTTTAATTTTCCTTAATTTTATGATTTTTAATAGCCAACTCTCTTGAATATCAAACTGTTGCAGAACAGAAGCGCTGGTTCTTTTCTCTGTCCGTGATATTCAAAGTACTCTTCTGTAGCAGTTGCATTCAAAGGTATTAATGATCTTCGCCACTTTGTCAATGGTCCACAACCGTATGCTGCCAAGGAAAAAACGCAGACTCTTAAGCACTTGATTTTTGTTCTTATGTCAGTTCCCATTTATCAGTTATCTATTTGTGTATGATCTGTTCGAATGCCTCAAATCTCTATCGTTTATTTCTTGAACTGGTACACTAACATTTCTTAACTTCTTTCGGAATGCACTAGTTTTTAATTGTTCAATTAATATTATTTATTACTTATAATTTTTGTTATTTTTAGTGTTAAAATAGTTATTTCTGTTTCTTTCGTTTTGGGAAAATTGTTTTTGTTCTTTGTTTTTTTAGATATGTTGTTTTGTTTTTGGGACACAATAGTGTCTACATGATTAAGTTAAACTTAAAACTGTGTTATATATCTATACCTAATTAATTCTCCACTATATAGTCATGTGATAGTTTATATTTGTATGTATAATTTGCTATTGATGTATAATGTATACCTCTCATAATTTTATTTAAAGAAAAGATAAAAATATTAATAAACATTGTTAAATTTTATAACAATCTGCTGTTTGTTATATTTTTGTTTGCATGCTTATATTTTTACTGCTCGTTCTACTACTAAACTTTCCTGATCCCAATAGAGCATAGTAATGCAACTGTTTGTTCTCACCTGAGGTCTATTTTTAGACGTCTCCAGCAGTTATGTTCATTTCAAAAAGATATGAACTTCTCTTTCCCAGTTCTCATATTGTTTGTTGGGATTCTTGTAGCAAACTTCATCTACAGACGATTTGTCACGATCTGACTTTAATATGCTGTCTTTCATAGTTCTCACATTGTTTGTTGGGATTCTTGTAGCAAACTTCACCTACAGACGATTTGTCACGATCTGACTTTAATATGCTGTCTTTCATAGTTCTCACATTGTTTGTTGGGATTCTTGTAGCAAACTTCACCTACAGACGATTTGTCACGATCTGACTTTAATATGCTGTCTTTCATAGTTCTCACATTGTTTGTTGGGATTCTTGTAGCAAACTTCATCTACAGACGATTTGTCATGATCTGACTTTAATATGCTGTCTTTCATAGTTCTCACATTGTTTGTTGGGATTCTTGTAGCAAACTTCACCTACAGACGATTTGTCACGATCTGACTTTAATATGCTGTCTTTCATAGTTCTCACATTGTTTGTTGGGATTCTTGTAGCAAACTTCACCTACAGACGATTTGTCACGATCTGACTTTAATATGCTGTCTTTCATAGTTCTCACATTGTTTGTTGGGATTCTTGTAGCAAACTTCACATACAGACGATTTGTCACGATCTGACTTTAATATGCTGTCTTCAAATTCTCATTGTTTGTTGGATTCTTGTAGCAGACTTCACTAGACGATTTGTCCCATCTGACTTTAATATGCTGTCTTTCATAGTTCTCACATTGTTTGTTGGGATTCTTGTAGCAAACTTCACATACAGACGATTTGTCACGATCTGACTTTAATATGCTGTCTTTCATTAGACTGGTTACCATCGACCTGTTCTTCATGTATGCACTACTACAAACTCAGAAAAACATAACTCTAGAAATCCTGTAGGGATGGAGATTGTACTATTACTACCTCAGAACAACATAGCTCTAGGAATCCTGTAGGGACTCAGACTGTACTACCTCAAGCACAGAACAACACAGCTCTAGGAATCTTATAGGAACGCAGACTGTCCTACCTTAACCACAGAACAACATAGCTCTAGGAATCTTATAGGAACGCAGATTGTTCTACCTTAACCACAGAACAACACATCTCTAGGAATCTTATAGGAACGCAGATTGTCCTACCTTAATCACAGAACAACACAGCTTTAGAAATCTCCTATAGGAGACCATATTGCCATTTACCTTAACAACAGAATAACACAGCTCTAGAATCTTATAAGAACGCAGATTGTCCTACCATAACCTCAATACAACAGCTATATCCTCTTCGTGTCCCGATTGACATATACGGCTTCCACAAGAGACTGCCACTGTTGCCGTTCTGCTGTCTTTCTACCAACGGTCTCCCACGTCAAGCCGCACCCCTTCAACTCTCCACAGTTCTTCTCCATGTTTCCTTTGGACGTCCAGGCCTTCTCTTCCCATCCGCTGTCCATCTTAGAGTTGTACTAGCCAATGCCCCCACTGACTCAGTACAACATAGCTCTTGGAATCTTATAGTTAGGCAGATTGTGATACCACATGTGACATCGTGGTAATTTCATTCGCACAATACTCCAAATTTCCTTCTATAAAATATAGTATCATATTTTTCACACTTTCCATTCTTTTCCAGCAAACCACTTTCATATTTATCTCTGGCTGTTGCTTTATCTTATCTTGCTGTACTTACTTTTGTTCAAACGTCTGTACTTTATACAACTCCAACTATCACATACTTCAATGAGGAGCATAAATTAGATTATAACACTGTCGACTTGCTAGGTCCCAGTGGTTTCAGAATCTCCTAGATGGGTCACATGGTACACTAGTCTATCACATTCAGTCTAGAATACATAAATTCCATCCAAAGAAAACTGAAAATGGATTTCGGTTCTAGTCTGGCTGAAATTCTGAGATTCTACGCAGAGTTCTGGAAGTCTTCTTCTTCTTTGTGTTCGTTCTTTACGACCAATTGTAATCACTCTTTGTGATATGTTTGATCTTTGTCAAGAACGTGTATACGTTGCACATTGGTTTGGTAGGCCCATAAACGCATAGACTTCTACACGTTTAGAACACATTCATCCGATTTCATCCAAACCTCCTTAGTCACCTCTTACGACATGCATGGCAGGTAACAGTGGTTCTATTCTTTACACCCCAAATTTGGACCCCGGTAGCCACTCGGGCGATTCTGGAAGTATCTCGAAGAGAGTGGTTTATAAATGAAGATATCAGGAAAAAATGGGTACAACATCAATATCGAACTTCATCAAGAAAAAACAAATTAAATGGCTCCACCAAAAAATAAAAATTACCAACAAATAATGCGCATCAAAGAGCAATGTTACTCCGATACAGTGGATACAAAGCAAAATGCCGTCCTCACAAAAGGTGGACCTCAGAGATAACAGACGCGACGAAAACATTGTTTATGAAGCGTACACAAAAGCCTGCTCTAGAAATCTCTTCTTATCCTGACGCTGTGAGCCAAAACATGATTAGAGAAAAGAAAGAAAGAATATCAAATAACAACGGACATAAGAGTATATATTTCGATAAGTGTTCAAAATGTAGAAAACTGTAGATTGGGACAGAATTGTAAAACAAAGTAGAATTCAAGATCTTACAGTTCTCATGTCTGAATAGAAATATGAAAATATAACAAAAAGTATAATAATAATTCCTCTCGTACCGTTCGTTATACGCTACATACTGTCTGCAAGCAATTTATCCATACCACTCTATCCTGGACAACTCGCTCAATCTCCTTTATGGAACTGAGACCGATATTTCTTGCCTCTCTCAGCAAAGTTTCTTTTCAGGGTTTCCTTAGGTCGTCGTCTCTTTCGTGAACCCTTTGCGTTCCCACTTCAATGTCTGCTTTGATATTCTTTGATAATTTCTTTTCAAGGTGTATCCAACATATTTCCATCTTCACCTTCTTACAAAAAAAGTAATGAAAAATAAATATATTTTTCATTGCATAAATTGATAAAATCGATTTGAGACAGACATTCTCCGTCTTCACCTTTCAACTCTCAGCGGAGCACAGGTCTTCAACACAACTCGTCCAGCTATTCCTCTCCCCTGCTATCCTTTCTAATTCTTTCCAAGTTTTAACTAAACTTTAACATCAGCATCTAGCTCTCTTCTCCAGAGAGGGAGTCAGACATGTACACTGATAAATCTTAAAAAATACTCGTTGCAGATGATCAGTGTTTGACAGTCAAGCGAACCGAACCTACAACACGATACTGATTCCTTGTATTATAACTGCACAATGTATGAGTATGGGCAGGAAACATAATAAATTAAATATTCATATGAACGATTCTACAAAATATTAACAAACAACAGGCCAAATGGCTCGGAAATACATCAAGGTTACCACAAGAAGTCTCCCACACAGAGCACTAGAACTCAACAAAGGCAACATCCTCAGAGAACGGCCACGTAAACGACGGAATATCAAAAACACTAAATTCCACCATATATAAAGCACATGTGAGCGTCTGTAGCTTAAGCGGTAGTGAGTTCGATCACCACCCAAGCGTACCTGGTTCATACTCCACGGCAGGCAATTTGGGAAAAAAATCGTTTCCGTGTGATTTTACGAAAAGTAAAATAGACCTCACCGTTCAGAAAGCAACGGCAAACTACTCGACGTATAACTGGTGCCTAGAAAATCAAGGAATCGTTTACTGTGGTTGATGGTTACGTCCTGTAAAGGATATGCCACGATTTTCATTTTTCATAAAGCACAAAGAGGCTCGCTCTAGATGTCTTCGACTTGACGCCGGGAGGCAAAAGAGGTGTAGAGAATCGATCGATCAACAGTGTTACAATCAAACAAGTAGAGAATCGATCAGATGTCAATCAGTGTTCGACAACGTCGTAAACAAGTAGAGAATCGATCGATCAACAGTGTTACAATCAAACAAGTAGAGAATCGATCGATCAACAGTGTTACAATCAAACAAGTAGAGAATCGATCGATCAACAGTGTTACAATCAAACAAGTAGAGAATCGATCGATCATTACAATCAAAAGTAGAATCGATGATCAAATTTACAATCAACAGTAGAGAATCGATCGATCAACAGTGTTACAATCAAACAAGTAGAGAATCGATCGATCAACAGTGTTACAATCAAACAAGTAGAGAATCGATCGATCAACAGTGTTACAATCAAACAAGTAGAGAATCGATCGATCAACAGTGTTACAATCAAACAAGTAGAGAATCGATCGATCAACAGTGTTACAATCAAACAAGTAGAGAATCGATCCGATCAACAAGTGTTACAATCAAACAAGTAGAGAATCGATCGATCAACAGTGTTACAATCAAACAAGTAGAGAATCGATCGATCAACAGTGTTACAATCAAACAAGTAGAAAAGTTCAAATACTTAGGAAAACAATATTTAGTGAAAAGTCGACATAAAAATAGAAACTAGACTATATAAGGAAATTGCTATCACCTACCAACTAGTCCCACCTGTGGTAGGGGATTGTGTTCTAGGAATGGACTCTACAGTCACCTCCGCACGTACCAGAGAGTTGCAGCAGTACACCTCTGAGACTGTTGTCATTATCGCTTGCGATGGACGCTTTTAGTCCCACTGCTCAGACATCCAAACATTTTACTGCCATCTAAACAAAACATGATCATATCATCTTCATTCCTACTCTACGTCATAAACACCAAACATGGACAATGACAATACAAACATGGACAATAAACATGGACAATAAAGACAGCGAAAATAACCACACGTTTCTTCTTCGAACGCTCCATATCGACCACTTGTTATACCACTTTGTGTGATTTGTATGTGATCTGAACCTAAGAGCGATTGTACGTTGTGCCAGTTATACACCTACAAGTAGGCCAGCACATCCGATTTATGCGATGCTTTTATTTACTAGGGTAGCTTCCTAGTTCCTACATCAGTCGCCTCTTACGACATGCCTTGTAGGTCTCAGTGTTACTATTCTTTGCTTCCTTGCAGACCCCGGCACCACATGGGCGCTATTAGAAAATACAGCTGACTTCATAGTTGCAGTTTTATAACCGTTATACTTAAATAATGAGGCCCAAATATCGAACTTTTCAGAAGTCACATTAGAAAAATTCTTTAAAAATACTGTTAAGTATGTGTCACAGATGGTAGTCCATATTAGTTAAGTATGTGTCACAGATGGTAGTCTATGTTAGTTAAGTATGTGTCACAGATGGTAGTCCATGTTAGTTAAGTATGTGTCACAGATGGTAGTCCATGTTAGTTAAGTATGTGTCACAGATGGTAGTCTATGTTAGTTAAGTATGTGTCACAGATGGTAGTCCATGTTAGTTAAGTATGTGTCACAGATGGTAGTCTATGTTAGTTAAGTATGTGTCACAGATGGTAGTCCATGTTAGTTAAGTATGTGTCACAGATGGTAGTCCATGTTAGTTAAGTATGTGTCACAGATGGTAGTCCATGTTAGTTAAGTATGTGTCACAGATGGTAGTCTATGTTAGTTAAGTATGTGTCACAGATGGTAGTCTATGTTAGTTAAGTATGTGTCACAGATGGTAGTCTATGTTAGTTAAGTATGTGTCACAGATGGTAGTCTATGTTAGTTAAGTATGTGTCACAGATGGTAGTCCATGTTAGTTAAGTATGTGTCACAGATGGTAGTCCATGTTAGTTAAGTATGTGTCAAAGATGGTAGTCCATGTTAGTTAAGTATGTGTCACAGATGGTAGTCCATGTTAGTTAAGTATGTGTCACAGATGGTAGTCTATGTTAGTTAAGTATGTGTCACAGATGGTAGTCTATGTTAGTTAAGTATGTGTCACAGATGGTAGTCTATGTTAGTTAAGTATGTGTCACAGATGGTAGTCTATGTTAGTTAAGTATGTGTCACAGATGGTAGTCTATGTTAGTTAAGTATGTGTCACAGATGGTAGTCTATGTTAGTTAAGTATGTGTCACAGATGGTAGTCCATGTTAGTTAAGTATGTGTCACAGATGGTAGTCCATGTTAGTTAAGTATGTGTCACAGATGGTAGTCCATGTTAGTTAAGTATGTGTCACAGATGGTAGTCCATGTTAGTTAAGTATGTGTCACAGATGGTAGTCTATGTTAGTTAAGTATGTGTCACAGATGGTAGTCCATGTTAGTTAAGTATGTGTCACAGATAGTAGTCCATGTTAGTTAAGTATGTGTCACAGATGGTAGTCTATGTTAGTTAAGTATGTGTCACAGATGGAAGATCATGTTCTCAATCTACTTCTTCTTCTTCACCTTTCAATTCCCAACGGAGTACAGGTCTTCAACAAACTTCTTCCAGCTCTTCTTAATCTACACGTATTAATTAATTTGTCAAGTTTCAGTCTGATCGTGTTACAAATACCATAATTATGATGTTTGAAGAAAATGTATAATCTATGCACTTAAACGGCCATATTAGATAGTTAATTTCCATAATTAAAATTTGTGTGTGTCCATACTTATACTATAATAATAATAATTCCTCTCGTACCGTTACACGTTACATAGGGCCAGCAAGCTGCATACCGCTCTATCCTGAGCAACTCGCTCAATCACCTCCATGGAACTGAGACCGATATTTCTTGCCTTTCTCAGCAAAGTTCGTTTCAGTGTCTCCTTAGGTCAACCTCTCTTTATACTTATACTATACCTATAATTATTTGATTCTGTGATAAATATTAAAGTATTTGACCCTATAATGTACAATACTACTTTAAGGCAACCAATGTTCTCACTGGCAGATAAATAACAGATGATTAACAGCATTTTCATGCCTACTTTGTGTTACCTTGTGTTACCAGAGCCAATTGTGGACAATGAGCAAAGCACAGTCGTAAAAAATAACTACATATGAAATGCAATGCCTACGGAAAGTTACCAAAAACACCATAAAAAACAATGTCCCCAACATCAGCATAAGAAAGAAAGTTGGCACAGAGCATTGCTTGAATTACATAGAGAAGCAAAGAACGAAGTGGTTCGTCCACTTAATAAAAAGGCAAACAAACTCCACAGTATATCGAGTCTCAGGATTAAAGGAGAGAGGAAGACCACAAAAAGATGGCTAGATTTCATAGCCTAATCCTGTCAAACACAAAAGATAACAATCACCCAAGCCACTAGAGCAGCGCAAAACAAAAAACTCCGAAAACCACGACACTGGACAACAACCTGATAGCAGTGTGACGAGAAAAGAGGAAGAAAAATTGTGTGGTAATAGTATTTCTTGTATATATGCATGTACGCACTATAGTCTGTCCATTAATTCGTGAGCACGTTTGAAATTGATTTTCTCGAAAACTACCTGTTGGATCTCAGTGATTTTTGCATGCAGCCTTAGAATATCCATGACGCTAAAATAAAGCTAACCGGTAGTCCATAGATGCTACGGATTTTGCACATCGGCGAATTCCTTTGATCTTTTATGACAATTGCAAATACGGGGGCTCAAATTTTAGATTTTACAGTAATCCTTAGAATTTGTCCATGTCAATTCTATTCATAGGTGTATCTCCATATTAACTTGATAGGTCAAGTAACTTGGATACAATATGCAACAGTTAGTCCTCCCCTTCTGTCACCATTAGACCCCAGGGTGTCTTAACTTCACCACAAATTGTATGATGGTAGACGCATTTGGATATGGAAATGTATACGTTGCTATTTCTCAGTCTGTAATAAAATATGATTTGTATCATCCCGAATCTGACGATTCCATGAGGTTGATAATTGTTACTGGCTGGACAAATTGTAATCCATCTCGGTGCCAGTACTCGTCTTCCTCTCGGAGCACATGTTCATCACACTTCTTCCAGAACTGCATGTCTATCATTGAGAGGGACTCACGTGTCAGAACTTCAACATCACACATTTTAAACGTCCTGTTCTGTTCGGAGGCATTTGACAGCATAGATAGGAAATCAATGTGGGGATCCTAAGAAACTATGGGGTGCCGGAGAAGACTGTCGACATCATCAGGCAGCTGTATGAGGGTTTGCCTGCCAGGTTATTCATGATGGAAGACTGTCAGAGGAGTTCCAGGTCACTACTGGTGTTAGACAGGATGCCTGCTGTCCCCCTCCTCTTCTTGGTGCTACTTGATTGGGTCACACGCACAGCCTACGACAGGTCTGGAAAAGGCATACAGTGGACACTTATGTCAAAGCTAGAAGACCTGGATTTTGCGGACGATCTCGCCTTGCTTTCGCATAGACTACAAGACATGCAGGAAAAAGTGGATGCTCTGGCACAAACGGCACAACGAGTCGGCCTTAAAATCAGTCAAGAGAAGACTAAAGTAATGCGTAGCAACAACATACAGCAAGATCCAATACGGATTGAGGGAAGGGACATAGAAGATGTGGATGAATTTGTCTACCTTGGAAGTAAGATCAGCAGATCAGGAGGTACAGATGAGGACATTAATGCTAGGATTAGGAAGGCCCGACAGGCCTTCTTGCGGAATCGCTGCCATCTCCACGAAAACAAAGCTCAGGATTTTCAGCTCAAATGTGAAGTCGGTGTTGCTGTATGGCTCGGAAACTTGGCGAGTCACTAGGCAAATACAAATAAGATCCAGACCTTTGTCAACGGATGTTTGCGGCGGATTCTCAGATTGAGATGGTATGATAGAGTTACAAACACGGATCTGTGGATAAGAACAGGGCAGGAACCTATGATGACACAGGTCAAGAGGAGAAGATGGCGATGGATAGGCCATACCTTGCGGAAGACACAGTCGAGTGTCACTAGACAGGTGCTCGAGTGGAACCGCAGGGAAAACGAAAAGAGGACGCCCTAAGCAGACTTGGAGACGAGGTCTTACTGAGGAGCTGAAGAGTGCTCAATTGACCTGGGAGAACATAAAAAGAACAGCCAGAGACCGAGAAGAGTGGCGAACAACTGTTGAGGCCCTATGCTCCACGAGGAGCGGAGAGGATTAATGATGTTCTGTTCGGCAACTTGCCATTTTACTTTAGCCCAGACAAGCTCTATCGGATTGAGGTGAGCATGATATGGAGGTAGTCGCAAAGACGTGTGGCCGTATTCCGCAATGATTTTGTCAATATGAAATACCTTTGTCTTATTTGTCATCCTCACCAGGTGCAACAACTCGGGTTTCAAATATGTATCATCGAAGCTGACATTTTCCTTAGCAAGCCAAGTCCTAATTTGATCTTTTGTATTTGATGCAGTTGGTACTTTGTCTTCCGCTGATACTGCGTTGTGATAGGATGCATTATCCATTACCAAGCATCATGGTCTGTTTAGAATTGAAAGTAGATCTTTCTCCATCCAGTGCCTGAAAATATGTCCATTCATTTCTGTGTGGTAGTCCCTACCGTCGGTACTTTTGATTGGAAAATAAGTCCAGCGTCATGGACAAGACCTTCTTCACTGCTTCCTGCATGTGTTAGTATAATACGCTGGCCTTTGCTGCTTGGTATTTTTCTTTTCTGTTCACCGTCTACTGATTGCCATTCTTTAGCATTGGTGTGGTGAGCATTGGCCCAGGATTCGTCCAAATATACAATATCATAGCCTTGCCTCCGCCACTCACGGATCTGCCTCAGGTATTTACTTCGGGCAGCAATTAAATGTGGCTTTTCACAAATAATATTCCTGCCGCCTATAGTTTTTCTGAAGGTGAAGCCGGCGGCTCTTACAATTTTCCATAGAGTACTTTTAGAAATGTCTATGCTGCAATCTGATTGCAGTTTTAATTTCAGTTTCCTGAGAGTAACAAGTTGATTTGTCGCAAACATTTTCAAGAGCTCCCGTCTTATGACATCTATTTCATAGTCGTCAATTGTTCTTTTCCTTCCTTGCTTGACATTAGTGCACTTTGTGTCCTGTTTAATCCATCGGGAAAAGGATTCTCTATTCAGACCAAGCGCCAGTTGCGTTCGTTTCTCAGGGTTATGAATATCGCAATATAGATGACCTCTCTTAGATTCCCTACGGAAGTGTTGGTATAGTAAAACTGTAACCTTTTGCATTGTTATAAATGTGCACTTCAGACTCATTATGAATGTGATATCAATGTCAGTTTTGATAAGCCAACAAATATGATACAATAGCTTCATACAAATAGCGAGATACACCTATGACTATACAACGGTATCCCAATTATAGTGAAACACGTACAAACAAAGTACTATAGTTTTACAAAAACAGAAACAGTGACGATAAACAGCAACGTTTCGACCAACAAGGCCTTTATCAAGCAAACGAACAAACAGGAGTGACAAATTAAAATGAAACACAAATGGACGACCAAATACAAACGTATCTAAGGAAAAGCTGGAATAAAAACGAATAACGAAATAAATGTACACAAAAAAACACATAAAAACTAGAAATAGAACGGAAAAGAAACAATGAAACATCTAGTAAATATATAACTTGAATACATGCAACATATACCCATATAGAGTACAAAGCATAGGAAGAGAAAGTACTAAGAAGCATAAGAATGTAATACGTTGAGCCCGCGTGGTCGCAAGGTACCATACAAAGAAATCAACCGATTCTCCAGAGCAAATCGACTACGATCATCAGAGGAACATGATCGGATGGCTGTGACCTGGACATCGCAAGCTCCTGAATGGCCAGTATCATTGAAATGGGTAGCTACAGGGTCACAGAGCATTGGCGTATATCGCGCAAGTGTTGGGCGAATCGGTCACTGAGTCTCCTGCCGGTTTCCCAATATAGGCCTTGTTGCACCGCTTGCAGATAATGGCATAGATAATATTACGGGACTCGCATGTGAAACTGTCTTCAACAACGAACGTGGCTTTTGGAAAAGACACCGTGCGGGTCTGTATGACATAAGCACAAGTGTTGCAGCGCCGACGGCCACACTGGATGGTGCCAAAATGACTCTGGATATTAGGCTTGAGGCGACTGTGAACCAACATATCCTTAAGGCTTCTGTCCGTCTGTACGCCACCAAAGGATAGTGTTGGAAGATTGAACGTGTCACAGGATCAGACTGAAGAATGGAGAGATGACGGAATAAGACTTTCTTCACAAGGGAACTATGAGGGTGGAAAGTTAAGACAAGTTTCACCCTGTCAGAATTGGAAGTTCTATGCTGGTTAGAGAGAGCCTCCTGGCGAGAAATTTGTTGAACGCCCTGCATAGCAGAAGCAAGCACCTTATCCGGGTATAAGCGCTTACGAAAGAAATCCAGCATCTCGTGAGCTCTATCGAGAAAATCGTCGTCCTCGCTACAGAGGCGACGAAGGCGCAAGAGTTGAGAGAATGGTAAAGAATCACGACAAGCCTGGGAATGGGAAGAGGTATAAAGAAGAAAACTATGTGCATCAGTAGGCTTGTAGTAAACTGATGTAGTGATGGTGGATAGGCTGATAGTGATAGTGATGTCAAGAAAGTTGACACAAGAGGTAGAGATGTGTGATGTAAACCCGTAATATTATCTATGCCATTATCTGCAAGCGGTGCAACAAGGCCTATATTGGGGAAACCGGCAGGAGACTCAGTGACCGATTCTCCCAACACTTGCGCGATATACGCCAATGCTCTGTGACCCTGTAGCTACCCATTTCAATGATACTGGCCATTCAGGAGCTTGCGATGTCCAGGTCACAGCCATCCGATCATGTTCCTCTGATGATCGTAGTCGATTTGCTCTGGAGAATCGGTTGATTTCTTTGTATGGTACCTTGCGACCACGCGGGCTCAACGTATTACATTCTTATGCTTCTTAGTACTTTCTCTTCCTATGCTTTGTACTCTATATGGGTATATGTTGCATGTATTCAAGTTATATATTTACTAGATGTTTCATTGTTTCTTTTCCGTTCTATTTCTAGTTTTTATGTGTGTTTTTGTGTTACATTTATTTCGTTATTCGTTTTTATTCCAGCTTTTCCTTAGATACGTTTGTATTTGGTCGTCCATTTGTGTTTCATTTTAATTTGTCACTCCTGTTTGTTCGTTTGCTTGATAAAGGCCTTGTTGGTCGAAACGTTGCTGTTTATCGTCACTGTTTCTGTTTTTGTAAAACTATAGTACTTTGTTTGTACGTGTTTCACTATTTACCAAGTTTTACTGCAGTCTTCCCCTATTTCGATATCCCAATTATAACGTCATATGCTTTCCGCTTTCAAAGTCGACTGGGTTAGGTGCACGGAATTCGTGAAATTGTTGTGTACTCACGATATTTCAATGTTACCATAATGTATTTTTAGAACAACGCGTCTGTGTACCGTAGATCTGTTACTATTGTGTACAATCCGGTGAGGTTAATTTTAATATAACCTGAAGAAGAAATATTTCAAACTACATCAAATTTTTTGGAAAAAAAATATATCTCTATCGTCATGGATATTCTAAGGCTGCTTGCAAAAAATCACTGAGATCCAACAGGTAGTTTTCGAGAAAATCAATTTCAAACGTGCTCACGAATTAATGGACAGACTATAGTGATTAAATTATTTAATGATCATCGATTGACTTTGACTTCATAATAATAGTTCTCTAGTACTGCACTATTATCAAACCAATGAACTTTTCAATCACGCATCATCACAAACAAACTCAGCATCAAGGTGCGTATCCTTTATAGGACGTTGCTTGCCCGTCTTCTTAGCGTGTTCATAGCGCGTTGGACAACGGCTGACAAGCTCCATGTGAGTGCGGGTTCAATTCCGCGGGCTGGCAGAAAAGCTATAGGTTCTCCAGATTTACGGTGTTCGTGGCACCTAACCGAAGGGTTACGATGTCCATGGCGCCGAGCTGAAAAATCAAGTGCTTCTGGATCAGTAAAAGATAGGACATTGCTCTCTTTGCAGCGAATCTGAAATTAACTAGGTCTCTAGCCAGTTCACCCACTTCGTCGATAGTTATATTCATATTTTCTTTAATATCTTGTAGCCATCTTATTCTTGGCTTACCTCTGCGTCCTGGGACCCTGCCCTCTAATACTGTTACAAACAAACTACAGTCTTTCTAATTTTAACAAAATCATGAAACAAAATGTCATTTAACTTTTCATAAACCTATGGAGTTTAACTGCCATTAATTATCTATAATGTCATGTGCTCGCGTATACTTAAATTGCTTTGTTGTTAATTTTAAAGCAGCGCAGTAACATCCAAACTTCTAATAATTTAGCCACATTTTGTGATCCCTTTGCTCAAACAGTTTTTCCTTACGATAAAATCACTATTATTGTCTTCAAAGAGTTTTTCCTTGCGCTAAATCACTATTTTCAGTTGCCAGATTGTTAATAGATTTAACCAAATATCATTTATAATGCGAGGAAATAATATTTTAATATACACCCAAACATCAAGGAGTGTTAATAGTGATTTGTGTTGTAAACTATTTATCACAGTTAATAGTGTAAAGGTGGGGTGATGATGTGAGAAAATATTGATGGTGATACAGACAAAGTATGCAATCATTTTGGATTTAGGTAATATCGTAATAACCCGTTGTTTTACAAGCTGAAGCTTGTATACTGTACTGTTTGATGTTTTATATTATGGTATTTAACTTTTGTTTAAAGTTGGTAGTTAAGTAAGTACATTCTTATTCAGTTGGTGGTTCAAATTGAAGATAATTTCTGCATCGATAACATAAACTTTGTTCTTTTTTCTGTATATATATTTCTTACAAATACATTTACTTTTATTGAAATTGGTATCTGTTCTATTTGATAAACAAGAGACGAACTGAAACTGTTACAAGGGTGATCATTGTTACTTTATTATTGGTAAGGTGACTGTTGTAGTAGCAACAGTCGTAGAATAAGGGACTGTTGCAGCAGCAATAGTCGTTGTATGAGTAAGGTGCCTGTTGTAGCAGTCGCTGTAGTTGAATAAGGTGGCTGTTGTAGCAGCAGTTGTAGCAGAGTAAGGTGACTGTTGCAGCAGAAGTTGCAGTAGAGTAAGGTGACTGTTGTAGCAGTCGTTGTAGTTGAGTAAGGTGGCTGTTGTAGCAGTAGTTGTAGTAGAGTAAGGTGACTGTTGTAGCAGCAGTTGTAGTAGAGTAAGGTGACTGTTGTAGCAGTAGTTGTAGTAGGGTAATGACTTTGTAGCAGTAGTTGTAGTAGGGTAATGTAACTGTTGTAGCAGTAGTTGTAGTAGGGTAATGTAACTGTTGTAGCAGAGTTGTAGTAGGTAATGATGTTGTAGCAGAGTTGTAGTAGGAATGACTGTTGTAGCAGAGTTGTAGTAGGGTAATGTAACTGTTGTAGCAGTAGTTGTAGTAGGGTAATGTAACTGTTGTAGCAGTAGTTGTAGTAGGTAATGAACTGTTGTAGCAGTAGTTGTAGTAGGTAATGTACTTTGTAGCAGTAGTTGTAGTAGGTAATGTACTGTTGTAGCAGTTGTAGTAGGTAATGTAACTGTTGTAGCAGTAGTTGTAGTAGAGAATGGTAACTGTTTGGTAGCATGTAGCTGTGTAGGGTAATGTGACTTTGTAGCAGTAGTTGTAGTAGGGTAATGTAACTGTTGTAGGGTAGTAGTTGTAGTAGGGTAAATGAACTGTTGTAGCATCAGTTGTAGTAAAGTAAGGTGACTGTTATAGCAGCAGTCTTAGTAGGTAATGTGGCTCAATTGCTAGAGAGTTGCAGTGGGAATGTAGCTGTTATAGGTAATGTGACTGTTGTAGGGTAATGTGACTGTTGTAGGGTAATGTGACTGTAGTGGGGTAATGTGACTGTTGTAGGGTAAGGTGACTGTTGTAGGGTAATATGACTGTTGTAGGGTAAGCAATCCACTGACCAGTGGTAAAATGAAATAAGATGTTCCATAGCTTTTTAAGACGTTAGAGTATGAAGTGTATGTACTTCAAATTTCTAGACCCAAGTATGCAGGAGATAGGATGGCCTATACCTGTCCTCATTTGTAGAACGTCGTTAGTGGGATTGAACCAGCATCACTTAGTCCTTGCGGGTTCAATTCCGCGGGCTGGAAGAAAAGCCACAGGTTCCCCAAATTTACGGTATTCGTGGCACCGAACCGAAGGGTTACGATGTCCATGGCACCGAGCCGAAGAGTTGAAAGCTCAAGTGCTTCTGGATTGGGGGGAAAAAAAACCAGCATCACTCTTATGCCAGATTCAACAAGTAAAAACTCTATGCATTGCGGTAATTGAAATCAGTGGCATACATTCACTGTATTCCCATTTCACTGAACAGTGGCACATTGAATGTATACAACTGGATAGTGATGCTTCAACATCAAAAGAGAAACTTGCATAGTTTGAGAATCGTTGTAATTCTGATGGAGAAACCCGCATAGTTTGAGAATCGTCGTAATGCTGACGGACAAAGAAAACGAGCTGAGCGAAAAGACAGAACACACAGCAACCACATGTCCAAACCTGATCATGTATGTTCAACATGTGGTAGGAAACTACGTTACATGATTAGACCTTACAGCCACTTCACACACAGAGAAGAGAAGTATGACAACACATGTTACTTGCAAAGAACGGCTAGGGTTAATATATTTATCATCGAATTGTTTCCTACGTCATGCCACAAACTTTCAATTCTTTTTCAAATTCTTCTCCACGATTCCTTTGGTTTTTTAGACCTTCTTTTCCATCCGCTGTTCATCGGAAAGTTATTCTAGCCAATGTCCCTACAGACATACGATATACATGATCACTCCACTTCTATCTTCGTCTGTTAATGATGGTCTCCAATGTTGCACTGTTTATACACAACATACGCATGGATAATAGTAGAATCCCAAATGACATTCTCTCTCTCTCGCGCGATCAGCGGATAAATTCCTATTCATAGTGAAAATCTGATTCATGCAGCCTTAGCATTGGTGTGTTTTACGTCACATCTTCAGCACCATTTGGAGCTCTGGTGCTTATCCTTCGGCGATGTTTCCGGTTTCAGTCAGCCTTTACTCGGTTCGCTCTCCGTTCTGTAGCCATCTAGTGTTTTTACGGTGTGGGGTAGCTAGCCCCATACACAACCTCATTAGTCGATTCTTACGCCATGCGTGGCAGGTAACAGTGGTTCTATTCTTTAAACCTCAATTTGGACCCCGGTAACTACTCGGGCGAAATGACATTCTATATTGCCAATGGTACTAGACAGCATGGACGCCCATTACAACATATCATTGACACGATCTGTCAACCAATGATCTAACCTGACGTAGCATAAACAAAGTTCATTGAGAGCGGTTGGTGAGAGGCAGGCATGGCGAGCGGCAGTGAGAGGTGGCTTAAAAAGAAATTTAGAAAAACACCATCGTATATGAAAGTAAAAGAGAGTGTAGAACTCAGAGAGACCATCCTCTGCATTATCTTCAGTCACACGTTTCACCTGCCGCAACCGTGGCAAGGATTACCACTATAGAATATGCTATTACAGTCACACGACTAATACAATTAATTCTCCCGTATATCCATATCTTATTTCTGTTTTCATCATGCTTGTTCATTGTCCATTATGGTTTCTGAACCATATTAAAATCACAGAGTAAATATCAAACTTGATATTTAGCTTATGTTGTATCTGCTAAGTTTTTAATAACGAGCTCATGTCATTGAATGTATTTTTTGCAAATTTATATTCTATTTCTAATATCTTTTTCTTATATTTTAAAACATAATTATCTAATTTATATTACAGGACATCATTCTTACATCTATCTTCATTATCGCATGTTGTCATTCTCTGAAACGATAAGGAATACATCACAGAAAATGTACGGAAATCAAAGTCATGTCTATAACACTTCTACTGCATCTAGTGTAACAACAGCAACTCTAAGCAACGAATATTATCTTATCGCTAATTTGTATCAAATTTTTATGAAATATGCAGATCTTGTCATCATGCCAGCCATTGCTATTGTGGGATTAGTGGGAAATGCCCTGAGTGGTGTCATCATGGTTAAGAATGGATTAAACAAGCCATCTAACATTCTATTGCTTGGTCTAGCAATAGCTGACTTCTCCGTTATGTTAGATGCTGTCAACATTGGACACCTTTTGATGTATAACTCTCCTTTGGATCAATTTTGGTTCGGGACTACTTCAAACTCAATCGTGATGGCCTACAACCTGACAATGACCATTTTCTTTGTTTCTAATCTGGCTTCGGGAATATCTACAACATTAACAGTTGCCATCACATTAGAACGTGTCATTGCTGTCTTCTTGCCTCTCAGATTTTCAAGTTTAGTAACTCATAAAAGAGCAAAGTATATGATTATCTTTTCTTTCATAATAAATACACCCCCGACAGTTGTAGGTCAGCTTAGGTACAGTCTTGCTTATGGTTACTTCCAGACTTTCGGCGGTTGGTTAGGTATGCTTGCTGAGGAGTATGGATGGGAAGGTAGTGGCATGAGCTTCTATGTAAATATTAATAATGGATATATTGTTCCTATAGTTCCTACAATAATTGTCGCTCTTGGCTGTGTTCTGATTGGTGTCAAAGTAACCGTTACTATGCGACGGCGTCAGAATTTAACCTCAAACAGAAGAAATAACAAATCGTCAGCACGAACAAGGACTTTGTTTATTGTTAGTTTTTTTTTCGCAATCACGCATATGATTCATTTATTTTCATATCTGCTTAATTTTAACAGAGGAAGCGATATACGCCAAGTTTTAACATATATCCGTCTAATTTACACCAAGTTTTCTAATATTATTATGTTGGTTAGCAGCGCTGGTAATTTTTTCATTTATGTGACATTCAATCCCAAGTTCAGAAAACTGATAATACAGTTCTTGTATAGATCAAGAGCTAAAATATCAAATTAAAAAGCTGATAATATTGACTTGTGACAAAAATCAAAAAGCTATAAAAATCAACAAATAAAAAGCTGATAAACTGTGTAGATAAATAAACTAAACACATATAATTAGAAAGCTGATAATAACGTTCGTGTCTTGTCTTATCCACATGTGCCGTGAACCGCGTAGGAAATTTCAGAATATTATATTCCTATCCATCTTGTTCTTTGATGTCGCAGGATATATGTGATATTATCTATCCATCTTGTTCTTTGATTTACTCTGCGTCCGTATTGCGGTTGTTATAAACGCAGATCAAAAACTAAACAAATAGAACTGATTGATTGATTGATAGGACCATCATAATTGTACTTCGGTGAGTAAACAGTGTGCCCTGATTCTTTCTTACACAGGAAGATCTCAGTGACAGTGCACGAACTCTCGTAGCATCGACGAGGGTCATGATGAATTTAGCTTATGGTAAAGATATTTTGTAGGAATTTTATTTTTAATATTTATAACGAATTTCGCCTGCTCTTACATCCTACTCTTCTCGATTTAGAACTGCCAAGGTTTTTTACTGGCTCAACTTGTACACGGGACCTACACTTTATCGTCCAGCTTAGATAGGACTAGGAACTCGATCTCAACTATCCTGTGATCAGGAATCGCTTGAAAAATATCCCGATGGCTCCACGAGAGCGAGCCGAGTGCCCTTAGAATGAGAGGCGAACACCTAGCCTTTACGTCACAGAGACCACGTTTAAATAGAACTAGAAAACTGATATTACAGTTCATATTGAATATTTCAAACTGAAATGAAAATCGTGGCGTATCCTTTACAGGACGTAGCCATCAACCACAGGAAACGAATCTTTGATTTTCTAGGCACCACTTATACGTTCAGTAGTTTGCCATTCTAAGACTGAAAAGCAAAGCTATAAATCTGGAAATATTATTCTTGTGAAGTCATTAACTATTCTCCTTCTTCTTGCGTTCGTCTTACGACCAATTTAAATCACTCTTTGTGATATGTTTGATCTTTGCCAAGAACGTATACGTTGCACATTGGTGCACTATGCCCTAAACGCATAGACTTCTACATGTTTATGACACATGTATCCGATTTTAGCCACACCTCCTTTGTTGCCTCTTACGAAATGCTTGTTAGGTAACGGTGATTCTATTCTTTGCACCACAAATTTGGGCCCCGGTAACCACTCGGACGCATTAATTAGTAAGTAGCGCTGTCTGCGCCCGTTTGCTAATCCGGTTTGAACATGTGTCGCAGACTACGCCATGATTTTTTCTATAGCCAACTTAGTATACAATTTACCATAACGCATTGTTACTAATTCTCAATTTATTTTTTCTTCTTTCTTCTTTACGTTCACTAGATTGGGATTTCTGATTCTCTAATAAAGACAGCCGTCTGCCTCAGATTATCAGCCACGCCATACAGTTTGTCTTGGACGCTAGTGAAGTGGCCACCTCTTTTCTCAAGTCTGCATACTGGGGAGTTCTGAAGGATATAATTCCTATGATTTATGCTTCGCTGTTTGTGCCGACCTCTTCCCGCAGTAAGTTTTGGCCACCTCGTGATGGTAGGTCTGACATCCATTGCGTGGCTAAATCTTCGAGGCAGATTGGTGACCATAAAATCCGTTATCCCATTTCTCATTGTGAGGGATCGTTGTACATAGTTATGGTGCCTTACGGCCTGGTGCATCCGTTTCTGCAAGCATTTATTTCGGGTTAGCATTCCCTAGCGGACACGTGCATCTGATTTCATCCATACCTCATTAGTCGCCTTTTACGACATGCGTGGCAGGTAACAGTGTTTCTATTCTTTACACCCAAATTTGGGCCCCGGTAACCACTCGGGCGAATTTATTCTTTCACATTTTGTTATCTTCTGAGAATTTTTCGTTTTATTTGATCTACACAATTACATGTTCTTCGTCAAATTTCTTTAGAAAACAAGACAATTATAGCTCAGTTTGTACATATACATCTGGAATAGGACAAACTAATAATATTTCATTCAGTCTCAACGTGTCTTTCAATAGGGTTATCTATTGTCTATCTCCAGGTGGAAGATGGAATTGGTTGTCCACTCTTGCCGTTAAGTGTAGCCGTGAAAGCTTTAATTTGCGTTCTAGGGCCAGATGAGTCGCCCTTGTGCTATATCCGTGTTTATGCAGTGTGGTCTTGATATTGTCTATCCATCTTTTTTATCTACCCTCGCTCTAGTACCTGCTCTTTTATTGTATGCTGTTAGTGGAGGTTGGTTGCATACCATTCTCATTAAATGTTCAAAGCACTGTATTTATTGTCTTTCGATGTATTCAGTGCATGGATTGTCAAGTGGTAAATGTAAAGTATAGTTAGAGATTGCAATACAATTCTCTCAAAACAATAAAATACTGTCGTTTTACAAATTTTCAAAAACAATGACAATATACAGCAACGTTTCGACCAACAAGGCCTTTATCACGCAAACGAACAACAGAGTGACGAATAAAAACCCAAAACATATGGACGACGACATACGGAGACATTCAAACGTTTCTAATGAAAATCTGGAAATAAAAACGAATAACGAAATAAATGTAACACAAAAACACATAAAAACTAGAAATAGAAAAGAAGAGAAACAATAAAAATCAAGTAAATATATAACTTGAATACATGTAACATATACACATATAGATTACAAGGCATGAGAAGAGAAAGTACTAAGAAGCATAGGAATGTAATACGTTGAGTCTACATGGTCGCAAGGTAACATACAACGAATTAACTCACCTCCAGAGAATCGACTACGATCATTCGAGTGAACATGATCGAATGGCTGTGACCTGGACATCGTGAGCTCCTAAATGGAAGAAGTGAAGAAGATACAAGCTGATTATTATCTTGTATATTGTTGAAACAGCTTCATGTTTTGATATGTTGTGAAGATATGGAAGATACGAAAAGTCGATATTAAAAGTTTTTATTGCATATTTTATAGTTGTTTCTTTTCTTTGTGACTGTACACATTTCTTTCACTTGGTGATACATTTGTATGTTTGCAATTCGTTTGTACAGATTTAGGTTCAGATTAGGAGAGGTGATGAAATCAGAGAAATGTCTGGTCAACTCACGAGTGACAATTGTTATAGAAAGAAAAGATAGAGATATGTGGAATACTTGAGAAGCAATCAGTCAAAGAATCATAAAGTAGGCACTGAAGTGAGACTCTAATAGTCTAAGAAAGAAAGTTTTCTGGAACAATTCATGAAACTTACTTTCATGGAGAGAGGCGAGAAATTGTAGACTAATTCCATAGAAGCTATTGAACGAGTTATCCAGGATGGATAGGCATGGAGATATTATTTGTAGGCCCTATGTAACGTATAATGGTAATAGAGGAATATAATAATAATAATTTCTTCATAATTTGTTATTTTTGTGAAATCTCATTTCTTCAACGATCGTCTGATCAATTGTTTGGCTACATTAATGATCATAACAGAATATATAACGCAATTGCATGGAACATACAAAATGATCACTATGTCAGTATGTGACTGTTTGTGTTCTCATGTTCATGGAGAGGGAGGAACGGTAAGTAATAAAAGAAACATTAAGCTATATTGTTTGACAAAGTACATCAACTGAATAAATCATAGTTTTCAAACAAATGTCTCAAGAAACATTTAATGTTAAAATGATGACGATCTAAACTGAAAATTGATTGACAGATAAGATCATCATCATTGCACTTCGATGAGTAACCATGTGTGCTCTGATTTCTTCCTTACACAGGAAGATCTCAGCAACATGAATCAGGCGATGATCATATAAGCTATTGTTAGTCCTGGTTTTGAAGTGACAAAAATGTTTTGCTGTACTTTCGTCCATATGGTGAGAAATATCAGTCATTTCACATTTATAACTCGATTATGCAGGCGGTGAGTGGGTCAGTTCCTTTTCTCACTTGTGAACCTCTTTCCGTGAGCTGAACTCTACAAACCTTGTTTGAACGATTCGAAAAGCTATCGTCTCTGCGCTATATTATTATTTATTTTATCATATTATGAGCGTCTGTAGGCAAGCGGTAGTTTGATCACGAACCAAGCGTACTCTGGTTCAAACCACAGGTGGGCAAGTCTGAAGCAATTTGTTTCATGTGAAAATAGTGCTAAAGGTGAAAATAGACCTCTAAGAAAGCAATGGTAAACTACTGAACGTATAAGTGGTGCCTAGAAAATCAACGACAGTGGTTGATGACTACGTCTTTTAGATATGCACATTTTTCATTTCATCATA
Organism: Arion vulgaris; assembly: GCA_020796225.1. Lineage (NCBI taxonomy): Eukaryota > Metazoa > Mollusca > Gastropoda > Stylommatophora > Arionidae > Arion > Arion vulgaris. Next base: position 61,783,453 of record CM036755.1, on the reverse strand, counting down.
TTATAGATACTGTTAAAATAACAACAATAATAATACTAATACTAAAATTAGTAAAAATAATAATAGTAATAGCAATAGTAATAGTAATAAAATAAATTAGTAACAAATCAATTGTAATAATAATAATGTAAGTGATCGTCCATCGTGGGCAATAATGACAGCACCGTGGTCTTTGCGATAGCATGTTAGACAGCATTGGTGGTAAACTATACACTTGTATTCTACCACGGAAACTCATGTTACACTGTAACATACAAACGAAGTGGACTGTTGATATGTTGATTAAGCTATTCTTTCAGAGTGAACGATTTCTTCTGAAATTGCTAACGCTTCGTGATGTGTGCACTTTGAGTGATATTTCTTCGATAGAAGCGTTTTGAGCAAGCTTTCTGTCAGATGATGCGAATATTGAGTGAGTCGAGAAGATTATATTTCTGCTCTTGAAAAGTTAGGTTTTTTTTAACAAGGAGACTCTACAGGCAGTAGATGTTTTGTGATATGTCATCAGATATACGAACAACATAGTCTATCCGTCTGTAATGAAGCCTCGTCAGTAACGTATAGAAACATCAAAGTGGCATGTGTGTCACTGGACGCTGTTTGATTTGTTGAGGTAAGGATCGGAGCACATAATGACATGTCTGGAGTTGCTGTAATAAAAGTTCTCATTTAACTCAAGAATGGTTCGCTGGTGTGTTTGTGAGACGCCTCATGCTAGGCTAGGCGATGGGTGACGTAGGAAATGAGGGTAAATGGTTCGAATCCTGTGTTTGTCTATTTGTTTTTCGGAAGCTCTTAATACTTGTACACTGTTTATTTATTGAACATATGTTTTGCTTTCGTTGTTTCCTCTGGGGTTTTTGCACAAAAAAAAACAACAACAAAACTCCTAGTTTTTATCATTTAACTAATATAAACTTTAGAATTGTGTCTTTATGAACAGTTCAGTATCAGGTCTATTATCCTGCAACCTTATCTTTTTGTAGTAGACATTTAGCTGTCATTTTATCTGCGCCACTAACTTCACTGTGTCATTAACTTTACCAACTTGTGTCTCAATCTGTTGTAGCTTTTGAGGATTTTGAAAATCTCTTTCTGTTGATTTAGTAAAATATATGTTAATTATAGTAGATTAATATTATGGTAAAAGTATTTATTGTTTATGTGTATGTTTGATGTATGTATGCACAGGTCACTGTCAATGGAGGTTAGAATGAGAGTTATTCAGTGATACATTTGGCAATATGACATATTGATTCGAGTCATGACAGCGAACAAACAGATGGAAAATTCATGGGGCCACATGAGATGTGGCTAGAAGTACGAATGTAGAGGTGTTGAATAAGGTCAAGACACCGAGAAAACATATTATCAATATAATAAAGAGTCATTCATCATTTTTCGGACATGTGATGAGAAGGGGAGGTTAAGAACACATTGACAAACTAAAACGAAGGGAGACAGAGGAAGACAGAGAGAGAAAATTTTAGACAGCCTGACTTCATGGCACGGTAGAGCGTCAACATCTGAGATGATAGTAAATCAGGACAGAGATTTATAAATTAATTATTTAACCATCATTCATTCACTTTGACTTCATAATATCAGCTCTCTAGTACTGTCCTATTATCCAATCAATGATCTTTCCCAATCACGATGATCATCACTAAGAAAACTACAGCTCTCTAATTCTAACAAAATCATGAAACAAATAGCCACTTATATTCTACGAACCGATGAAATTTAACATCTATTCATCAACATCATCATCAAGCAGCTTATCCCTTCCGGAACTTGTCTCCCATAGCAGCAGTCCTGAAAAACTCTCTGTTCTGTGCAAGTGACTGACCTCAGCAACAATCATTCTCAGATCATCAATACATCTTGCACCCATCGTCTTCTATGTCTTCTTTATTCGTCTTCCAGACACCAATCCTCAAATGATCTTTCTAGGCACTGTGTCGTTTTATGTGCCCGAAATATTTAATTTTCCTTAATTTTATGCTCTTTAATAGCCAACTCTCTTTAATATCAAGCTGTTGCAGAACAGAAGTATTTGTTCTTTTTCTGTCCATGATATTCTAAGTATCTTCTGAGCATTTGCATTCACAGACATTAATGATCTTCTCCACCGCTTTGTCAATGTTCCATATCTCACAACCATATGTTGCCAAGGGAAAACACAGGCCCTTGAACACTTGAATTTTTGTTCTTATGTTAGTTCCCTTCCATAGGTTAGTTAATTCTTTTAATTTTTACAAAGCATTGCTCAGCCTACTTTTAATTTCTTTTATATTATTACCGTCACTAATCAGCAATTCTCTAAGGTATTCAAACATCTATTAAATATCTCTAATGTCACGTACTGTTAAACCTGCTACACCTAACGACAAAACAGCAGAGAAGGACAACAAAGAAAGAAAGAAGGAGCAGTAACATCTAAACTTCTATTAAAAACTCCTTTGTTCTCATCTATTAATGCGCAATAATTATCCGCATTTGGTGATTCATTTGTTCAAACAATTGTCTTACGATAAATCACTGTTATTTTCAGTTGCCAGATACTGATATAGAAAATTGTTCATAGATGTAACAATTCTAACATTTATAGGCGAGTAAAATACATTCAGACATCAAGGAATGTTAATATTTATCTTTTTTTTATCATCATTTATTTAGCTCTAAAATATTTCTCACATTTAATGATGTAAAGATGGTGATGATGAGAGAACATATAAATGATGATATATAAATAATTTAGGACATCCCTAATAAACTCAATCACTATTTTTGTCTTTATATAATTATAGATGAAAGCTGAAACGTGTATACCAAACGGTGTAATCTTTTATAATATGATAGTTAACTTAGTTCGAGTCAGTCAGTACAGTCTTGTTCAGTTGGTTCAAATTGCAGATAATTTCTGCATCGATATCATAAACTTTATTCTTTATTATGTTCTGTATATATTTCAAGCAAATACATTTACATTTACTGAAATTGCTTATATTGGCTAAAAAAAGACGAAAACTTAAACTGTTACAAGGTCGGTCATTGAAACTTTATGATTGGTAATGTGACTGTTGTAGCAGTCGTTATGGTAGAGTAATGTAACTGTTGTAGCAGCAGCAGTTGTAGTAGAGTAAGGTGTCTGTTGTAGCAGCAGTTGTAGTAGAGTAATGTAACTGTTGTAGCAGCAGTTGTAGTAGATAGGTGACTGCTGCAGCAACAGTTGTAGAGAAGGTGACTGTTGAGCAGCAGCTGTAGAGTAAGGTGACTGTTGTAGGATTAATCGTAGTAGAGTAACGTGACTGTTGTAACAGCAGTTGTAGTAGAGTAATGTGACTGTTGAGCAACAGTTGTAGTAGAGTAAGGTGACTGTTGTAGCAGCAGTCGTTGTAGGTGACTCAAAAACTAACTGACTCAAAACCTATAGTCTTCTAAATCAAAGAGGCTGATGATGTCCAACTGCCAGAAGAAAATAAACTTGGGCATCTTTAACTCGTCTTCAAGACTGCAACAGAGTCAAATTAAATTTAACCTGCTTCCTTGCAGGTCGGCTGGGGACAGCCAAAGACTGACGAAGAGCGAACCCAGTAAACGCTGGCTGAAACCAGACATATCACCGAAGGAAAAGCACCAGAACTCCAAATAGCGCTGAAGATGTGATGAAACCCACCCATGCTAAGTGCTGCATAAATCAGATTTCCACATGAATGTGATTTATGGAAAATTGGTACATCAATCAAAGATTGATCGAGAGAGAGAGAGAAAGACAGAGAGAGAAAAAAAAATGAAATTTGTCTATGGAATAGAAGAGTTTCAAGTTGCATAACATTGCTAGTACATCCACAATCTGCCGAGAAATGTTATGGAATTTGAAAAAGAGTTGTGGAAACATACCCTTCGAAACGAGTGGTAAGAAGAAATAACAACGTGTAGTCGAACAGAATAACAAAGAAGACATTGAAGTGGTGGCAAAGAGTTCGAAAAAGAGAGGACGCCTTTAGAAAACCCTGAAACGAACTGAGAAAGGCAAGACATCTCGAACTCAAATCCATGGAAGAGATTGAGCGAGTGCTCAGGGCAGAGTGGTATTGAGAAATCACTTGCAGTACCTATGTACCGTATAACGATATGAGAGGAATATATTTATATATGTATAACGAAACGGTCAAGATACTGTGTCTAGTAATTCCTCGTGTAATGTTTCAGTTTCAGTTTGAATATCTTCATTGCACTCCGGACATGTCCATAGGTGCTACGATCTCCTTCGCAATATCCCCAACAGCGTCCAGCTACTGACCGTGCCAGTTCGATTTTGATTGATGAGCCTACTCGTATACCTGTTATTCTGTTCTATTCTTGCTACTCCAATCTTCAAACCCAACTCCTGTAATCTAGTAGTTGACGTGTTAAACTAATCCACGTCGTGTAACGTAAACCTGTCGTGTCCACATCAAAGGTTGAAGTAATGCACCGCCAATATCCTCTGTTTCTTTCCTTGATGTTGTATACTGTCAAGCTGCAATTTGTTCATCCCGTCTAGGTTTCCTTCTCACTTGTGTCTCAATTGTTATCTCGCTTGCCTTCATTAACATTTCCCTCTAATAAAGTTTTAAATAATGCCATGTCTCTTTATATGTCCGAACATTTTTTATTATATAATTTTAGTGCCTGTAGTAATGTTTTTAATCTCAAAAATGTGTTTTCATAATTTATTTATATGTCTGCTTTTCTTTCCATGAAGTACAACTAATTCTTTTGTATATTCACATCTCACCCGTGTGTTGCTGGGGCTTGCAAGGGGAGCAAAGAATAGTAACACTGTGACCTACAAGGCTTATTGTAAGAGGCGTCTGAGTTAGGACCAGGGAAGATAAAATAGAACTAAAAGCGTCCCCGAAATTGATGTCTGGCCTACTTGTAGGCACAACTGGCACACTCAAACAATCGCCCTTAGGCTCAGATCACTTACAAATCACAAAGAGTGGTTAAAAATTGGTCGATATGGAGCGTCTGAAGAAGAAAGTATATCCACATTTTAATTCTGCTTTCCAAAATGCATGTTCATTGTCCATGTTTCTCAACCATACAAAATTAGCTAGTAAACATGAAATAATGAAAATCGTGGCATATCCTTTACAGTACGTAGCTCTCAACCACAGTAAATGTGTTGTTGATTTTTCTAGGCACCACCTTTACGTTCAGTAGTTTGCCATTGCTTTCTGAACGGCGAGGTCTATTTTTACTGTTCGTAACAGGATTTGTTATTACATCTATTAAGAAAACTGCAAACAAAATAATCCATCACTGATTAACGTGGAGGTGGAGGCCCTTCTTGTGCTCCTGTACCAAGGCATTGTTCTGTCATGTATAGAATATGCATGCGCCCTCCTAACATTTAGTCCTAGGGCAAACAGTGAGAATGGAAATAATTCAGAATGAGGCTATGTGCATCATTCTGGGATGCACCAAAGATACACCAGGAGTTTCAATGAGATTCCTTCTTGACCTCCCTGCCAATGCTAACAGAATTGAAACTTGGAGGGTCTGATCATATCTAAAATCAACGCAAACAAGGAACATCCTCTCCATGAAGAGCCTCATTAGAGAAAGGGTGTAGAATCAAGAGAGACAGATCATGGAAGAGTAGGGGAAGATACTCTTAGGAAAATATGTGATCCTTCTTGAATTGAACCAGGAGAGGAATGGATAGCCATGCCACCTCAATTTCAGACTGCTTTCACAGTTATTACATCTATTAAGAAAACTGTAACAAAATAATTTATCACTGATTAACGTGGAGGTGGAGGCCTCTTGGAATGACATCATCAATGATACAGATGTGGTTATTTACACCGATGGTTCAGTCATTCGCCAACAACGCTTGCGAGAGCTTTTCAGCACGCTCAGGAGGAAAAATAATAAAAGAGGCCAGTGGGCCTGCAACAACCACAAGTAGTTTGACAATGGAGGTTCGGGCGTACATGGAGGTGGTGAAATGGTTGGCATCTCACAACTACTGTGTTTTCACACTCAGTGACCTGATGAGCATGATTCGTAAAGTCGAATCAGGAATGTGAGACACAACTGGGTGAAGTACTGATACAGACAATGATCAGAGAAATCACCTATATTTGTCCCTGGGCAGAGGAGTTAAGGGTAAGGAACGAGCTGATAAATTGGCTGCTTGGCTACAATATCAGAGAGAACTGACATGGATCGAAATTACATTCTTCACGCATTGAGAGAGTCTTTCCGAAAAGAGAGGCGTTTCAGGGCTGTGAATCCCACTCACTGCCCAGAGAGAGATGGGTGTCAATATTGGTGCAGCTCGAAAAGAACGAAATACTAAATATGCAAAGAGATTGATTAATCACATCGAACTGGCGTGACGCTGCTTCGCCCGAGTGGCTACAGGGGCCCAAAATTGAGGTGTAAAGAATAGAACCACTGTTGCCTGCCACGCATGTCATAAGAGGCGACTAAGAGTTAGCTGAAATTGATGAACGTGTCCAAACGTGTAGAAATCTATGCGTTTAGGGTCTACCAAATCAATGTGCAAAGTATACACGTTCTTGGCAATGATCAAACATATCACAAAGAGGGATTGAAATTGGTCGTAAAGAACGAACGCAAAGAAGAAGACGCTGCTGGATTTGTTAAGGCGGAGATCGGAGCCCCTATGGACATATCCAGAGTGCTATGATGATAGTCCTCATATAACTGATAACTGAATATCACTTGATAATCCCTATCTTTAGCATGTTTTATATTTGTTTAGTTGTTAATAATTTGCTCATGCCATTGAATGTATTATTTGTCTATTCATATTCTCTTCTTAATCTCTTCTTTATATATATATATATTTTAAAATATAATTATCTCATTTATATTAAATATCATTATTACATCATCTTCAGTATCGATTTTTTTACTCTAAACGATAAGGAAACATCACAAAAAATGTAAAAACAAAGTCAGTCTACAATATTACTACATCCAGTGTGACAAAGGCAACTTCAACGTATTATCGTATCGCAATTTGTACCCAAATTTTAATGAAATATGCAGATCTTGTCATCCGCCAGCCATTGCTAGTGGGATTAGTGTCAAATGCCCTGAGGGTGTCATTGGTTAAGAATGGATTAAACAAGCCATCTAACATTCTATTGCTTGGTCTAGCAGTAGTGACTTCCCGTTATGTTAGATGCAATCAACATTGGACGACTTTTGTGGTAGATTTCTAAGACTTTTGGTTCGGGAATATTTAAACCGCTGATTGCCTACAATCTGATGATGGCCATTGTTTGTATTTCTAATCTTTTTTAATATCAACAAAAAACAGTTGCCATCACATTAGAAGGGTTTTATTGCTGTTTTCTTGCCCCCTCAGATTTTCAAGTTTAGTAACCCAAAAGAGCAAAGATGGGGATTATTTTTTCTTTCCTAAAAATACCCCCCCGACAGTTGTAGGTCAGTTTTTGATACAGACTATTTTTGGTTACTACCAGCCACGGGGTTGAAGGATTCTTGCTCAGCAGAATGGATGGGAAGGAGGGCATGAGCGTTTATGCAAATATTTATAATGGATATATCTTTCCTATATTTCCCTACAAAATTGTCGCTCTGGATGTGTTCTGATTGGAAAGTAACTGTTACTAGGGACGGCGTGAATTTAACCTCAAATAGAAGAAATAAAAATCGTCAGCACGAACAAGGATTTTGTTTATTGTTGTTTTTTTCCCCATCACACATATGATTCCTTTTTTTCAATTGCTTAATTTTAAAGGGGAACGAATAACCAATTTTTACATATATCCGTCTCATTTACACCAAGTGTTCTTATGATTATTTTTGGTTAGCAGCGCGGGAATTTTTCATTTACGGATATTAACCCCAAGTTCAGAAAACTGATAATACAGTTTTTGGGAGATCAAGAGCTAAAACAAATTAAAAAGATAATATTGTTCTGTATGATAAAAAAGCAAAAATCAAATTAAAAGCTGATAAACTGTGTACATAAATAAACTTAACACATATAATTAGAAAGCTGATAATAACGTTCGTGTCTTGTCTTATCCACATGTGCCGGGAAACCCCGTAGGGAAATTTCAGTTGTATGTCCGTCCTGTGCCACATGTGGTTTCTGTAGTTGTTTGTCTTTATGTATCCATCTTGTTCTTTTATTTACCCGTCCAGTCGGTTGTTTAAAAAACAGATCAAAATAAACAAAAGAACTGATTGATTGATTGATTGATTGATAAAAAATAAAAATAAATTTTTCCCCTTAGTTATATTAATAGGGCCCCAAGAATTTCTCCATACCTTTTATCCTGGGCAACCTTTTCTAATCTCCCCCTGGGGAAATGAGACCGAATTTCCTGCCCCCCAGCAAAGCTGGGGCCTTAGGTGACCTCTCTTCTGAACCCTTTGCATCCCATTCAAGCCTGCTTTGATACGTTTATCATTTCTCCCCAAGGGGGCCCCAAATATCTCCATCTTTCCCTTTTTTATAACAGTTGTCACTAGTGGTTTACCAACATGTCTCTGATTTCATCACCCCCTGAATTATTTCCCTTTTATATTCATTATTTTTTCCCGACACTTTTTCAAATGCATTCAATTGCTTTTTTATCTTTAGTCATTTTTTAACCGTGGATATGTTAGGGTTGATACAAATTTGAATTGAAAATTGAATTTAGTTTTTTACTACATAACTTACCATATTTTATTTAGACTTTAAAAACTGATGTTGTTTCCCAAATTTGTATTAAAATTTTTTTTTAAAATTTCCTGGCAATCAAAATTCACCCCAAAAAGGTGAACTGCTCTGTTATTTTTATCATTTTGATTATGTGATATCTGCATTACTTGCCATAGGTGTCTTTATTATATTTGTTTTTTTTTAAACTTATCTGCAGTCCAACTTTGATGCTATCTAAACTTGATTGATTGATAGGGCCATAAATTGTACTTCGGTGGAAAGGGCCCTGAATCTTTCTTTCACAGGAAGATCTGGGCAGTGCACGAACTTCAGCACCGGCGAGGGGCAATGATTTTAGATTAAAAGATATTTTTTGAAATTTTTTTTTTACTGGCTCAACTTGTACACGGACCTACCTTTTTCGTCCAGCTCAGAAGGACTAGGAACTCGATCTCAACTATCCGTGAGGAATGCTTGAAAATATCCCGATGGCTCCAGAGAGCGAGCCGAGTGCCTTTTGAATGAGAGGGGGAAAACCAGCCCTTTTCCCCAGAGACCAGTTTAAAAGAACAGAAAACGATAATACAGTTCTATTTAATATTTGACTGAAATGAAAATCGGGGGATCCTTTACATGAGGCCATCAACCCAAGGGGGAAAGAACCTTTTTATTTTTTTTGGCACCCCTTATAGTTCAGTAGTTTGCCATTTAAATGAAAAGCAAAGCTATAAATCTGAAAATATTATTTTGTGTAGTCATTAACTATTTTCCCCTTTTTTTCGTTGTTCTTACACCAAAAATCACTCTTTTTGATATGTTTGATCTTGCCAAGCATAGTTGACAGGGGACTAACCCCTAAAAAGATTACATGTTTAACATGTATCCGATTTCAGCCAAACCCCCTTTTTTGCCTCAGAAAAAGCGTGTTAGGTAACGGGGCTATTCTTTTAACAAATTTGGGCCCTAAACCCCCCCAATACCAAAATAGCGCTGTCTGTGCCGTTCTAATCCGGTTTGACCAAAGGGGCCAGACGACCGATTTTTTCATAGTCAACTTAGTATACACCCACCATAACGCATTGTTCCAACCCAAATTTTTTTTTTTTTCTTCTTTTTCGTTCTCACTAGATTGGGATTTCTGATTCTATAATAAAGGCAGCCGTCTGCCTCAGATTATCAGCCACGCCATACAGTTTGTCTTGGACGCTAGTGTAAGTGGGCCACCTCTTTATTCTCAACTCTGCATACTGTGGGCTGTTCTGAAGGATATAATTCCTATGATTTTTGCTTCCCTGTTTGTGCCGACCTCTTCCCGCAGTAAGTTTTGGCCACCCTCGTGATGGTAGGTCTGACATTCTTACTGCGTGGCTAAATCTCGAGGCAGATTGGCGACCGTAGAATCCGTTATCCCATTCCTCATTGTGAGGATCGTTGCACCATGTTATGCGCCTTACGGCCTGAGTGATCCGTTTTCTGCAAGCATTTGTTTCGGGTTGGCATTCCCTAGCGGACACGTGCATCCGATTTCAGCCATACCTCCTCAGTCGCCTTTTACGACATGCGTGGCAGGTAACAGTGGTTCTATTCTTTACACCCCAAATTTGGGCCCAGGTAACCACTCGGGCGAATTTATTCTTTCACATTTTGTTATCTTCTGAGAATTTTTCGTTTTATTTGATTTACACAATTAATGTTCTTCGTCAAATTTCTGTAGAAACAAGACAATTATAGCTCAGTTTGCACATACATCTGGAATAGGACAAACTAATAATATTTCATTCAGTTTCAATGTGTCTTTCAATAGGGTTATCTATTGTCTATCTCCAGGTGGAAGATGGAATTGGTTGTCCACTCTTGCCGTTAAGTGTAGCCGTGAAAGCTTTAATTTGCGTTCTAGGGTCAGATGAGTCGCCCTTGTGCTATATCCGTGTTTATGCAGTGTGGTCTTGATATTGTCTATCCATCTTTTTTTTTATCTACCCTTCGCTCTAGTACCTGCTCTCTTTTTATTGTATGCTGTTAGTGGAGGTTGGTTGCATACCATTCTCATTAAATGTTCAAAGCACTGTATTTATTGTCTTTCGATGTATTCAGTGCATGGAATTGTCAAAGTGGTAAAATGTAAAAAAGTATAATTAGAGAGTTGTGAATACAATTCTCTCAAAACAATAAAATACTGTAGTTTTACAAATTTTCAAAAACAATGACAATATACAGCAACGTTTCGACCAACAAGGCCTTTATCAACAAACGAACAACAGGAGTGACGAATGAAAAAAACCCAAAACATATGGACGACGACATACGGAGACATTCAAACGTTTCTAATGAAAATCTGGGAATAAAAACGAATAACGAAATAAATGTAACACAAAAACATACATAAAAACTAGAAATAGAAAAGAGAAACAATAAAAAATCAAGTAAATATATATCTTGAATAAATGCAACATATACACATATATATTACAAGGCATGAGAAGAGAAGTACTAAGAAGCATAGGAATGTAATACGTTGAGTTCACGTGGTCGCAAGGTAACATACAACGAAATTAACCAATTCTCCAGAGCAAATCGACTACGATCATTCGAGGAACATGATCGGATGGCTGTGACCTGGACATCGTGAGCTCTAAATGGAAGAAGTGAAGAAGATACAAGCCATCTGATTATTATCTTGTATATTGTTGGAACAGCTTCATGTTTTGATATGTTGTGAAGATATGGAAGATACGAAAAGTCGATATTAAAAGTTTTTATTGCATATTTTATAGTTGTTTCTTTTCTTTGTGACTGTACACATTTCTTTCACTTGTTGATACATTTTTATGTTTGCAATTCGTTTGTACAGATTTAGGTTCAGATTAGGAGAGGTGATGAAATCAGAGAAATGTCTGGTCAACCACTAGTGACAATTGTTATAGGAAAGAAAAAGATAAAGATATGTTGGACATACTCTGAGAAGCAATCAGTCAAAGAATCATAAAGTAGGCACTGAAGTGAGACTCTAATAGTCTAAGAAAGAAAGTTTTCTCTGGAACAACCATGAAACTTACTTTCATGAGAGAGGCGAGAAATTGTAGACTCAATTCCATAGAAGCTATTGAACGAGTTATCCAGGATGGATAGGCATGGAGATATTATTTGTAGGCCCTATGTAACGTATAATGGTAATAGAGGAATATAATAATAATAATTTCTTCATAATTTGTTATTTTTGTGAAATCTCATTTCTTCAACGATCGTCTGATCAATTGTTTGGCTACATTAATGATCATAACAGAATATATAACGCAATTGCCATGGGAACATACAAAATGATCACTATGTCAGTATGTGACTGTTTGTGTTCTCATGCTCATGGAGAGTGCAGTGAAACGGTAAGTAATAAAAGAAACATTAAGCTATATTGTTTGACAATGTACATCAACTGAATAAATCATAGTTTTCAAATAAATGTCTCAAGAAACATTTAATGTTAAAATGATGACGATCTAAACTGAAAATTGATTGACTGATAAGATCATCATCATTGCACTTCGATGAGTAACCATGTGTGCTTCGATTTCTTTCTTACACAGGAAGATTTCAGCAACATGAATCAGGCGATGATCATATAAGCTATTGTTAGTCCTCGTTTTGAAGTGGAAAAAAAATGTTTTGCTGTCCTTTCGTCCATATGGTGAGAAATATCAGTCATTTCACATTTATAACTCGATTATGTAGACGGTGAGTGGGTCAGTTCCTTTTCTCACTTGTGAACCCTCTTTTCCGTGAGCTGAACCTACAAACCTTGTTTGAACGATTCGAAAAGCTATCGTTCTCTGCGCTATATTATTATTTATTTCTATCATATTATGAGCGTCTGTAGCGCAAGCGGTAGTGAGCTTGATCACGAACCCAAGCGTACCTGGTTCAAACCACACGGTGGGCAAGTCTGGAAGCAAATTTGTTTCCATGTGAAAATAGTGCTAAAGGTGAAAATAGACCTCACCGTTCAGAAAGCAATGGTAAACTACTGAACGTATAAGTGGTGCCTAGAAAATCAACGACTGTGGTTGATGACTACGTCTTTTAGGATATGATACATTTTTCATTTCATCATATTATAGATACTGTTAAAATAACAACAATAATAATACTAATACTAAAATTAGTAAAAATAATAATAGTAATAGCAATAGTAATAGTAATAATAATAATATTAGTAATAATAATAATTGTAATAATAATAATGTAAGTGATCGTCCATCGTAAGCAATAATGACAGCACCGTGGTCTTTGCGTATTAGCAATGTTAGACAGCATTGGTGGTAAACTATACACTTGTATTCTACCACGGAAACTCATGTTACACCGTGTAGTGCACATACAAACGAAGCGGACTGTTGATATGTTGATTAAGCTATTCTTTCAGAGTGAACGATTTCTTTCTGAAGTTCGTTAATGCTTCGTGATATGTGCACTTTGAGTGATATTTCTTCGATAGAAGCGTTTTGAGCAAGCTTTCTGTCAGATGATGCGAATATTGAGTGAGTCGAGAAGATTATATTTCTGTTCTTGAAAAGTTAGGTTTTTTTTTTTAACAAGGAGACTCTACAGGCAGTAGATGTTTTGTGATATGTCATCAGATATACGAACAACATAGTCTATCCGTCTGAATGAAGCCTCGTCAGTAACGTATAAAAACATCAAAGTGGCATGTGTGTCACTGGACGCTGTTTGATTTGTTGAGGTAAGGATCGGAGCACATAATGACATGTCTGGAGTTGCTGTAATAAAAGTCCTCATTTAACTCATAGAATGGCTCGCTGTTTGTGTTTGTAAGGACGCTCGTATTGCTAGGCTAGGCGATGGGTGACGTAGGAAATGAGGGTAAATGGTTCGAATCCTGTGTTTGTCTATTTGTTTTTCGAAGCTCAATACTTGTACACTGTTTATTTATTGATCATATGTTTTGCTTTCGTTGTTTCCTCTGGGGTTTTTGCACAAAAAAACAACAACAAAACTCCTAGTTTTTATCATTTAACTAATATAAACTTTAGAATTGTGTCTTTATGAACAGTTCAGTATCAGGTCTATTATCCTGCAACCTTATCTTTTTGTAGTAGACATTTAGCTGTCATTTTATCTGCGCACTAACTACTGCTAACTTCACTGTATTACTCTGTGCATACTTTACCAACTTGTGTCTCAATCTGTTGTAGCTTTTGAGGATTTTGAAAATCTCTTTCTGTTAATTTAGTAAAATATATGTTAATTATAGTAGATTAATATTATGGTAAAAGTATTTCTTGTTTATGTGTATGTTTGATGTATGTATGCACAGGTCACTGTCAATGGAGTTTAGAATGAGAGTTATTCATTGATACATTTGGCCAATACTGACATACGGATGCGAGTCATGGACAGCGAACAAACTGATGGAAAAATCATGGGGGCCACCGAGATGTGGCTAGAAGTACGAATGTAGAGGTGTTGAATAAGGTCAAGACACCGAGAAAACGTATTATCAATATAATAAAGAGTCATTCATCATTTTTCGGACATGTGATGAGATGGGGAGGTTAAGAACACATTGTGACAACCGGTAAAATCGAAGGGAGACAGAGGAAGACAGAGAGAGACAATTTTAGACAGCCTGATTTCATGGCACGGTAGAGCGTCAACATCTAAGATGATAGCAAATACCAGGGACAGAGATTTATAAATTAATTATTTAACCATCATTCATTCACTTTGACTTCATAATATCAGCTCTCTAGTACTGTTCTATTATCCAACCAATGATCTTTCCCAATCACGATGATCATCACTAAGAAACTACAGTCTCTCTAATTCTAACAAAATCATGAAACAAATAGCCACTTATATTCTACGAACCGATGAAATTTAACATTTATTCATCAACATCATCATCGATTAGCTTGTCTCTTCCGGAACTTGTCTCCCATGGCAGCAGTCCTGAAAAACTCTCTGTTCTGTGCAAGTTGACCGACCTCAGCAACAATCATTCTCAGATCATCAATGGAACCTTCCGTTCCCATCGTCTTCTATGTCTTCCTCTTATTCGTCTTCCAGACACCAATCCCTCAAAATGATCTTTTCTAGGCCCTCATGTCGTTTGATGTGTCCGAAATATTTAATTTTCCTTAATTTTATGCTCTTTAATAGCCAACTCTCTTTAATATCAAGCTATTGCAGAACAGAAGCATTTGTTCTTTTCTCTGTCCATGATATTCTAAATACTCTTCTGTAGCAGTTACATTCAAGGCATTAATGATCTTCTCCTCCGCTTTGTCAGTGGTTCATATCTCACAACCATATATCGCCAAGGAAAAAAACACAGGCCCTTAAACACTTAATTTTTGTTCTTATGTCAGTTCCTTCCATAGGTTAGTAAGTTCTTTTAGTTTTTGCAAAGCAATGCTAAGCCTTCTTTTAATTTCTTTTATAGCATTACCGTCACTAGTCAGCAATGCCCTAAGGTATTCAAACATCTATTAAATATCTCTAATGTCACGTACTCGTGTGCGTTTAAGTTGCACTGTTATTTATTATAAAGCAGCGCAGTAACTATCTCTGAAACCGATCATCAGTTAAACCTGTTACACCTAACGACAAAAAAGCAGAGAAGGACAACAAAGAAAGAAAGAAGGAGCAGTAACATCTAAACTTCTATTAAAAAAAACTCCTTGTTCTCATCTATTAATGCGCAGTAATTTATCCGCATTTGGTGATTCATTTGTTCAAACAGTTGTTCCTTACGATAAATCACTGTTATTTTCAGTTGCCAGATACTGATATGGAAAATTGTTCATAGATGTAACAATTTAACATTTATAGCGCGAGTAAAATACATTCAGACATCAAGGAATGTTAATATTGATCTTTTTTTTTATCATCATTTATGTAGCTCTAAAATATTTCTCACATTTAATGATGTAAAGATGGTGATGATGAGAGAACATATAAATGATGATATATAAATAATTTAGGACATCCCTAATAACACAATCACTCATTTTTGTCTTTATATAATTATAGATGAAAGCTGAAACGTGTATACCAAACGGTGTAATCTTTTATAATATGATAGTTAACTTAGTTCGTAGTCAGTCAAGTACAGTCTTGTTCAGTTGGTTCAAATTGAAGATAATTTTTGCATCGATATCATAAACTTTATTCTTTATTATGTTCTGTGTATATTTCAAGCAAATACATTTACTTTTACTGAAATTGCTTATATTGGGTAAAAAAGAGACGAACAAACTTAAACTGTTACAAGGTCGGTCATTGTAACTTTATGATTGGTAATGTGACTGTTGTATCAGTCGTTGTAGTAGAGTAATGTGTCTGTTGTATCAGCAGTTGTAGTAGAGTAAGGTGTCTGTTGTTGTAGTAGAGTAAGGTGACTGTTGTAGCAGTAGTTGTAGTAGAGTAAGGTGACTGTTGTAGCAGTCGTTGTAGTAGAGTAAGGTGACTGTTGTAGCAGCAGTTGTAGTAGAGTAACGTGACTGTTGTAGCAGTAGTTGTAGTAGAGTAATGTGTCTGTTGTAGCAGCAGTTGTAGTAGAGTAATGTGACTGTTTGCAGCAGTTGTAGTAGAGTAAGGTGTCTGTTGTTGTAGTAGAGTAATGTGTCTGTTGTAGCAGCAGTTGTAGTAGAGTAATGTGACTGTTGTAGCAGTAGTTGTAGTAGAGTAAGGTTATTGTTGTAGAAACAGTTAGTAGTAGAGTAAGGTGTCTGTTGTTGTAGTAGAGTAATGTGACTGTTGTAGCAGCAGTTGTAGTAGAGTAAGGTGTCTGTTGTTGTAGTAGAGTAATGTGTCTGTTGTAGCAGCAGTTGTAGTAGAGTAATGTGACTGTTGTAGCAGTAGTTGTAGTAGAGTAAGGTGACTGTTGTAGCAGTAGTTGTAGTAGAGTAAGGTGACTGTTGTAGCAGCAGTTGTAGTAGAGTAAGGTGTCTGTTGTTGTAGTAGAGTAATGTGACTGTTGTAGCAGTAGTTGTAGTAGAGTAACGTGACTGTTGTAGCAGTAGTTGTAGTAGAGTAATGTGTCTGTTGTAAGCATTGTAGTAGAGAATGTGACTGTTGTAGCAGCAGTTGTAGAAAATGGTGTCTGTTGTTGTGTAGAGTAATGTGTCTGTTGTAGCAGCAGTTGAGTAAGAAATGTCTTCTCTCGTTTGTCAAGGTTCAGTATAACATTATTGTTGTAAAAACAGTTAGTAGTAGAAAGGTGTCTGTTGTTTGTAGTCATGGACTGTTGTTATGCAATTTTAGAAGCATAAGGTGTCTTTGTTTAGTAGCAGTAATGTTACGTTGTAGCAGCAGTTGTAAGTAATGTACTCTTGTTAAGCATAGTTATGTCAGATAGGTGACTGTTTAAGTTGCTCTAGTAGAAGTAAGGGACTAGTATTCGCAGATGTCAGTTAAAGTCTTGTTGTAGTAGAGAATGATGGACACTGTTGTAGCAGTAAGATGTAATAATAAGTAACCTTGTATCTTTAAGAGTAAGGTAACTTTCGCATTGTGATTTTGTAGTAGAGTTGTACTTGTAGAAGCAGTTTGTTTAGTGAGATATGATGATGTCGCAGTAGTTGTGTAAGTAAGGTTATTGTTGTAGAAACAGTTAAGTAGATAAGTAACTGTTATTTGACTTTTTATTATTAGTAACTGTTTAGCACATTTAGAGATAAGGTGATGATGGAGATAGTTGTATAAAAGATGACCTTTAGCAATCAGTTGAGTAGTAAGTGACTGCTGTAGCAGCAGTTGTAGAAAAGTAAGTGACTGTTATCTTTTATTGTAGAGTAATGTTTTCTGTTGTAGCAGCAGTTGTTAGTAGTAGGTGACAATTGAAGTAATTTGAGAATAAAATTTTTCTGTTGTAGCAGTAGTTGTAGTGTATATGAACTTTTAGCAGTTGTAGAATAGTATATTGGTAAGAAACAGTTAAGTGAGAATGGTCTTTGTAGCATAGTTGTAGTAGGTAATGTGACTGTTGTAGCAGTAGTTGTAGTAGAATGGTGTAGCAGTGTAGCAGTAGTGTAAGTATTTAATGTGACTGTTGTAGCAGTAGTTGTAGTAGAGTAATGTGACTGTTGTGCAGTAGTTGTGTAGAGTAAGGTGACTGTTGTAGCAGTAGTTGTAGTAGAGTAAGGTGACTGTTGTAGCAGCAGTTGTAGTAGAGTAAGGTTATTGTTGTAGCAGCAGTCGTTGTAGGTGACTCAAAAACTACCTTACTCAAAACCTATAGTCTTCTAAATCAAAGAGGCTGATGATGTCCAACTGCCAGAAGAAAATAAACTTGGACATCTTTAACTCGTCTTCAAGATGCAACGAGTCAAATTAAATTTAACCTACTACCTTGCAGGTCGGTTGGGGACAGCCAAAGGCTAACGAAGAGCAACCCAGTAACGCTGGTTGAAACGGACATATCACCGAAGGAAAAGCACCAGAGCTCTAAATGGCGCTGAAGATGGCGCTGAAGATGCCAACCATGACAAAGCTGCATGAATCACGTTTCCACATGAATGTGATTTATGGGAAATCTGGTACATCAGTCTAAGGGTGATCGAGTGAGAGAAAGAAAGAGAGAGAGAGAGAAATGAAACTTGTCTATGGAATAGAAGAGTTGCAAGTTTCATGACTTTGCTAGCGCATCCAGAATGTGCCGAGAAGTGTTATAGAACTTGAAAACGAGTTGTGGAAACATACCCTTAGAAACGAATGGTAAGAAGAAATAACAACGCGTAGTCGAACAGAATAACAAAGAAGACATTGAAGTGGTGGGAAAAGAAATCAAGATAGAGAGGACGACTTAGAAAACCTTCAAGCAAACTTTGCTGAGAAAGGTAAGAAATAATTTCAAACTCAAATCCATGGAAGAGATTGAACAAGTGCACAGGACAGAGCGGTATGGAGAAATCGCAAGCCCTATGTAACGTGAAACGGTTTGAAAGCAATATATATAGGTATTTAAATACCTCGGAATCCTCGTAACATCAGACGGCAGATGCCGATTAGAAATAAAGAGCAGAAGAGGACAAGCGAAAACATCGTTCCTGAAAAGGAGAAGCATTATCTGCAACAAGTCCTTGTCAATCCCGATCAGAATGCGAGTTATTTAGTGCTACATAGAACCAATACTGACATACGGATGCGAGTCGTGGACAATGAACACACAGGTTGCCACAGAAATGTGGTTTTATAGAAGAATGATGAGAATCCCATTCATTTAATGTTGAGGTGTTGAATGAGATCAAGACACAGAGAAAGCTAATCATCAATATAAGAAAGAGGCAGTCATCATTTTTCGGGCATGTGATGAGAAGGGAAGGTTTAGAACGCACTGTGACAACCGGTAAAATCTAGGGTAGACGAGACAGAGGAAGACAGAGAGAGAGAAAATTTTGGATAGTCTGACTTCATGGCACGGTAGAACGTCAACATCTGAGTTGATAGCAAACACCAACGACAGAGATTTGTGGAGATCCATGATCGCCTACGCCAGCCGGCATGTCAACTGATGATGATGATGATGATATACATGTATATATGCATAACAGAACTGTCAAGATACTGTGTCTAGTAATTCTTCGTGTAGCATTTCAATTTCAGTTTGGAATATCTTCATTGCACTCCGGACATGTCCATAGATGCTCCGATCTCCGCAATATCTCCAACAGCGTCCAGCGACTGACCGTACCAGTTCGATTTTGATCGATGAGCCTACTCGTATACATGTTATGCTGTTCTTTTCTTGCTACTCCAATCTTCAAACTCAACTCCTGTAATCTAGTAATTGACGTGTTAAACCAATCCACGTCGTGTAACGTAAACCTGTCCTGTCCACATCAAAGGCTGAAGTAATGGACCGCCAATATCCGCTTTTCTCTTGCCTTGATTTTGCAAACTGCACGGCTACAATTTGTTGTTCTTCTTCTTCGAACTATCCATATCGACCACTTGTCAACAACTGTGTGATTTGCATGTGATCTGAGCACAAGAGCGATTGTATGTTGTGTCAGTTATGCGCCTACAAGTAGGCCAGCACATCCGATTTGCTTTTTATTTTTACTAAGGTAGCATCCCTAGGGCCTACATCAGTCGCCTCTTACGACATGCATTGTAGGTTGCAGTGGTGCTATTCTTTGCTTCCCTTGCGGACCCGGGCACCACACGGTCGACAATTTGTCCATCTCTTCATGGTTTCCTTCTCACTTGTGTCTCAGTCGTCCTCTCGCTTGCCTTCCTTGAACTTCCTGCTCTAATAAGATTTAGAAAAATGTGTCATGTCTCTTTATGTGTTGGAACATTTTTTATTGTACAATTTTTAGTGCCTGTAGTAATGTTTTTTAATTCATAAAATGTGTTTTCTATAATTTATTTATCTATCTGCTTTTCTTTCCATGAAGTACAACTAATTCTTTCGTATATTCACATCTCACCCGTGTGTTGCTGGGGCTTGCAAGGGAGCAAAGAATAGTAACACTGCGACCTACAAGGCTTATTGTAAGACGCGACTGAATTTATTGACCTAGGGAAGATAAACTAGTAAATAAAAAGCATCCCCGAAATTGGATGTGCTGGCCTACTAGTAGGCGCATAACTGACACAACATACAATCGCCCTTAGGCTCAGATCACTTACAAATGACAAAGAGTGGTTAAAAATTGGTCGATATGGAGCGTTCAAAGAAGAAAGTATATCCATATTTTAATTCTATTTTCCAAAATGCATGTTTATTGTCCATGTTTCTCAACCATATAAAATTAGCTAGTAAACATGAAATAAGGAAAATCGGTATATCCTTTACAGTATGTAGCTCTCAACCACAGTAAATGTTTGTTGATTTTTCTAGGCACCACCTTTACGTTCAGTAGTTTGCCATTGCTTTCTGAACGGCGAGGTCTATTATACGTTCGTAAAAGACTTGTTATTACATCTATTTAGAAAACTGCAAACAAAATAATCCATCACTGATTAATCGTGAAGATGTGGCCTTCTTGTCTCCTGACCAAGGATTGTTCTTTCATGATAGAATATATGCGCTCTCCTAACATTTAGTCCTAGGGCAAACAGTGAGACTGGAAACACATTAGAATGAGAATATGCGCATCATTCTGGGATGCACCAAAGATACACCAGAAGTGTTAATGAGATTCCTTCTTGGGCCTCCCCGCTATTAAGCAACAGAATTGAAACTTGGAGGTCTAGATCAATCTAAGAATCAACGCAAACAAGGAACATCCTCTCCATGAAGAAATTAAAGAGAAAGGGTGTAGACTCAAGAGAGACAGATCATGGAAGAGACAGGCGGAAGATACTCTTAGGAAAATATGTGATCCTTCTGAATTGAACCAGGAGAAATGGATGCTGTGCCACCTCATTTCAGACTGCTTTACAGTTATTACATCTATTAAGAAAGTGTAACAAAATAATTATCACTGATTAACGTGGAGGTGAGGCCTCTTGAATGACATCATCAATGTCGATGTGGTTATTTACACTGATGGTTCAGTCATTCGCCAACAACGTGTGGGGAGCTTTTCAGCACGCTCAGGAGAAAATAATAAGAGGCCAGTGGGGCCTAAACAACAACCACAAGTAGTTTGACAATGGAGGTTCAGGCGGTTACGGAGGTGGTGAAATGGTTGGCATCTCACAACTACTCGTGTTTTCATACTCAGTGACCCGATGAGCATGATTCGTAAAGTCGAATCAGGAATGGTGAGACACAACTGGGTTGAAGTACTGATACAGACAATGATCAGAGAAATCACCTTCATATTTGTCCCTGGGCACGTAGGAGTTAAGGGTAAGGAACGAGCTGATAAATTGGCTGGCTTGGCTACAATATCAGAGAGAACTGACATGGATCGAAATTACATTCTTCACGCATTGAGAGAGTCTTTCCGAAAAGAGGAGTTTCAGGGCTGTGAATCCACTCACTGCCCGACTGAAGAGATGGTGTCAATATTGGTCAGCTCGAAAAGAACGAAATACTAAATATGCAAAGAGATTGATTAATCAACATCGAACTGGCGTGACGCTGCTGCGCCCGAGTGGCTACAGGGGCCCAAATTTGAGGTGTAAAGAATAGAACCACTGTTGCCTGCCACGCATGTCGTAAGAGGCGTAACTGAAGGTTAGGGTGAAATTGATGCACATGTCCAACGTGTAGAAATCTATGGTTTAGGGTCTACCAAATCAATGTGAACGTATACACGTTCTTGGCAAAAATCAAACATTTCACAACGAGGATTAAATTGGTCGTAAAGAACGAACGCAAGAAGAAGAAGCTGCTGGATTTGTTAAGGGAGATCGGAGCTATCACATGTCCGGAGTGCTATGATGATAATCCTCATATAACTGATAACTGAATATCATTGATAACATCATTAGCTTTTTGTTGTATATGTTAGTGTATAATTTGTCTGTCATTGAATGTATTGTTTGTCTGTTCATTTCTTTTAAACTTTCTTATATATATATATTTTAAATATAAGCTTATTAATGTTGTCAGGGATATGTACACTACTTCAGATCTCATGTGATTATTCTCTAAATTGGAATGACATCAAGAAAATGTAATCGGACGTCAAAGTCATGCCTATAGATTTACTGCATCTAGTGATGACACAACTCTAAGCAACGAATTTCAGTCTGTATATTAATTTGACTACATTCTACAAAATATGCAGATCTTGTATTATGCCAGTGTATTGTGATTGTGTCAAATGCTGAGAGTATCATCATGGTTAAGATGGATTAAACAAGCCATCACATTCTACTCTTGATTAGCAAGTAGCTGACATTCTCGCATCTTGATGTGCAACATTGGACGATTTTTGTTACGATTCTCGAGAATCGTTTGTGAGACACTTAATCAGTTCTGATTTACAATCTGATGATGGCATTAGTTGTGTTCTAGATCTGTTGAGGTAATATCTACAACATTAACATGCATCATCTTGAGGCATTGCTGTCTTCTTGCTTCAAGATTGTCAGTTTAGAATCTAAATGAGCAAGATATGATTATTTTTCTAATAATCAACCAGAAGTCGTGAGTCAGCTTGTACAGATTAATTTCTGCTTACGTCCAGACTACGGTGTTGGTCATGTCTTGTGCATCTGAATGATGGGAGGTAGTGTATGAGCGTTAGCAAATATTTATAGGATATATTTGCTCCTTAGTTCCCCAATAATTGTCGGTCTTGGCTGTGCTTGATTGTGTCAAAGTAACCGTTACTTATCGACGGCGTCAGAATTTAAACTCAAACAGAAGAAATACAATCGTCAGCGAAGACTTTGTCTCTTGTTATTTCGAACAACGTATGATATATAGTTACATGCTGCTTAATTTAACAGTGAGGAAGTCTCTATAGGTTTACATATCCCTATTTATAGAATTTCTGTATGTATGGTTAGCAGCGCTGGTAATTTTCATTATGATTTCAATCCCAAGTTCAGAAAGCTGATAGTATTGTTCTGTGTGGAGAGCTATATATGCCGTTAAAAATAATTTTGGAAAAATAGAAGATATCGTCAGTGAGCCTTTGTTCTCTTGGATCAAGAGCTAAAATCAAATTAGAAACTGACATTTGTTCTATTTTTGTAATCTGAAGAAAACAAACTACAAATCTGAAACTGTTCTGTGTATACGGTCAGTTATAATCGAAAACAAGCTAAAAACTCAGTGGTGCTAAATTCATGAGAAAAGATTAAAAATAAAATTTCAAGCAATATCTTCACCTCTTCAGAAATTCACGAGGTCTGGGCAATTATGCAATACTGTGTATTTCCCAGTGGTTTAGCAAATAATATAGTTACAGTTATGGATTCTAAGATTATTTTAAACAATACGGTTGATAAATGATGTCTACTCATATTTGATTTTTTCATTGTTTTGAACAGATCAAATATTATAAGAAAAGAAAGTTGAAATATTAGCTGTTCTTGATTCAGACGTAAACAGACTAATCTCTTATGTGGTTGTTGGGAAAAGAAACGTGGGAGCCTAAGATCTCTTCGAGATCCTACAAGAAATTAACTATTGGGAAGTAATCTGATCTCAACTGCTGAAGAATCATCACATGGAGATCTAAAATTTTTCATGGCTCTTGGCAGTACAACTAACTAATAATATGGAACAGAAATTGAAACTCGATTAAGGTAATCTAATGACTTGCATTACTGTACTGATAAGAAAAAGTGATATCACCCCTTGAATCAAAGGACACTTCATTGCAGTGAGAATAAACCTAGACATTTTAACGATGGTATATTTGTTTTTATTGCCATTAAGAGAAGATAGATATGTCATGTCACTTGGAGAAATGATCAAAATATCAAAGCAGGCATTGCAGGATGCAGGGTTCAGAAGAGACGCTGTAAGGAACCTGAATATACTTTGCTAAAGGCAAAAATTTCTCAGTTCATGGAGAGATTGAGGATTTCTCAGATAGGTATGTACATATCTTCATTACCTATGTAATATAACTGTACGATAGGAATTATATATATTAGCATTAATGTATGGATTGGAATCAATGTTCTTATGTCATGCAGATTTTACTGATTTTTGGACAAAGGCACTTAATAAAATTAACAAATCGATCAATATAGTAACATCGATAATCGCTATTCATCTTTAATGCATAGCAACTGGTTGCTATGTCAATGATACATTTTGATTTTGAATGCAATGCTCTTGTCCATTTTATTGTTGGTAAGAGATAATGATCCTGATGTTCTTGGATTTTTATCATTCATTGTGATGTATAAACAGCCATTAAATCAGCCGTATGCGTGCACCAACTTACCCCATTCCTTGGGGGTCGTTACAGCAGTTTGCTGGATACTTCCCAGTCGAATCAAGGCAACGATTGACATTCTTTCAGGGCAGCGACCCTATAGACGACATGCCCTCCGGTTGCGCTTACTCAGCAAACCGTCGTTTTGCCAACACCTTTGGGTTTTCGCCGTTCAGGTTTCGTTTGTCTAGTTGCTTTGATTGTCTACTAATCTAACAGTGCCAGTCACATAGATCTAATATGCAGTATATCCTTAGAGTTCAAGATGATACCAGTACCCAAAAGAGAAAGCATATGAACTTTGGTACAACGTAAAATTCAGAACGAGAGATCGTGAAGACAGAGGAGAAGATGTGGCTGGCCTACATTTGGGTTTGACACAAGATCGACGTCAACTGATACATACACCGAGCAGAGTTGAAGGATGATCGCTACGCCGCAGGATGGCATGATTGAGGTAGTGGCTATGAGCTATTGTAGTGTTATGTCTGTTATATCCACGTTTCTTTAGTTTTTCTAGTATGAGTTCGTGTTTCAGTCCATATGTCTATGATCTGGTTCAAAGTAACTTTTAATCTAGAAAACAGAATTTGCTTCTCATATGTCAAACTGTACAAAGAGACTAGTCATACGACAGCCTGAAATGTCACAGAAGAATGGCCTTTTTCAATGTTTTTTTCACCATAAGTGTTAGTTCTTTGGACTCTTACTATATACTGACCAGTTAAATTTTTTATCTTGAAGGCTGGTTATTTTTTTAGTTTCAATACATGGAAAATTAGACGTTACACCAAGTTTCTATTTTATTATTGTTAGGTGTGGTACCGCTGGTAATTGGAAGCTAAGAATATTCAATCCTCAAGTGTCAGAAGACGCACTGATGTAGACAGGTTAACTTGTGATAGACAAAATCAAAATCGGAGTGCTGCCTATGAGGATAACAACAGAACGTACATATTGCTCTTAGCAGATACATATAAACGCACAATTTAACAATGGTCGATATGGAGGCTCGAAGAAAAGTTCTGATAAATGGTTAATATTTATGATATAATTCACATATGAAGATAGAAAGACTGTATAAAGTTTATTGTATATTTATACTTGTTTCTTTCCATCGACTGTCACATTTTTGTACCGAGTGGGAATTTAGTTTGAATTTACAGTTACCGTTGTTGTTTCAGATTGTATGTTCTATTGATAATATCATACTTGATCTGCTCTTTGCATAACAAGTGGATACACTTCTGCGAACCATCCAGATCAAAGTTACTTGTTGGTAGAAGAAACAATAACAAGACGTTATTCAAGATAAAAACTAAAAACATAGTACACATTTCATTCCGTATACATTTAAAAGACGGCAGGTTAGACAGCTAGTCCTGATAAGTAAAAAAAATAATAACTCTGCCTCTGTGACTGTTATACAAGTTACTATAGGCATGCCTGCCAAGTAGTTCTCCATATTTTCCAACTCATGATAGCTCAGAGCCTCCCTAATGTCTCCATGAACTGAGACCAGAATATTTCTTTCTGCTCTTAGCAATTGAGTTCTGACTTCCTAAGAGTCTCCTTAGGTTCAAACCTCTCTTGCTTGAACCTTTGATCCCGTACTTGAATGTCCCATTGATTTTTGCATACTTCGCTATGAAAATCATTACTCGTCTACTTCATGGTATGGGCCGCAAGATATGTCTCATCTTTCTTCTTTTCTTATACAGTTGTCACTAGTGTTGAAATTTCCAGACATGTCTTGATTTTCCGTTTGTAAATTTACAGTTCTCTGAAAAATTCCTTTCCTTTTATATTCATTATCTATCCCATTTGCCAGTGTAGACA
Organism: Arion vulgaris; assembly: GCA_020796225.1. NCBI lineage: Eukaryota > Metazoa > Mollusca > Gastropoda > Stylommatophora > Arionidae > Arion > Arion vulgaris. The sequence continues at coordinate 61,757,086 of CM036755.1, read as the reverse complement.
TGTAATTTTCATTTAATGCCAGTGTTTCAACTTGCTTTATCATGCTTTGCAGACTCTGAATGTTCATATGTTCTTCCAACTCCTGCGTCTTGGCCGAGTAAAGTTAGTAGGATCACGTGATACAACATTTGAATTGATAAATCTGTATTATTTAGTTTTCAACTTATCATGTATAGTACAAACTTGTATTCCGTTCACATATTCTTTTACCTTTACAGACTTTTCTTAAAGCTGATTTGCTTTCCAATGCTGAATCATATACTTTCTTGGTCTTATTCATTTCCTGTGCAATGAAATATTATCTACGATAAATGGTGAATGTCTGTTATTTTTAAATCAATTCTTAGCCACTGTTGCATTCAGTTGGGGCTATCATGTAAACTATATAAAGCAGTAAAGGTAATGATAAAAAGTAATAACAAAGTTATATTGTGATTTTGTATCTGATATTGACTGTAGTCCAACTTTGATAAGTGATTTATCTAAATTGATTGATTGATTAGACCATCATAATTGTACTTCAGTGAGTAAACATGTGTGCTCAGATAATCTCTTACACAGGAAGATCTTCAATGTACATGCAGAACTCGCTAGCATCGAGCGAGGGTCATGGATGATTTTGATTATGGTAAAGATATTTTCGCTAGGAATTTTGAATAATTTTTATTTCTAACGAATGTTGCCTGCTCGTACTTATGCTCTTTCTCGATTTTGAACTCAAGTTTTTTTATGACTCAACTTGAACACGGACTTCGCTTTGTCGTTTCCAGCTTAGTGACTAGGAACTCAATCTCAACTACACTGTGATTAAGGAATCTCTTGAAAATATCCAATTTGCTCGATCGAGAGCGAGCCTGTTCTTAGAATGAGGCAAGTAACCCCTCTAGCCTTTTAGAAAATCAATTCACACGAGAGCCCTTGGTTTGAAATATGGGAAAATTACTAGCCAAAACTGATATTACATCAAATGCTCATTATAATATTTCAGACCTTTAAATCGCCCGTAAAAATCGTAACCAATCACCGAAAGAGTTTCCTTTGCAAAAGTATCTCAATAGATTATATAACGCCCATGACGTGATTCTTTAAGACCATTAACTATAAACTTTGATTTTGTAGAAGTTATCAAGCAAAGAAAACAATGATAATATTAACTGTATATGTAGTTAACTAATTGCTCTGATACAATATAAATATTTTTGTGAGGTTATCGATAATCACGAATGAATCAATCTACAACAGAACTCTTGAAGGAGAGTTGTGCAAAATCTCTCTGAATGTGTATATTCACATTAGAGTGAGATCAGTCACAGCTAGAGCAAGCGTGGATGTTGATGGATGATCTTTTTGAATCCATGTCATCCGTTTGTTACCAATTACTCATTAGTCCACAATAATACGACATGGGGAGGTAACAGTTCATACTATTTTATACTTACATAAATTATGATTTGTTGAATTCTACTTCGAGTATTGTAATAAGTTACAGAAGATAGTTCTTGTCATGCGTTTGCTACAGCCATCCGTCTCTCACTTCAGATAATGCGTCAGATACAATGTCTTGATTGTCAGAAAATGTTTCTGAATAAAAGATATTAAAATATATTACGTCATATAATCTCAGTGTCATCATGCTGCAGGCATCATGTTTTCAACTCTCTTCTTGGTACGTTAATCAGTTCTGATGGTCGATTTTGTTCTAATACGATAGTCCGACCACCCAAAATCTTCCGTTTCACGTCCTTATACAGTTTGTTCTTGTCACATGTCTAAACCTTCTTCATTATATTCTCAAGAACATTGATTGTCATTATTCTTTGCTAGTTTCTTGTAGAGTGATTAAAATCCTCATCATTTGTTTTCTTCTCCATGGTTTGTAGCATTTTCTGAAAACCTCTTCTCTGGTCAATGTCTTACTGATTACCTAATTTTCATTTTGTGATGTAAAGGCTGACATTACTATTTCAATAAATCTGTGCAGATTATGGACTAGAATCCTATATACATTATATTTAGGATGTTCACCTTTATCTACAGGCCTAAAAGATTATCCGTTAACTCAAATCAAAGAATGTTAATCAAATTCAGATTTGGATTAGCATTCCTGAAGGACACGGAACATCTGGATTCAGCATACCCAGTGGCTTTAGAGATGGCAGGTAACAGTGGTTCATGATGCAAAGTTTAACACCACCAAATGGGGCCAGGGAACCACTGGCGACGAGATAGATTCGGAATGTTCAGCATAGTTATGCTTCTGGAATATGTTTTATTGTGGATAACTACACAATTACATGTTTTCTGTCAATCATTCTGAGGAAACAAGAGAATTATGCTCAAGTTTCACATACTATTCTGGAGATTTAGGTCAAACTGATATAATTATTTCATTCAGTCTCAATGACTTTTAGCTCTTTCAATAGGGTTATCATCGACCTTCGTCAGGTGGAAAGCCATGGGAATTGGTCTCATCCCTCATTGCCCTACGTTAAGGATAGCACGTGAAACGCTTTACATTGAGCGTTCTAAGGCCAGATGATGTCGCCAATAATAGTTCATATCCGTGTTTATGCAGTTGAGTCTTGATATTGCTATCCATCTTTTATATCATTATAACATACCCTTCTGCGTCTAGTACCGGCTCATCTTTATATTGGTATAGCAGTTAGTTAGAGTTGGAATTAGGGATACCGATTCAACATTCAGAATGTCGTCCAGAAGAATGTTGATTAATCAGTGTCATGTGTTGTCAAATGGTAAAATAAAGAAATTAGAGGAGTGAAAATTCTCTAAACATAAAATCTAGTTCAATTGAAACATAGATACAAATAAACAACGTTTCGACAACAAGCCTATTGACAACGAACACAGGATGACGGTAACAAAAGTATGGACGACGACATACAGGAGACATTCAACTTTCTAAGAAAGTGGGTTAAAACGAATAACAAAATAAATGTACAAACACATAAAACTAGAAATGAAATGATGAAAAAAATCAGAATATATAATTGAATAAATGCAACATATACACATTATATTACAAGGCATAGAGAAAATTTAAAAAGCATAGGAATTAATACGTTGAGTTCACGTGGTGCAAGGTACCATCGAAATTAACCATTCCCTCAGAGCAATCGACTACGATCATTCGAGGAACATGATCGAATGGCTGTACCTGACATCGTGAGCTTAAATGGAAAAGGAAGAAGTACAAGCCATCTGATATTATCTTGTATATTGTTAAAGTTCTATGTTTTGATATGAGAAGATATGGAAGATACGAAAAGTCGATTTAAAGTTTTATTGCTATTTTATAGTTGCTTTTCTTGTGACTGACACATTTCTTCACTTAGTGATACATTTTATGTTTAATTGTTTGTACAGGGTTTAGGTTCAGATTAGGAGAGGTGATGAAATCAGAAGAATTGTCTGTCAACCACGAGTGACAATTGTTTTAGAAAGAAAAAAGATAGAGATATTTGACATACTCTGAAAACAATCAGTCAAAGAATCATTTAAGTAGGCACCAGTAGACTCTAATAGTCTGAAGAAAGTTTTTCTAGAACCATTGAAAACTTTCATGAGAGAGCGAAATTGTAGACTCAATCCAAGAAGCTATTGAACGAGTTATCCAGGATGGATAGCATGAGATATATTTGTAGCCCTATGTAACGTATAATGGTAATAAAGGGAAAATAATAATAATAAAATTTTTTCATAATTTGATTTTTGTGAATCTCATTTCTTCAACGATCGTCTGATCAATTGTTTCTACATTATGTCATAACAGAATAACGACGGTTCGATGGAAATACAAATGATCACTATGTCAGTATGTGCTGTTTGTGTTCTCATGTCATGGAAGTGAATGAAACGGTAAGAAAAAGAAAAAATTAGGTATATTTTTTGAAATACACACTGAATAAATCATAGTTTTAAACAATGTCTCAAGAAACATTTATGTTAAATGATGACGATCTAACTGGAAAATGATTGCTGATAAGATCTCATCATTGCACTTCGATGAGAACATGTGTGCTCCGATTTCTTTTTTAAAAGGGAAGATCTCAAACAACATGAATCAGGCATATCCCTATAGCTATTTTAGTCCTCGTTTTGAAATGGAAAAAATGTTTGCTGTCCCCGTCCATATGGTGAGAATATCAGTCTTTCACATTTAACTCGATTATCAGGCGTGAGTGGGTTGTTCCTTTCTCACTTGTGAACCCTCTTTCGTGAGCTGAACCACAAACCTTGTTTGAACGATTCGAAAGCTATCGTTCCTTTCGCATAATTTTTTATTTATTCATCCCTATTATGAGCGTCTGTAGCAGCGGTAGTGAGCTTGATCACGAACCAGGACCTGGTTAACCCCACGGTGAAAGTCTGGAAGCAAAGTTTCCCGGGGGAAATAGTGGGAGTGAAAATACCTCACCCTTCAGAAAGCAATGGCAAACACTGAACGTAAAGGGTGCTAGAAAAAACAACGACTGGGTGATGACTGTCCTTTGGATGTACATTTTCATTTCATCTATATAAATTGAAAATAAAACAATAATAATACTAATACTAATATTTGTAAATAAAATAGTAATACAATAGTAATAATAATAATAATAATATATTTAATAATAATAATTGTAATAATAATTCAGATCGTCCACGTAGTAAAATTTACAGACCGTGGTCTTTGGGATTAGCAATGTTAGACAGCATTGGTGGAAACTAACATTGTATTCACCACGGGAAAATCATTGAATCGGTGTATGCAACAAACCAAACGGACTGTTGATATTTGATTAAGCTTCTTTTCAGAGGAACGATTTTTCTGAAATTCTAATGCTCGTGATGTGTGCACTAATGATATTTTTCGATAGAAGCGTTTTTAGCAAGCTTTGTCAGATGATGCGAATATTGAGTGAGTCGAAAATTATATTTGCTCTTGAAAAGTTAGGTTTTTTTAACAAGGAGACTACAGAGTAGATGCTTAGATATGTCATCAGATATACGAACAAGTTATCCGTCTGAATGAAGCCTGTCATAACGTTAGAAACATCAAATGGCTGTGTCACTGGACGCGTTTGATTTGTAGGTAAGATCGGAGCACATAAGCATGTCTGAGTTGTGTAATAAAAATCTATTTAACCTCTGAATGGCTTTTGCTGTTTGAGTTGTAAGGACGCTGTTGCTAGGCTAGGCGAAGGGTGTCGTAAGAAATGAGGCTAAATGGTTCAATCCTGTGTTTATGTCTATTTGTTTTTGGAAGCTCTTAATACTTTTTACATTGTTTAAGTTAATCATATTTTTGCTTTCTTGCTTCCTCTGTTTTGCACAAAAAAAAAACAGAAAACTCCCAGTTTTATCATTTAACTAATATAAACTTTAGAATTGTGTCTTTATGAATAGTTCAGTATAGGTCATTATCCTGCAACTTATCTTTTGTAGTAGACATTTGTGTCATTTTATCTGCGCCACAATACTGTGTCATTTCTTTACCCAAATTGTGTCTCAATCTGTTGTAGCTTTTTAGGATTTTGAAAAAACTCTTTCTGTTGATTTATAAAATATATTTAATTATAGTAGATTAATATTATGGTAAAAGTATTTTTTTTATGTGTATGTTTGATGTAAAGTATGCACAGGTCACTGTCAATGAGGTTGAATAGAAGTTATTATTGATACATTTGGCCAATTGACATACGGATGCGAGCCTGGAAAAGCGAACAAAACAGATGGAATTCATGGGGCCACGAATGGTAGAAGAGAATGTAGAGGTGGGGAATAAGGTCAAAATGAGAAACATATTATCAATATAATAAAGAGTCATTCATCATTTTTTTGGACATGTGATGAGATGGAGGAAGAATACATTGTGACAAACGGTAAAATCGAAGGGAGACAGAGGAAGACAGAGAGAACAAATTTTTGACAGCCTGATTTATGGCGCAGTAGAGCGTCAACATCTAATGATAGCAAATACCCGGACAAAATTTATAAATTAAATTTAACCATCATTCATTACTTTGGGTATAAATTAGCCTCAGACTGTCATTATCCAACCAAGATCTTTCCCAATACGATGATCATCACTAAGAAACTACAGTCTCTCTAATTCTAACAAAATCATGGGAAAAAAATAGCCACTTATATTTACGAACCGATGAAATTTAAATTTATTCATCAACATCATCATCGATTACTTGTCTCTTCCCGGGAAATTGTTCCCATGGCAGTCTGAAAACTCTGTTCGTGCAAGTTGACCGACCTAGCAACAATCATTTCAATCATCAAGGAACCTTCCGTTCCATCGTCTTCTGTCTTCCTCTTATTGCTTCAGACACCAACCTAAAATGACTTTCAGCCCTCATGTCGTTTTATTGTCGAAAATTTAATTTTCCTTAATTTTATGCCTTAATAGCAACCTCTTTAAATCAAATTTATTGCAGAACAGAACATTTGTTCTTTTCTGTCCATGATATTCAAATACTCTTCTGTAGCAGTTAACATTCAAGGCATTAATGATCTTTTCCTCCGCTTTGTCAATGGTCATATCTCACAACCATATACTGAAGGAAAAACACAGGCCTTAAACACTTAATATTGTTCTATGTAGTTCCTTCCTAGGTTAGTTTGTCTTTTAGTTTTGCAAGCAATGCTAAGTTCTTTAATTTTTAAGCATTACGTCACTAGTCAGCAATGCCTAAGGTTTCAAAATCATTAAATATCTCTAAGTCACGTATAGATGTTAAGTTCTCTGTTATTAATTATAAAGCAGCGCAGTAACTATCTCTGAAACGATCATTATTAACCTATAAAAATAAAATAAAAAGCAGAAGGACACAAAGAAAGAAAGAAGGAGGTAAAAATCTAAACTTCTATTAAAAAAATCCTTGTTCTTATCCATTAATGCAGTATTATCCATTGGGGATTCATTTGTTCAAACAGTTGTTCTTCGATAAATCACTTTATTTTAGGAGATACTGATATGAAAAATTTTTCTAGAGTAACAATTTAAGATTTATACCGGTAAATACTTCAATTTAGGAAAGTTAAAATTGATTTTTTTTATCATCATTTATGACTTAAAAATTACACATTTAATGAGTAAAAATGGTGATATAGAAAACATATAAATGAGTTATATAAATATTTTGGACATCCCAATAACAAACACTCATTTTGTCTTTATATATAATGAAAGCGAAATATATACCAAACTGTAATCTTTATAATATGATATAACTAGTTCGTGTCAGTCAAGTTGTCTTGTTTTAGTTTTCAAATTGCAGATAATTTCTGCATCGATATCATAAACTTTATTCTTTATGTCTGTATATTTCAGCAAAAGATTTACTTTTGAAATTGCTTATATTGGAAAAAGAGACGAAAACTAAACTGTTCAAGGTCGGTCATTAACTTTAAGATTGAGTAACTGTTTGTACGCGTTGTAGAAAGTGTCTTTGGGCAGCAGTTGTAGTAGAGTAAGGGGTCTGTTGAAGCAGTTTGTAGAGTAGGTGTCGTTGTTGTAGTAAGTAATATGACTTTTTGTAGCAGTAGTTTTAGTAGAGAAGGTGTCTGTTGTAGCATGTTGTAGAGAGTAAGTGACTCGTAGCAGAGTGGTAAGAAAGTCTGTTTAGCAGCCGTTGTAGTAAGGGACTGTTGCAAAAGTTTGTAGAAATTTACTGTTGTAACAGCAGTTGTAGTAAGTTAGGTATGTTTTAGCAGCAGTTGGTAGGTGAGGGACTGTTGTAGTAGTTGTTTAAAAAACGGACTGTTGAGCATAGTTGTAGTAGAGTAACGTGACGTTGTGCAGCAGTTGTAGTAAAAAGTAAGGTATTGTGTAGCAAGCAGTCGTTAGGGACCAAAAATACCTTACTAAACCATAGTCTTTAAATCAAAGAGGCTGATGATGATGATGTCCACTGTCAGAAGAAAAAAAACTTGGACGTCTTTAATTGTCTTCAGACTGCACAGAGTCAAATTAAATTAACCTAATACCTTGCAGGTGGCTGACAGCCAAAGGCTGAGAAGAGCGAACCAGTAAACGCTGGTTGAAACCGGGCATATCACCGAAGGAAAAGCACCAGAGCTCTAATGGTAAAAATGGCATGAAGATGCCAATCATTTAAGGCTGCATGAATCAGGTTTCCACAGAATGTGATTTTTGGGAAATCTAGTATCAGTCTAAGGGTGATCAGTGAGAGAAAGAAGAAGAGAAAATGAACTTTCTCTTGGAATAGAAGGGCAGTTTCAGCACTTCTAGCGCATCCATAATGTGCCGAGAAGTGTTATAGATTTGAAAACGAGTTGTGAAACATACCCTTAGAAACGAATGGAAGAAAGTCAACAACCAGTCGAACAGAATAACAAAGAAGACATTGAAGTGGTGGGGAAAAAAAATCAGATAGAGAGGAGACAGAAAACCTTAGCAAACTTTCTGAGAAAGGTAAGAAAATAATTTCAAACTCAAATCCATGGAAGAAAATTGAATAATCACAGACAGAGCGGTATGGGGGAAATGGCTCCTATGTAACGTGAAACGGTTGAAAGCATATATATATAGGTATTTAAAAACTGTCCCGTAACCTCAGACGGTGATGCCGATCAGAAATAAAGAGCAGAAGAGGACAAGGGAAAAAATCGTTCCTGAAAGGAGAGCTTATCTGCAACAAGTCCTTGCAACCGATCGGAATGCGGTTGAGTGCCAAGACCATACGACATAGGATGCGAGTCGTGACAATTTAACACACAGGTGCCACAGAAATGTGGTTTTATGAAGAATGATGGCACGGTAGAGCGTCAAATCTGAGCTGATAGAAACACTAACGACAGAATTTGTGGAGATCCCTGATCGCCTACGCCAGCCGGCATGTCAACTGATGATGATGATGATGATATACATGTATATATGCATAACAGAACTGTCAAAATATTTTGTCTAATATTCTTCTAGCCCCTTCCCAAATTTTAGTTTGGGAAAATCTTCATTGCACCGGACATGTCCATAGATGTCGATCTCCGAAAATTCCCCAGCGTCCAGCGACTGACCGTACCAGTTCGATTTTGATTGATGAGCCTACTGTATACATGTTATGCTGTTCTTTTCTTGTACCCAATCTTAAACTCAACTCGTAACAAAATTGACGTTAACCAATCCACGTCGTAACGTAAACCTGTCCTGTCCACATCAAAGGCTGAAGTAATGGACGCCTCCGCTTTTCTTGCCTTGATTTGAAACTGCACGGCTACAATTTGTTGTTCTTCTTCTTCGAACTATCCATATCGACCACTTGTCAACAATTCTGTGGATTTGCAGTGATCTGAGCACAGGAGCGATTGTATGTTGTGTTTAGTATGCGGCCTCAAGTAGGCCAGCACATCCCATTTCTGCGCTGCTTTTTATTTTTATAAAGGGCCATCCTCAGGGCCTAATCGTCGCCCTCACATGCATTGTAGGTTGCAGTGGTGTATTCTTTGCTTCCCCCTTTCGGGCCCGGGCACCACGGTCGACAATTTGTCCATTTTTCATGGTTTCCTTCTCACTTGTGTCTCAGTCGTCCCCCCGCTTGCCTTCTTTAACTTCCTGCTCTTAAAGATTTAGAAAATGTGTCATGTCTCTTTATGTGTCGAACATTTTTATTCCCAAATTTTTTTGTGCCTGTAGTAAATTTTTTTAATTCATAAAATGTGTTTTCTATAATTTATTTATCCCATCTGTTTCTTCATGAAGTAAATTAAATTTTTTTGATATTCACACTCACCCGTGTTTCTGGGGCTTTCAAGGGAGCAAGAATAGTAACACTGCGACCTCAAGCTTTTTGAAGAGCAAAATGAATTTATTACTAGGGAAGTAACTAGTAAATAAAAGATCCCGAAATGGGATTTCTGGCCCACGTAGGGAAAAACTGAAAAAATACAATGCCCTTGGCCCGATCACAAAAAATGACAAAGAGTGGTTAAAAATTGGGATATGAACGTTCGAAGAAGAAAGATATCCACATTTAATTCTGTTTTCCAAAATGCATGTTCATTGTCCATGTTTCTAACCATATAAATTAGCATAAACATGAAATAATGAAAATCGGGCATATCTTTACAGTACGTAGCTCTAACCAGAAATGTGTTGTTGATTTTCAGCAAACACCTTTACGTTCAGTGTTTGCCATTGCTTTGAACGGCGAGGTCTATTTTACCGTTCGTAAAAGGGGCTTGTTATTACATTATTTAAAACTGCAAACAAATAATCCATCACTGATTAACGTGGAGGTGGGCCCTCTGTGCTCCTGTACAAAGGGATTGTTCTTTCATTATAGAATATGCATGCGCCTTCTAACATTTATTTTAGGACAAACAGTGAGATGGGAAAAAATTCAGAATGAGAATATGCATCATTCTTTGGGGTGCACCGATACACCAGAAGTGTTAATGAGATTCTTCTGACTTCCTGCTATTTTAACAGAATTTAACTTGGAGGTTAGATATATCTAAGAATCAACGCAAACAAGAACATCCTCTCCGGGGAAGAACTCATTAAAAGAAAGGGTGTAGACTCCAGAGAGACAGATCATGGAAGAGACAGGCGGAAGATACTCTTAGGAAAATATGTGATCCTTCTGGAATTAACCAGAGAGGAATGGATTGCTGTGCCACCAATTTCAGACTGTTTCACAGTTATTACATCTATTAAGAAAACTGCAAACAAATAATTCATCACTGATTAACTGGGGGTGGAGGCCCTCTTGAAACATCATCAGATACAGATGTGGTTTTACCGATGGTCAGTCATTCGCCAACAACGCCGGAGTCTTTTCAGCACGCCCAGGAGGAAAAAATACGAGAGGGCCCGTGGGGCCGCAACAACACAATTAGTTTCAATGGGGGTTCGGCATGGAGGTGGTGAAAAGGTTCATCTACAACTACTTTAGTTATACTATGACCGATGAGCATGATTGTAAAGTCGAAATCAGGATGTGAGACACAACTGTTAAATATTTATCAGACAATGACGAGAAATCACCTTCCCTATTTGTCCCTGGGGACGCAGGAGTTGGGTAGAACGGCTGGGAAAAAATTTGGGTGGCTTGCTACAATTCAGAAAAGACTGACTGGATCGAAATTACATTCTTAGCATTGGGAATCTTTCCGAACAGAGGGCAGGCTGAATCCACTCAGGCCAATGAGAGATGGCTGTCAATATTTGGGGCAGCTCGAAAAGAAGAAAATTAAACATGCAGAGATTGATTAAACCATCGAACTCGTGAGCTGCTGCCGAGTGCTTAAAAGGGGCCCCAAAATTTTGGGTGTAAAGAATAGAACCCCTGTTGCCGCCACGCATGTCGTAAAAGGCGGGTAATGAGGTTTGCTGAAATTGGGTGAACGGGCCCAACGTGAGAAATCTATGCTTTGGTCTCCAAATCAAGTGCAACGATACAACGTTCTAAAAATCAAACATTTCACAACGAGGGATTAAAATTGGTGAAAGAACGCGCAAAAAGAAGAAGCTGCTGGATTTTTAAGGGGAATCAACACACATGTCAGTGCTATGATGATAATCCTCATATAACTGATAACTGATATCACTTGGGTAATCCCCATTTTTTAGCTTGTTTTGTATTTGTTTAGTTTTAATAATTTTCTCATGTCATTGAATGTTTTTTGTCTGTTGCCATTCTCTTTTTAACTTCTTTATATATATATATTTTAAAAAATAATTATTTAATTTATTACAGGGCATCTCTTACACTATCTTGCATCTCATGTTTTCATTTCTGAAACGATAGGATACTCACAGAAAATGCGAAATCAAACAGTATAACATTCTATGCATCTTTGTGACAGTTGGACAATAACTAAAGATATAGAAAGTAAGTGAATGTATTTAAAACAGACGTCTGCGAAAAATAATGAACATAAAATGGAACAAATACAGAAGTGATGAAATCAGAGAAATGTCTGATCAACTGAAATGTTGCATTCCCAGTTGTGGTTTAAGAATCGGAGGTTGTTGTTGCCAGACTCAGTGGAGAAAGTTTGATAACACTGCAACCACAGATGTCGAGAGCGACTGAGGTAGGAGTCGGAAAGAATAGTAAATAAGCTTCGGGAAGCTGCACTCTGTAGGCATAACTGGAAACGTACAATCGCTCTTAGGCAGAATATGATCAGTTTCAGAGAAGAAGAAGTTATCGGCGTTGTTGTAGAGCATCATTATGTGCTATTCCTTCGTTATGCTATTGTCCGTGTCTTAACTGATATTTTCCGATCCAGAAGTGAGCTTTTCAGCTCAGCTTGGGCATGGACATCGTAACCTTCGTTCGGTGCCACGAACACCGTCAATCTGGGAATCTGTGGCTTTTTCCATCCCGCGAATTGAACTGCAACGAGGATAGTCACCTTAGTCCAACGCGCTACAACACGCTGGGCAGACGGCACTCACAGTGCAATATGATTGATCTGCCAATCAATCAATCAATCTACTGATATAATGAGTTATTTCATTCCAACATATAGTTACTGTTTGGATGATCCATATAACATATGCGCTGTCTCTAGCTGCTGTACCAGAGCATCAATGCTCATTTATGTGATATGGACAAGTCTCAGACATTGGGAAGAGTTTGAGAATTAGGCGATCCGTTTGGACATGTCAGACAGTGTCGTCTTCGTGGTAGAGAGAGAAGATGTGCTTATCAACTCATCATGGGTACGGTGAGCAAATGGAGTTTGAGATGGCTGCTGCAGCGGAGGACAGAGCACGAATGGGAATGTCCAATGTCCCATGACGTCTATAGCATAACATAACATAACTTCAGTGAATAACCATGTGTGCTATGATCTCTATTTAACAAAGAAGACCTTATTCAGAAGAACACAGATTCTATCATAAGTAAAGTATAAACATTAGTAAGACCGGGGTGTCAAAGGCACAGGGACAACGTCGCGTCAGGATTAGTGAGCTGGCACTAATCAAGATCCTACACCACCTCTACGTGGTAACCCTGGAAACAGACATTGGTTCCTGTCTGGCTAAACGTGTAGGAATGAGGAGAGCTACTTGGTGTAGATAGTGATGCAGACGTAGTCACGTTGGATGAGATTCGCTCGCAACACAGACGAGCGGTATCACAGAGTGACTATTAATGCATGTCTCTCCCGGCCGATGGGAAAAGGGGAACGGATAAATATAAAGGGATGAGGGGTGCATCCAGAAAGAGACGTGGGCTCGCGAGGGACGAAACTCGGGCCCGTAGGTGAGTTGAGTTGCACGTGGGCCGACATATGGTGAAACTCGGAGCCATGAGATTGAGGGTCCGAATTGAGTTGCACGTGGGCCTACATAGGGCGAAGCTCGGAGCCCTAAAATGTGGGCCCGAATTGCGTTGCGAGGGGTGCATCCAGAGAAGAGACGAGCGTAGGGATGAGAAGATCACCCAAATGTGCAGAAAAACTGGAAAGCCCAGCAGAGGCTTGAATTCGGTGCGCGTTTCTGCTCGCAGGGAACTACTACTGCCTTGTAGTTAGATTGGGGACAATCAAAGTCTAGTGGAGCAAACTGTACACAAAACTGGACGGTAGACAAACCAAGTAGTCCAAAAAAAAGACAGGTAACCTGGGCAGATGACGCTCAAAAACCAGGAGGTTAGGTCGTCTAAGGGTAGCTACCCTAAAGAAAATAGCAACCTGCTGCCTTGCATGTCGGCTGGTTACAGTCAAAGACTGACGGATAGCAAACCCAGTAAAGACTGGCTGAAACCGGACACCGTCGGGTCCACATGGCGATGAATGATGTGACGTAAAAATACGTTCTTGGCAAAGGCTATTTATATATCACAATAAGAATGATCAAAATGGCCGAAAAGAACGATCGCGAGAGAGAGAGAGAGAGAGAGAGAGAGAGAAAGAGAAAGATCAGGTACAAAAACTACTCTTAACGATGTCTTAGTTAACCCCCATATAACTGACAACTTACTTTACTACAACATCAGTCATCCACATTCACAGAAGCAAAAATTGGTAAGATTAACAAGACATCAGATCAACATTCAATCTCATACAACAAATATATGTAGATATCAAGTTGAAATAGCGTCAGCATATTTATCATGAAATATTAACACTTAAAAACAATGAATAAATTTCGTGATGCCGATGATGAAATTAAATAAAGTATTATGTCAATAAAAAAAAATTACCGCACTTGTCTTTCTAGTTATTTTAACACCGCTTATACTAATACCACAATTCAACCGTTAAATTTGGCTAAAATCTACTAACGGGTTTTCTCTCGAACGATGAGATTGGAACTTGTGCAATTATCTAAACTGTTTAATCCATATTCTCTCACCCTATGAAATAACTGAAAGCAAAATTTATGTGTAGATAGAACAATGATAACTCTCATTGATATTGGAATTGGTATCATACTATTTTACTTCTCTATTGATAATAAATGTTAATTGGTTATATCTATCAAAGATGTAACATTTTCACGGAATATAACTCAGATTTTCATAACATAATCGGATAATGAGTTATCGTAAGAAGAAATGATTGAATAAATGGATTACAAAATATGAACTAATCGATTCTCAATGTTCGGATAATTCTGCTGCCGTTTAAAATGCGGATGACATCGAACTTCTATCTCGCACATATAAAGAAATCGACCAACAAACTCGACATGAAAATTAACACCTCCAAAACTGAAGTCATGACAATAAGTAGGTCAACTAAATATACACGTAAATAATGTCAAAATACAACAGACTCCAGAATTCAAATATCTCGGGAGTATATTCACAGCAGATGGAAAGATGGAAAGAGAAATCGAGACTAGATGCCAGAAGGCAAACACAGTGACATACCAACTGTCACCACTATTAAAACATCCAAGCATTAACATTGAGTCAAACGACAACTGATAAACTGCATATTTATTCCAACTCTCTGCTATCAGTGCCAAACATGGCCCTGACTAAGACACAAAAAGAAAGATTACAACATGTGAAATGAGATGTCTACGAAAAGCTGTCAACGTTACAAGTAGAGATAGAGAGAGAAACGAGAATATCAGAAGTATCGTTGGTACTATACCATGCATACAGTACATCGAGAAACAAAGAATCAAGTGGTTAGGCCATCTAATGAGAATGAAACCACATTTACTACCATCACGTGCCTACAATAATCGACACTCAGGGTGCAGAGCACGAGGCAGGCCAAGAACACGATGGAAAGATAACATCTCAGAGTCCCTGCGAAAACATGAACTGACAACGTCAAGCTCCCTACGGAGCTTCACGGCAAATGTGGTTGAGATAAGATAAAATAAGACATAAGTAAGAGGACTAAAGTATTTTGGAAATATAAAAAGACATAAATGGTTGGATAAGACTATGGAAAGAGACATCGTGGCAAAGAGGAGAAGAGAAAGACAACGAAGAAGATGTTTTAATGATATGATTGATGATTAGAGTATAACGACAGCAAAAACAGAACATCTGGCCTATGAGTGAAAGAAATTCTGCAGAACTCTTAGGGTGAAAAGTTCTGCTCAGGACAGTCTACTGCATGATGATTCTAATATTTTGTTTCATTATAATTACCAACATTATGGACGCATTGAACATTTAGTAAACAGAGAAATGTAATAATTACATAAAATCAGAGGATGACTATTCCTAACAAATAAATTCGACACAAATAATAATAATCAGCAACATTTAATAACGATAAATGCAGTGGCGGCTAGTGACCATTTTGTTGGTGGGCAGACATTTTTCCGGAAAAATAATGGTTTTGGTTGCTATATTTTAATTTACAAAATAATAAATACACGTTATACATTATTTTTGTAGGGTCCGCACCACTGGCCCTTAGTGACGAGCCGCCACTGGATAAGTGAATAAATACACAGCTCGTCTCCATGCTTTCGAGGCCACGTCTTCTTTCTCCATCGGAGAGCTGTCTTAGCAGTGCCTACGGCATCAACATATATGCAAATCCACCTTCATCATTTAATGATGGTTTAAAAGGAAGAACAGTTTGTTCGTTTCAAAGTTCTTCATTGCTATCATTTCTAGTAGCGTCTATAACAATTCGGTAAGAACATGGTCTCTCACTGTGGTCAGAATATCTGTAACTGTTGGTCGTTTAGATGGGTCTCGCTCGAGAAGTTCTAGTAACCAATACCTGGAGAACGGATAAAGAAATAACATATGTTATACATACTTTATTTGACGAATAGAAATGTTTGTAGATGAACAAACACACACATTATATATCATCAAGTAGTATATCAATTGCGGAACGCCGTTTTCAGCACAGCCCGCCTAAAAAATTATACGTTTCTAGAAGTTCTCCGCCTGCTCCAGCGTCATGTTCTAGGTTTTATTGTGTCTTGCTGTCACCTTCGTCTTGGTCGTCCCTTGCCTTGTACTCAAGGTAACATGTCTTCCATTATCGCTCTCTCTAAACCACTATGACGTTTGACGTGGCCAAAATATTTCACCTTTCGGGACATGCTGTTATTTCGGAGTGAATGCTCCTCGATATGCAGATCTTGTAGGATGTCTTTGTTATTTCTCTGGTCATATATATATATATATATATATATATATATATATATATATATATATATATATATATATTCAACATAAGGAAAGACTGTAGTAAAACTATGTACCAAAGATTAACCTTGATAAAGACACAGTAGATGAAATGTCGGTTGTTTTGTTATTTAACGTTTTCTATTTTATTTAAATATTTGTTCCTTGCTTATATAAAACTGTAATCTACATTTTCTTAACTCCCTTTAGCTGCTAAGGACGTATATATATGGTTTTCCCATTCACTTCTAAAGACGCATTAACACGTCTGTTATTATCTCTCCTCTGTGGGCTAAAGACGTGTTAACATGTTTTATATTGTTACTATCATTGCTATAGGTGTACATTCACGTTTGTGACTTAGAAACAAAGAGTAGCTATTTTTAGCTCAGTCTTCGGAAAGTATGTAGCAGCGAAAGGGTTAATCTTTACCTGAAACATTTATCAAGATGTTCCTCGAACATATGAAAAGTAATGAACTAACATTTCTCTCAAAGGTTTACAGACTTAATATTTATGAATGTCAAATCTCTGTTACTTTTTCACGTTATTTATCACATATTGTACTGATATGATACAATGCTATTCATTTCTTCATCTACTTGTTATATCAATGAATTAAGATATTGAAAACTGTTCGCTCTATCCACATACTATTGTCAGAATTCTTCTTCTGCGCTCGTCCGCGGTGAATTCAGGCGTTATCCATGACGCCTGGTATGGCGCTTCTGACTTCTCTATATTAATTTTTGCGTGAAGGCCTACTTATACCATATGACTAGTGTCCCCAGCCATGTAGGCGTGACTTCGCTGACTTCAGAGGTAATTGAAGATTAGATACTTCAAGTGTAATTCTAAACAAACCTGGAGGCGGAGTCTTCCGAAGGAAATGAAGAGGTCGATTTATCCGGGAAGTAAACCTTAAAGATTAATTCACAATCTTTAATCCAGACTGGATAAAGTGGTACGTAAACTGTTGATGTCCTATGCTCCACAAGGAACGTAGCGGGAACTGAGAAAGATAAGTATGAAATAATAGCATACCTTATAATTGGTGGTAGATATTGCTTTTCTCTTGCCTCCATATCATAATCAATGTTATCACCAGGGTCTCTCCTCATTACCAATGACCACAAGACAACTCCAAGACTGTACGAGTCCATCTGAGAATTATAAATGACAATAAATTGTTAGAAGTCACCACATTTTTGTTGTTGACGTAACTAAATATTACCAATATTTAAGAAAAAGCGTACTGGGAGCATTTTTCAGCAAACGGAAGAATAACTAATGAAATTCAACATAGATGCAACAAAGCAAATCAAATGGTATGACAAATGGCGCCAATTTTAAAATGCAAACATGTCACCATGAACACAAAAGAGCAATGTTCAACACAATCTTTCTCCCACATTATGTTACCAGTGCCAAACCTGGACGCTGACATCAAATGATAGGAAGAAAACAAATGACGACAGAGATGAAGTGTCTACGCAGAATGCTGGGTGTAACAAGAAGAGACCGGTTGAGAAATGAAGACATCAGGAAAAAGTGTGTACAACATCAGTACTAGACTTCATCAGAAACAACAAATTAAATGGTTCGGCCACGTAAGCAGATTACCAACAGACCTGAAAGAGCAATGCTGCTTCGATACAATGGGTACAAAGCAAAAAGGCCGGCCATCCAAATATGGATCTCAGAGATAACAGAAGCGACGAAAAACACTATCTACGAAGCGCATATAAGGGCCCGTTTAAAAATCTCTTCTTGACCTGACGCTGTAAGGCAAACAGGGTTGGAGAAAAGAGACTAATTAAAGATCGGTTATTACAAGAAGAGACCGTTTAAACATGAAGACATACGCAAAAAAGTGGGAACAACATCAGTACTCAACTTCATTAAGAAACAACAAGTTCTGCTCAGGACAAGCTATTTGATGATGATGAGTATCTCCTTTGTGATGTCTTAGTCCAAGAGACTTTCTCCTAGGACGTTCATTTTGAAAATTGTATAACTTATGTGTAATCCGTACGGTCCTTATTCCAGCATACGCTATGGCATACAGATCATCATCATCAGGTGCCGGGCAGCTTGCAGAAGGGATTATGGAGCTCCACAAATCGCTGACGTTGGTGTTTGCTATCAACTCTGTGTCTTGATCTCGTTCAGCACCTCAATATTGGTCATTTTAGCAGTCCATGGGATTCTCATCATTCTTCTATAAAACCACATTTCTGTGGCTCTCAGAGATTTTCGATCCGTGTGTTCATTGTCCATGACTCGCATCCGTATGTCAGTATTGGTTCTATGTAGCTCTGAATAACTCGCATTCTGATCGGATTGACAAGGACTTGTTGCAGATAATGCTTCTCATCTTCAGGAATGATGTTTTCGCTAGTCCTATTCTACTCTTTATTTCTGATCGGCATCTACCATCTGATGTTACCAGGACTCCGAGGTATTTAAATTGCTGCACTTGTCTTAGATCAGTCCCATTTACTGTGATGGTGCATTTTGGCAAAATCTGCTTTTGATATTATCATAACTTCTGTCTTCTTAAATTCAAACTGAGTCCTTTGTTGTTAATTTCTGTCACAACCTTATCAACTAATTTCTGTAGCTCCATTTCATTTCTTGCTATTAAGAGAGTATCATCAGCGTATTCTCATGTTATTTATGATATGTCCTCCCACAGCTATTCCAGGAATATCTTTTATAGACCTAAAAATGCTTTCACAATACAATGAGAACAGGTCTGGTGATAATACGCATCCTTGTCTAACATCTTCTGGAAAGTTCCAATCTTTTTGTCTATTCTTATAGCTGTTGTTTGCTGCCAATATATGTTCTGAATGACTCGTAGATCTTTGCTGTCGATATTTAAGCTCTCTAACATTTTGGAAAGTTCTTGATGGTTTACATTGTCGAACGCTTTGGTGTAGTCTATAAAGCACAAGTATAGATCTGCTTTTACTTCTATTGATCTTTCTATTAGTGTTCTTAGGATATATATAGCGTTGCTAGTGCCCTTGCCTTCAACAAATCCACACTGCTCATCACTGATTTCTGGTCTTATTCTGCTTCTTATCCTTCTCATCATTATCATCAGTAGTATCTTTGTCATATGAATCATAAGACTGATAGTGCGGTGATCTTCACATTCCACTGCTCTTGATTTATTCGGCAAAGCAATAAATATGGACTTGAGTAGATCTTTTGGAATACAACCACTGTCATATATGTCGTTTAAAAGCTTTGTTATCACTTCCGTTCCTAGATTTCCTAGAGCTTGAATTTCTTCTGCTGTCATGTTATCTGGACCTGAGACTTTCCCTCTTAGTGTGTTTTATGGCAACTTCAACTGCAAGTATTAATGGTCCCTTGCATGTGTCTGGTATATTTAGTTCTTCTCTTCATCATCGTAGAGTTCTCAATATTCCGTCTATCGTCCCGTTATGTTTTCTTCCCCATTAATATCGTCCTTCTTTGGATTTTAGACATCCAGTTCGCGTGTGTGACTTTCTCCTGTGATGTTATTTATTTGTTTGTGTAAAGATTTTGTGTCTTTGTTATGCAATTTCTCAATTTTGCTGCATCTCAGATTGAGCAGTTCTTTTCTCACCCTGCACCTGTCTTTAATCTTATTTAGTCTGTCATATTCTTCTGTATTCATTTTACAGATCACACTTGAGTATTTATACTTCAAGCACATCTGAAGATGGAAATTCGATAAAAAGGCAAGTAGACCTTCGCGCAAAAGTCAGTCAAAAGCTCCATACCACGCGTTCTGACTACGCCTGAATTCATAGTGAGCGAACACAGAAGAAGCTAAAGTATGAAAATATTTCGAGAATGTTATTTCAGAACATTTTGAGTTTGGTTTACAAACTATCCCTTTCAATCTTCACATGTTTCAAGCATGGCAAAGTTCATCTTGTTTATTCTCGCTGCTACATCCTTTTCCAAATCGTCGTCTGCTGAAACTTTACTTTAAACTTATCTATATTCTCTTAGTGTCCAGTTTGACACATACGGTTTCCGCAAGAGATTTCCACTGCTGTCATCTGCCGCCTTTCTACTGAACATTTCCTACGTCAGACAACAATCTTTTAATTTTCTGTCCACAGTCCATCTCCGTGTTTCCTATTGGTGTCTAGTTCTTCTTTTCCCATTCTATATCCATTCAAGTGTTGCTCTATTCAATGTACATACAAGCACACAACATCATCATCCTCAAATAGCTTGTCCTGAGCAGAACTTTGTCACCCAACAGTCCTCCTGAACTTCTCTCTCTCTAATCTGCCAGTCCTGCCTCTGCAGCCGTCATGTTCAAACCATCAGTTACATCCTGAATCCATCTTCTCCAGCCCTTCATGTCTTTTTATATGTCCAAAATATCTCAATTTTCTTTCTTTTTTGTAGCATCAGCCAGTTTTCTTTGATTTTGAGTTCTTTCTGTATATGTCTATTTGTTTTCTTCTCTGTTCAAAATATATGGAGGACTCTTCTACAGGGTGTTCAACTTAAAAGCAGCCCATAAATGGAGCTAATCTGGCATATATGTATGGAAATGAGAAGGTTCAGTTATGACGTAGTATAGGTCAAGGTTGTGTGATGGTGTGTAATTGTAGTGCGGAAGGGGCGATGAACAAATGGGACGTAGGACAAGCTAGTTAGACCGGTTTAAATAGTAAATAGACGGAGATGCAATGCGTACTTGGCAAATTTCTATTTATCACTGAGGCTGCTTTTAAGTTGAACACCCTGTATAACACCTATATTCAAAAGCACATCACTGATTAATAGACGAGAAAAAAACACACACCAAAATGTGACCTATAGCCTCGAAATGATAGTGAACTGATTATAACATTAACAATGCTAGCAGAGTTCTTGTTAGTGTTGAAAAAACATTAGAAAAAGAACAATTTATCACTAAATATAACAAATAAACTTACTTTATAAGGGTCCAACAGTTTGAGTAGAGATGCTCCAAATAGTTCTGGACCACAATAACACCGAGTTCCACCACAATGTAATCTTTGCAAGGTTTTCTGTTGAGAAAGCAATTGTCTTGCTATCCCGAAATCTCCAAGAACAGCATTGAAATCAGCATCCATAAAGATGTTATCTAGTTTCACATCCAGATGTGCCACATTTTTCTTGTGCATATATCTAAGTGCACAAGCTACTTGAGTGACACAACGTTCTGCCAGATGTAAGCTGAGTTCTTCTACATAATAATCAAGTGTGCGTCTGTGATAGAACTGCATACAGATGGCCTGATACTCACGGCATTCGCCAACTAGCAATAGCTTCATCAAAAATGGGTGATCAAATCGCTTCATAAACTTGACCTCAGTGTTGAAAGCTTTTCGATTCTGATAATATCTGTCTTCATCCAAGAGATTAAACTTTTTCACAACACGCCTAACGCCTTCTTTACCTAGAGCCAACACAATATCACCACACATTCCTTTGTCAATTATCCTATTAGGTATTAGATTAAATTTGTTGAATAAATCATCGTCTTCTTTCAGGAGCAACTCTTTAGAATTCTTTACTATTACTTCAACCATGATGTAGTTTAGAAGAAAGAAATCCGTACCAGGTAGAGATATCAACTTCAGCTCAAGACTAATAAGAACACGCACAATTCTAAGAAGATATATCCAAACTGACTGGACATGCAAACATCAATTTGGGTTTATGTACCTCGGAAACAAGATGGTCATTAGAGTGACCAATCATTAGTGCAACCAATACAAAACGAACAACTAGGCCAGTGCAAGAAAACAACCAGATTGGAATTATGAATATACCTGACACCTGGGCATTAAGCGTATGCTCGAAGGAAAAGAACAATAGACATTTCCGACGGTCAAAGAGCTAGGTGAAATTGTTCTTTGATGTTTTAGGTTTTCTCCAGTCGGAATGTCAGGTCACCTAGATCACGTGTCAAGGCGTTGCATAATTTTGAAACGGTGTCTAATTAAGTGACGTTGTTATTCTAGTAAGCCAGATGGTCTCATAGTCCATCTTGGCCATTTGTTGCAGCTGAGATGAAAAAGGGGAGGCGCGAGTGGACACAAAAAATGTACGAATAAATCAGAAAGCAGTGTTGGAAATATTTTAATTTTCAACTATGACAGTGATTTGATACTGGACGGACGTCACATCACTCCGGGCAGACTAATAAGTGCTCGGTCTCCCAGAGTATTTGTCTATGGGTATGCTTACTGATGGTTTCTATGATTCTCTGGTTAAATATTAGTGTAAGTTAGATCGAATTCCTAATCCTATCAGAGACGGACGATAAAACGTAGGTCCCGTGTTTAATTTTATGTAAAGAACCCCTGGCAGTTCAAAATCGAGAAAATCAGGCTGGAAAGACGCCACGCGGGCAAAAATCATTAGTAAAGATTAAAAATAAAATTTATACAAAAACATCTTCAAAATTGCATTGGGAACCCTCACCGATGCTACGGAGTTCATGCACTGCCGCTGAGGTTTTCCGTGTAGAAAGAAATCAGTGCACACATGGTTACTCACCGATGCTACGGAGTTCATGCACCCCAGCTGAGGTTTTCCGTGAGAAAGAAATCGGTGCACACATGGTTACACACCGAATTGCAATCATGATGGTACAATCAATTACATGAGAAAATGGGTGGGAAACATGAAACGGTAGACAAATTATTCTCTCTTATTTTATCTAATCCTGTTTTTCTTTTCAGCGTCTGGATAAGAAGATATTTATAGAACGGACTTACGTACGTGCTTCACATTCAGTGTTATTCCTCGCCTTTGTTTTCTCTGATTTCCACCATTTGCTTTGTATTCACTGTATCAGAATAACATTGCTCTTTAAAAAACTTGGATACTCCGAATAGAGTTAATTCCTTTTTTCATGTTTGTTGGCCTACACGCTCTGATATAACCCATGAAAGGCTCGCATTAGGTTGAAACTGCGTGACTCGGCTTAAAGAGGCTTTCTTCTTCTTTTCGTTCGTTCTTTACGACCAATTTTAATAACTCTGTGATATGTTTGATCTTTGCCAAGAACGTGTATAAGTTGCACATTGGTTTGGTAGGCCCTAAACTCATAGACTACTACACATTTAGGACACATGCATCCGATTTCAGCTAAACCTCATTAGACGCCTCTTACATGTATGGCAGGTAACAGTGGTTCTGTTCTTTACACCCCAAATTTGGGCCCTGGTAACCACTCTGACGAAAGAGGCTTTAATCCTCTATATAACGAACAAGCACTAACATTTCTCTTTGAGGCTCACTGTTTGTTGGTAATCTGTTTATGTGATCAAACAATTTTATTTGTTGTTTCTTGGTTAAGTTCAATACTGATGTTGTATCCACTTTTTTTTCTAATGTCTTCATTTCTAAACCAGTCACTTCTTGTTAATCCCAGCATTCTGCGTAGACACTTCATTTCTATCGTGACTAGTTTTCTTTCATCTTTTAATAACCGTGTCCAGGTTTGGCACTGATATCATATTATTGTGAGAAAGATTGCGTTGAACAATGCGCTTTTGCCTACCTGCAAGGCAGCAGGTTGCTATTTTCTTTTGGAGTATCGAGCCAGGAACTTCCTCCGGGTTGTTGGGACATCATCTACCCGGAGTTAATTGTCTTTCTTTGGACTACTTCGTTTGCCTACCGTCCAGTTTTGTGCATCTTAGAATTGCTAGGCTTTGATTGTCCCCAATCTAACTACAGGGCAGTAGTGGTTCCCTGCGAGCGGAAACGCGCACTGGATTCAAGCCTCTGCTGGGCCTTCCAGTTTTTCTGCACATTTTGATGATCCACTCACCTCTACGCCTGCCACGGTCCTTCGTCGCTCCACCATCAGCATCGTGCACGTCACGCCCACCGGTGGACCCACCCGTGCATCGTCCGTATGCGTGCCCGCTCTGCTTTGGTGCCTGCTCACCGTGTCTATTAGTTCTCACCGTGCACACATTCACTATGTCTCTAGACTGTCCTGACACGGAGCCCAACTCGGGCCTCCACCTCAGGCTCCGAGTTTCGCACTATGTGGGCCAATATGCAACTCATCTCGAACCCCCACCTCCGGGCCCAAGTTTTGCTCCACGCGGGCCCACGTCTCTTGTCTGGATGCACCGCTGGGAATTCAGTTGTGCCCCACCTAAGGGCACCAATTTCCGCCCTTGTGAGCCCACGTGAAACTCAACCAGGTCTCCACCTCCGGGCTCGAGTTTCGTCTCACGCAGGCCCACGTCTCTTCTCTGGATGCACCCCTCCTTCCTTTATGTTTATCCATTCAGCATTTCCCATCGGCCGGGATAGATGTGCATTAATAGTCACTCTGGGATTCTGCTCGTCTGTGTTACGAGCGGATCTCATCCAACGTAACTACGTCTGCATCCCTACTTATACCAGAGTAGCTCTCCCTCGATCCCTACCCGACACTTTACGGTGTGTATACGAGTAAGACGCCATCCTAGAACAAGCTTGTGTGCTCCGAAAGACCGAGAAATGTTCCTAATCCGGAACGACCTCACAGTCAGAAAGGGCGTACAGTGTAGACTCACTGTTTGCGTAGATGACAAATCCCAAATAGACGGCAAAAGATGATAGTAAAGGCGTAGATCCAAACCAAAATATTCGTCACAATGGATCGTTCTAGGGTAAGTTACCCTAGTAAATAAACAGCTTGCTGAAATCGCTTGGGCAAGCCTAGTCACCATGGGCGCATAATCGCACAACGTAAAACAAACGTTCTTGTCAAAGATCAATTATATATCACAATCAGAATAATAAAATAAAGCGAAGAACGAACGCAAGAAGAACGAAGGAGCCATGGCGCTGTTGAAAGCAACCTTAAAGAACCATAGCACTGTTGAAAATAAGCACTTAAAGAACCATAGAGCTGTTGAAAATAAGACTAAGAACCATAGAGCTGTGAAATAAGCACTTAAAGAACCATAGAGCTGTTGAAAAATAAGCACTTAAAGAACCATAGAGCTGTTGAAAAAAACACAATTAAAAAGCCATAGCGCTGTTGAAAAGTCGTTTTAAAAGAACCATGGGCTGTTGAAAACAAACACTAGTGCATCTGTTGAAAAACAAACACTTAAAGGCATTGGCGCTGTTGAAACAAACACTTAAAGTCATTGCTTTGAAAAACACTAAAGAACATTGCGCTGTTGAAAAGCACATGCTAAGAACCACGGACTGTTCAAAGGCAAATCAGAAGAAAGGAATTATGAAGAAAACTGAAAATATGAAGACTTTGCTATAAGATGGAAGATTACAGGAAGTACATAAATAGAAGACTGGCAAAATGTATTACCATAACAAGAGATAGCACATGTTGCTATAAGTTGGGGGGTTCTAAGGCGCAATTTTAGGAAAACGTCGCGCCAGGTTTAGTGCGCTGGCACTATTCAAGATCTTACTCCATCTCCACGTGGTGACCCTGGAAACAAACAGTGGATCCTGTCTAGCTAAGCGGGCATGGATCGAGGTAAAGCTACCGGTAGAGGTAGTAGTGCAAGCACGGAGAAGTAATGCAGGTCCAAAAACCCTGAACAAAATGCGCGCATCTCCTGGCCGATGTCCGATGAAAAGTTACCCAAATAGTTGCTGAGATGTAAGAAATAGTAACGTACGGATTGTCTGTGAACGAATGCCAACTCCCCTGGAGTAAATGGCCGCACTAAAATTGCAAGCTGTGGGTAAGAATCAATGAAAACGATGCGTAACGAATCAACGTTCTCGGCAAGTGTCTCTGAAATCACTGTAACGTATCGTGATGACACACGGGAAGATTGCGGTAAACTCTGTATCAAGGGCCTAGAGCAGATACATTTACTGGGTAAGGTTGGACAATCGCAAATCCTAAAGTTGCGATTTAGTGCCTAACGAAACTACCCTTCCTGGGACAAAAGGGCAAGGTACTATTGCAATAACAACTAACATTCCCGGAAGAACTGAGGTGGGTGATGTTGGCGAGCGAAAAATTTCAGTTGCGTTGCTAGCGCCGATTGAAACGACCCCCTAGAATATATGTGTGCAGCCCTTGTACAGTGTTTCCCAGCGTCAGGGACAATGCAGAGGAGACATTGCAAATTGCTAAGTGCCGACATGCGCCCCGAAACGTCTGAGAGTACTCCTACTCAGGAATAAACTCACTGTGGATAGAAAAGTAAGGCCGGTAAGGCAAAGGATTGACTGGTACAAACCCAAGCATTGGCTAAGGGCAATACTTTTCAGACGCCGATCATCCTACACAGAGTAATATGACGTCCAAACACTATGGCTCAGATCATATAAAGGCCAATTAAACAGTCAAAAAAGATCGTTTGCATGAAACGCACATGTGTCTCCAATGACTGAGAATGTTCCTAATCCGGAACAACCTCATTTAGTCAAAAAGAGCGCATATTGTAGACATACTCTTTGGTGAAGATCATAAAACCCAAATATACGGCGTAAAAAGAAGCTCAAAGGAAATTACTTTCCAGAACAGCTCAAACAATAAGACAAAATAAATATAGCGAAAACAAAGGTAATGAGAAATAATCATAAATTTGAGAACCTAATTGTATTACAAAATGAAATCATAGAGGTAGTCCAGGATTTTGTATACTTGGGAAGTACAGTATCGCCAGATGGAGATTCAGAAAATGACTCAACACATAATACACAAGTTGGAGACATTTCAGAGTAAATGTTTAAGAAGAATCCTGCAAATTGTTTGGCCAAATACCATAACAAATGAAGAGCTTTTGAAACGAACCAACAGTGCATCCTTGGAGACCATCATTAAGAAGATGGAGGTGGTTTGGACATGTATCTCGTATACCATTGGGGGCATTGGCTAGGACAGATCTCAGATGAGCAGCGGATGGAAAGAGAAGGCCTGAACTTTCAAAGGAAACATGGAGAAGAACGGTGGAGAGAGAGCTGAAGGAGTGTGGGAGACGGTTGGTAGAAAAGCAGCAAAACGGCAACAGTGGAAGTCTCTTGTAGAAGCCTTATGTGTCAATCGGGACACGAAGTGGATATAGAAAAGATACGGCGAAAAATGATCGTAAAAAAGCAATGAATACAAGAAAGGTGACCGTTCCAATGACTAGCCCTAGAAGGGTCGAGAATGCTCCTAAACCCTAGCGACCTCACCAAGTCAGCACAAAGTGGTTAATGCTTCTTGGCATAGATCCAAGCCCAAATATACGGCATTAAAGATCATTAAAGAGTGTTTATCATACGATGCATACAGCACGACCTCACCAAAGTCAGGAAATCCGATTGAGAAGTCATCCGATACTATGCCTTCCGTCATGAAACACATACTATGTCATCCGTCATGCAAACACATATGTCATCCGTCATGCAAACACATATGTCATCCGACATGCAAACACATATTATGTCATCCGTCATGCAAACACATACTATGTCATCCGTCATGCAAACACATATGTCATCCGTCATGCAAACACATATTATGTCATCCGTCATGCAAACACATACTATGTCATCCGTCATGCAAACACATATGTCATCCGTCATGCAAACACATATTATGTCATCCGTTATGCAAACACATATTATGCCATCAGTCATGCAAACACATACTATGTCATCCGTCATGCAAACACATACTATGTCATCCGTCATGCAAACACATATTATGTCATCCGTCATGCAAACACATATTATGCCATCCGTCATGCAAACACATACTATGTCATCCGTCATGCAAACACATACTATGTCATCCGTCATGCAAACACATATTATGTCATCGTCATGCAAACAATATTATGCCATCCGTCATGCAAACACATACTATGTCATCCGTCATGCAAACACATACTATGTCATCCGTCATGCAAACACATATTATGTCATCCGTCATGCAAACACATATTATGTCATCCGTCATGCAAACACATACTATGTCATCCGTCGTTCAAACACATACAATGTCATCCGTCATACAAACAAATACTATGCCAACCACATGTTTGCGTTGTAAATCAGAGTAATATCAATTAAACAAATGATAAATAAATATACAGAAAACAAGTATTACAGGTCTCAGAAGAAAACAATTGACCAAACACAGGATTAGAACCACAAACTTTTATTTCTTACCACACCCATTGCCTAGCTCTGCAGACAAGCTTACCACACCCATTGCCCAGCTCTGCAGACAAGCTTACCACACCCATTGCCTAGCTCTGCAGACAAGCTTACCACACCCATTGCCTAGCTCTGCAGACAAGCTTACCACACCCATTGCCTAGCTCTGCAGACACGCTTACCACACCCATTGCCTAGCTCTGCAGACGAGGCGTTTATTTTTCAGAGCAACAACCAGCTAGCTCCCGTAATAATATATTATTTTAGAATTAGAAAATATGAATGAAAATTGTCCATTTATCTGTAGACCGCAGGTTGGATTTAAGATGTCTATAACTTCTCATTTGTAAATTCAAGAATGCGGGAGGTAGGTGGACCAAATTTCTGTCCTCCCTTGTAAAACGTTGGTTACATAAACATGGCCCACAATAAAGCCCTTCTTTTTAGTTAGATTCAAAAAGCAAAAGCTATTTGCGTTGCCGTGTTCCATTAAAGTATAGATAGAAAACAAGACAAATGTTCAAGATGACGAAATGATACCGGGAATATACTATACACATTACATAACTGTGTTGTTGATGTTGTTGTTGCTATGTCCCTTTGATAGAAGAGACAACACAAGGACTTTATTCACAATTTTAGACATGCTAGATTTGTAATCTACTCAAATAACTGTATTATTACTTTTCGACGGATGAACAAATACTTATGTATGATAGCAAATCATGGACAATAAGCAAACAAGCAATAAGATCATCGGAAGGCACATAGATGTGGTTTTACAGAAGAATGATGAAAATTCCAAAGACATCGAAAGAAACCAAATGATGAAGTTTTAAATCAGGCATGCACACAGAGAAGCCTTATCAAAATAATAAGAATCAGACAATCAAGGTTCTTCTGGCATATAATTCAAAGAGAAGATTTAGAACATTTGGTGACAATAGGTAAAATTCAGGGAAGGAGATATCGGTGCAAGACAGACGGAGAAGATGTTGGATGGTCTGACATCGTGACTCAACAAAAGATCGAAGTCAGAACTGATTAGCTTCACCACGGAGAGAAAGAGAGAGAGAGAGAGAGTTGTGGAGAGACATGATCGCCTACGTCGGCAGGCATGGCACTTGATTTATTGATTACTTCTCTATGTGATTACAAGTACAAAGAAGATATCCATACACTTTGATTTTGTAAAAGTTATCAGAGAAAAGAAGACAAAGGTAACACATTCTAATTTAATGAAAACTGAAAATGTTGTTGATATTCTCCAAGTTAGATAAATAATAACAAATTTTGTTGTTGTAAGATTGTAGATAATCACGAATGAGATCAGATCTGTGAACCAGAACTTCTTGAAAGGAGAGTTGTACATCAAAAGTCGTCTCCCATTGTTGATAGTATTCAACATTAGAGAAAATCAGTCACAGCTAGAGCAAGCAGCTGGATGTTGGTGGATGACTTGCATAATCCACTGTTGACTACGTTTGTATCACTCACATTTCTCATTAATCCAACAATAATATCAACAGGGATAACTACCAGATCTTCATACTTTATTATACTTGAATATAAATTACTGATTTCGTGATTTCTCTACTTCGAGTTATTGTAACAATAGTTACAGAAGATGATTCTTGTACATGGGTTTTACTACCAGCCATCTTGTGTCACTCTCTCTCACTTCAGATAATGGTGACAGAACTACAATGTACTTGATTGTCAGAAAGTTTTTCCTGGAATAAAAGATATTTCAATATTATTACTTCATACACCTTTACAATTTGCAACTGATTTTAACAATGACTAAAATTGTTCAATATTATTTTCTTTGTAAGATAACATCTGTGGAGATTTGAACGTGAAACGTTCAATATCTTTTCATCTTTAACCTTCATATCGACCACTTGTTAACCACTCCGTGTGATTTGTATGTAATCCGAGCAAAGACTGATTGCAGGTTGTGCCAGTTATCTCCTACAAGTAGGCAAGACATCTGATTTCTGCGATGATTTCTATTTACTAGGTAACTTCCTAGGTCCTACATCAATCGCCTCTTACGACATGCCTTGTAGGTCGCAGTGGTACTTTTCTTTGCTTCCCTTGTGGGTCCTGGCAGCACACAGGCGCATAAAACATCAATTTTGCAAAAAGTGTAACAAGGAAATGTTAATGAACGCCAGAATATGATTTTGTTTTCACATCTAACTTTCAGTTATCTTTGTTGTCATTCCAGTTGTTTTTGTTATGTTGTTGGATTTTGCGGGAAGGCTTTCATGTATTGTTGTGTTCTACTATTTGACCTTTCTGACAACTAGTAAACAACACCAGAAAAGACAGTCACCAACATCAGCATAAGAAAGAAAGTTGGCACAGAACCTTACTTGAATTAAATTGAGAAACAGAGTGATTTGGCCCTTCAATAATATATATTCTGTCATACACATTCACAGAAGCAAAGCTAGCAAGATTTACCTGACACCAGATTAACATTCACTCTCACACAATAAATATAAACACCAGTACCACAACAGATACATTAGTAAGACCAGTTCCCATGTGGTGCCGGGGCCCGCAAGGGAAGCACATAATAGTACCACTATCACCTACAATGCATGTCGTAAGAGGCGACTGATGTAGGGATGCTACCGTAGTAAATAAAAAGCGTCGCATACATTGGATGAGCTGGCCTACTTGTAGGCGCATAACTGGTACAACTCTTAGGCTCAGATCACATACAAATCACACATAGTGGTTAACTAGGGGTCGATATGGAACGTTCGAAGAAGAACCCCCCTAAACAGCTGACTTTACTATAACATCAGTCATTCACTTTCACAGAAGACAAGTTTGCAAAACTAGCCAGACACCAGATTAACATTCACTTTCACAGAAGACAAGTTTGCAAAATTAGCCAGACACCAGATTAACATTCACTTTCACAGAAGACAAGTTTGCAAAACTAGCCAGACACCAGATTAACATTCAATTTCACAAAACAATTTTAAATTAGTCAGACACCAGATAACATTATTAAGAAGAAAATTTGCTTACCAAACAGAACTTCCTTAACTCTGTCTTAGCTAACCCCTCATACAACAGTTTACTTCCAGCATCAGTTCATCCACATTTCACAGAAGACAAGTTTGCAAATTTACCTGAACTAGATTAACATTCATTCACAGAAACAGATTTGAAATTACAAGATGAAGATTAAATATCAATTTAAAAAATAAACGCACCACACATATACATTAGTAAGACCAGGTACCCAAACGACTCCTAACTGTGTCTTTGCTAACCGCCATACAACTGATTTTACTTCAGCATCAGTCATCCACATTCACAGAAGACAAGTTAGCAAGTTTTACCTGAACTAAGATTAACATTCAGTCTCACACAACAGATATATGTAGTTATCAAGATGAAATAGAGTCAATATATCTATTTTAAGATACACGCACTCCCCATAAAAACCCGAATAAATTTCGTGATGTCAATGATAAAATAAACGAAATTGTTAGTTTAATCACACAGTTGTGCATTTGTCTTCCCAGTTATTTCAACAACGCTTATAAGATAAAAATGTTAAATTTACTAGACTCAACAATGGTTTTTCTCGAACGATCAGATTGAATATTAAACAATTATCTAAACTGTTTAATCTATATTCTTTCACAGTTCTTTCGACAGCGCCAAGGTACGAAGAAATTTCTAGAACGCGTTTTTGTGTGCTCTTAGTACACTCAGTAAAATAATTGGAAGACAAATTTTTCATAAAACCTTAATATCGTTCATTGATATCTGAATGGATATAAAACTATTTTATATCTTCGCAATTGATAATGAATGATAAATTGGTATCTCTATCAAAGATCTAACACTTCCACGGAATATATCACAGATTATCTTAACCTAATCGGATAATGATTCAACGTAGGAAGAAATGATTGAATAAATTGATTGCAAAATGGGGATAAACGACTGATCGATATTAAACGTTTGGATCTGTATGCTGTCGTTTAAATCAAACAATAAAATCGAATTTCCTGACAATTTGATTTTAGAAATCGTCTGTGAAAGACAAATATCTTAGGTTTATTTAGTGAATACTAGTTCCGTGATTTTATTAGAAGTAGACAGATTGTAGTTTATCAGTTTAACATGATGAAGATAACGTGTGTGATAATAGTACATTACAATATCACTGATATGATGAAATTAAATTATTAGATGATGGTTAAATTATTCATTCACTGGCTTCCCCATACAGCACGCTCGCATGCATTATATATATATATATATTTATATATACACACTTAACTGTTATAGAACAATGGTCTCCTTTGGTATACGTCTTCTGTGGTAGTATTTGACTTGTGGTGTAGTGGCAAGTGGGGCAATGACCTGTTATAACACTGTCGTAGCCGATAGTGGTTGATGAAGCGGTTGTAAAGTGTCCGACGGTTGTTGTGGTGAGCTATGATGTTAATAATAGCCGTCTGTCGCGAGAGATGATGACAACAGTTTCAGACGTGTGCTGCTGCACCTCGCTGGTGTGTGCGGAGGTGACTTTAGAGTATATGGTGTTATGTCTTGCATGACAAACGTCAGGGAAGTCGATGGTTTGACTGATTGACTGATAGAACTCCATCATCTTTGCACTGCGGTGAATAACTATGCTACGATCTCTTTCCTACTCAGCAAGCGCTCACGACCCTGTTGCATTGACAGAGGTTCTCCGATGAAAATGGTGATAATTTGTGTAGGAATACAATTTTAATCTTTAATGAATTTTAACAGGGGAGCACTTTTATCTATTTTCAACTACTAAGGTCTCTTTTAGGTGCTCAACAAACACTTGGCACCTACGTTTTATCATCCATCTCCGACAGGATTAGAAACTCGATTTCAATTTCGGTTTTTTTCAGGAGCTATACCTTTGACGATTGATTAATACTTATTAATGCTATCACAAATGTGTTGTTATTGATACAATTTCATTCAAACTATACACATTAAAATTTATAATCAGTACAGTTAAAACATTATGCAGCTGTTATTAGCATAATATAAATATGTATTGTTTTGAGAGAATTGTATTCACTACTTTCTAATTATACTTTTTTATATTTTAATATATTGACTACCCCAATTGAAAGACTCGTTCAGGATGAATTAATTGTAATTAGTTTATATTATTCCGCGAATGTTTGTGCAAATTGAACTGCAATTTTAACTTGCTTACTAAAGAAATTTGACGAATAACATGTATTTGTGTAGACAAAGAAATGAACACTTTTTAAGAGATAACAAAATGCAAAAGAATAAATTGAGAATTGGTAACTGTCAAAAATATTCATGGTAAATTGTGTACCAATTTGACTATGAAACAAATCATGGTGCAGTCGGCGTCACATCGCCGAACAGGACAAGAAAAAGGATGCAGACTGCGGCACTTACTAGTGAATAAGTTAATCAACATAGGAACAGTGTTTTCCTATTATGTTTTCACGTTTCAGTTTTGAATTTAAAAATTAACCTTATTATCAGCTGTCTAATTATATTATCTTAGTTCTGGATCTGCACAAAAACTGTATTATCAGTTTTCTGAACTTGGGATTGAATATCACGTATATGAAAAATTACCAGCACTGCTAACCAGCACAATAAGATTGGAACACTTCAAGTAAATTAGACTGACATAGGCGGAAACGTCGCGTAGATCGCTTCCCCTGTTAAAATGAAGCAGGCATGTAACTAAATGAATCATATGCGTGATTGCGAAAAAAAAACTAACAATAAACAAAGTCCTTGTTCGTGCTGACGATTTGTTATTTCTTCTGTTTGAGGTTAAATTCTGACGCCGTCGCATAGTAACGGTTACTTTGACACCAATCAGAACACAGCCAAGAACGACAATTATTGTAGGAACTATAGGAACGATATATCCATTATAATTATCTACATAGAAGCTCATGCCACTACCTTCCCATCCATTCTGCTGCGATATAAAACCTATCCAACCGTCAAAACGCTTGTAGTAACCATAAGCTAGACTGTACCTAAGCTGACCTACAACTATCGGGGGTGTATTTATTAGGAAAGAAAAGATAATCATATACTTTGCTCTTTTAGGAGTTACTAAACTTGAAAATCTGAGAGGCAAGAAGACAGCAATAATACGTTCTAATGTGATGGCAACTGTTAATGTTGTTGATATTGCCGAAGCCAGATTAGAAACAAAGAAAATGACCATCATCAGGTTGTAGACAATCACAATTGAGTTTGAAGTAGTCCCGAACCAAAATTGCTCCACTGGAGAGTCGTACATCAAAAGGTGTCCAATGTTGATTGCATCTAACATAACGGAGAAGTCAGCTACTGCTAGACCAAGCAGTAGAATGTTAGATGGCTTGTTTAATCCATTCTTAACCATGATGACACCACTCAGGGCATTTCCCACTAATCCCACAATAGCAATGGCTGGCATGATGACAAGATCTGCATATTTCGTTAGAATTAGATACAAATTATATATAAGACGAAATTCGTTGCTTAGAGTTGTTGTTGCCACACTAGATGCAGTAGAAGTGTTGTAGTTTCCGTACATTTTCTGTGATGTATTCCTTATCGTTTCAGAGAATGACAACATGCGATAATGACGATAGCTGTAAGAATGATGTCCTGTAATATAAATGAGATAATTATGTTTTAAAATATATATATATAAAGAAGAGATTATAAAGAGAATCTTCTGCGTTCTCACTAGATTGGGATTTTGGATTCTCTAATAAAGGCAGCCGTCTGCCTCAGATTATCAACCACACCATACAGTTGCTCAGGATGCTAGTATAAGTGGGCCACCTCTTTCTTCTCAAGTCTGCATTCTGGAGGCAGTTCTGTAGGATATAATTCCTATGATTTTTGCTTCCCGTTTGTGCCGACCTCTTCCCGCAGTAAGTTTTGGCCACCCTCGTGATGGTAGGTCTGACATTCTTACTGCTGGCTAAATCTCAGAGGCAGGTTGGCGACCGTAGAATCCGTTATCCCGTTCCTCATTGTGAAGGGTCGTTACGCCATGTTATGCGCATTACGGCCTGGTGCGTCCGTTTTCTGCAAGCATTTGTTTCGGGTTAGCATTCCCTAGAGGACACGTGTATCCGATTTCAACCAAACACCACATAATCACCTCTTACGACATGCGTGGCATGTAACAGTGGTTCTATTCTTTACACTCCAAATTTGGGCCCCAGTAACCACTCGGGTGAGAAGAGAATAGGAATAGACAAATAATACATTCAATGATATTAATAAATTATTCCCAACTAAACAGATACAAAACAAGCTAAGATGAAGATTATTCAATTGCTATTACGAACGGTAAAAATAAACCTCACCGTTCACAAAGTAGTGACAAACTCATCATCATCATCATCAGGTGTCACGCCTGCTGGCGTAGACGATCATGTATCTCCACAAATCCCTGTCTTTGGTATTTGCTATCAACTCAGATGTTGACGCTCTACTGTGCCATAAAGTCAGGCTATCCAAAATTTTCCTTCTCTGTCTTCGCTATCCTCGATTTTACCGATTGTCACAATGTGTTCTAAACCACTGAACAAACTACTGAACGTGAAAGTGGTGTCTAGAAAATCAACGACACGTTTACTGTGGTTGATAGGCAAAACACGTAATTGCAAAACTATTTGATTGGCAAAACACATAATTGCAAAACTATTTGATTGGCAAAACACGTAATTGCAAAACTATTTGATTGGCAAAACACGTAATTGCAAAACTATTTGATTGACAAAACACGTAATTGCAAAACTATTTGATTGGCAAAACACGTAATTGCAAAACTATTTGATTGGCAAAACACGTAATTGCAAAACTATTTGATTGGCAAAACACGTAATTGCAAAACTATTTGATTGACAAAACACGTAATTGCAAAACTATTTGATTGGCAAAACACGTAAATGCAAAACTATTTGATTGGCAAAACACGTAATTGCAAAACTATTTGATTGGCAAAACACGTAATTGCAAAACTATTTGATTGGTAAAACACGTAATTGCAAAACTATTTGATTGGCAAAACACGTAATTGCAAAACTATTTGATTGGCAAAACACGTAATTGCAAAACTATTGGATTGACAAAACACGTAATTGCAAAACTATTTGATTGACAAAACACGTAATTGCAAAACTATTTGATTGGCAAAACACGTAATTGCAAAACTATTTGATTGGCAAAACACGTAATTGCAAAACTATTTGATTGGCAAAACACGTAATTGCAAAACTATTTGATTGGCAAAACACGTAATTGCAAAACTATTTGATTGGCAAAACACGTAATTGCAAAACTATTTGATTGGCAAAACACGTAATTGCAAATCTATTGGATTGACAAAACACGTAATTGCAAAACTATTTGATTGGCAAAACACGTAATTGCAAAACTATTTGATTGGCAAAACACGTAATTGCAAAACTATTTGATTGACAAAACACGTAATTGCAAAACTATTTGATTGGCAAAACACGTAAATGCAAAACTATTTGATTGGCAAAACACGTAATTGCAAAACTATTTGATTGGCAAAACACGTAATTGCAAAACTATTTGATTGGTAAAACACGTAATTGCAAAACTATTTGATTGGCAAAACACGTAATTGCAAAACTATTTGATTGGCAAAACACGTAATTGCAAAACTATTTGATTGGCAAAACACGTAATTGCAAAACTATTTGATTGGCAAAACACGTAATTGCAAAAAATTATATGATACACTGTGATTGATAGCAACGTTTTGTAAAGGATATGTCACGATTTTCATTTTTTCATATTTTCTAGTTATTTTTGTATGGCCCAAAAACATGGACAATGAACAAAGATTTAGGAGGCAGAATTAAAATGTGGATATTTTGTTTCCCTCCAATCCGGAAGCACTTGAGCTTTTCAACTCTTCGACTCGGTGCCATGGACATCGTAACCCATTTGTTCGGTGTCACGAACACCGTAAATCTTGGAAACCTGTGGCTTTTCTGCCAGTCAGTGGAATAGAACCGCACTCACAGAGGGCTTGTCACCCATCGTCCAACGCGATACGAACACGCTGGGCAGGCTGGCAAAATGTGGTTATATGACACAATTAATCATGTTTCATGGACAGAAAAACAAATAAATAAATTATAGAAAAATATTTGATAAAGGAATAAATTACTACAGGCACTAAAAATCACACAATTAAAATGTTTCAGACACATAAAGAGAAATGACACATTTTTCAAAACTTTTTTATATGTGAAAGTTAAAGAACGGCGATCCAGAGGGATGATCAAATAGTCAAATAGATCTATCCAAATAGATTAGCTACAAATAAGTAAGAGAAAATTGAAATATTTTGGACATATAAAAAGAAATGAAGAGCTGGAGAAGACCATCATGGAAGGGGGTATACCTGCCAGTGGCGGCTCGTCGTTAAGGGCCAGTAGGGCCTGGCCCCACCAAAAATAATGTATAACGTGTATTTATTATTTTATACATTAAAATATAGTAACCAAAAACCATGATTTATCAGGGAAAAAATGTCTGGTCCCATCAACAAAAATGATCACGAGCCGCCACTGATACCGGCAAAGAGAACAAGAAGAAGACCATGTAGAAGATGGATTTAGGATGTGACTGATGGTTTAAACATGACGGATGCAGAGGCGAGACATCTGTCCTGAGAGAGAGAAATTCCGGATAACTGTTGGGGCGACAAAGTTGGGATCAGTACAAGCTATTTCATGATGATGATGAAAGACGGCGATCGAAAGGACGACTTAGACAAAAATTAGAAGGAAACTAACAAGAAATGAACAAATTGTAGCTATGCTGTGTGCAACATCAAGGCACGAGACAGATGATGTTGGAGATCCATTACTGCCAACTTTTGATGTGAAGACGACATCTAATGATAATGAAGATGAATTATTTTTTGTTAAGAGAGTTTCTACATAGAAGTAATAGTTAATACAAAAGTAATCAATGATACATAAGTAATAATTAATACAAAAGTAATAAATGATACCTACGTAACAATTAATACAAAAGTAATACATGAAATGCAACATATGAGTATGCAACAGTGGCCACCAAATTGATACAAAGAACTGTAGATGCCTTAACCTCATGGGCAAACAGATGGTGTATCAGCATCAACACAGATAAGTACAGCACTACACTCTTTACTCTCTCTCTCCCAAACAAAAAGCTGGCACCATTAAAATAAATGGAGAACTGCTAAGAGAAGACAAGCAACCTACCTATCTCGGAGTTACATTCGATGATAGACTGACGTGGAAGCAGCACATCAATAAAGCAGCAGCAAAGGCCAGGAGGAAGTTAGCCATCCTGAGAAAATTAAGTGGAATCACATGGGGCGCCAGTAAAAAATACTTAAAATATTTATCAGCAGGGCATACGACACACTTGGAATATGGGTCAGCTGCATGGTGTCCATCATCAAATACCACATTAGGAGAACTGGATAAGGTGCAAAACCAGGCGCTTCGTGTCATCACAGGAGCAATGAAATCAACACCAATAATGGAAATGGAAAGGAAATACAAGCACTGAAAGAACGCAGACACAAAATGATGACGCAGGCAGAAAAGTTTCTGAGTTGCCAAGCCATCCAATGGAAAATAGATTCCAAAATCTAGCATTGGGGCGGCTGAAAAGAAGCAGCTTTATTCATCAGGCCAAAAGACTGAATAGGCAAACTTCAGACCTACTAAAAGTTGGCATTCCCCTAAAGTCTGTGCCAGAGCAAATCCCTTGGAGAGAGGAGACTGAACCAGAAGTATGTATCCAGACAGAAATTAAAGGAATACTCGACAAGGATGAGCAGAACAGCATACAACGCAAGACAGTCACTCTCAGTTTACTTGGTGAAGAATAGCCACATGATCTCTGGGTCTGGGTATACACGGATGGGTCAGCAGAAAATGCAGTGAAGAATGGAGGAGCAGAAGTGTACATAGAATACCCAAACAACGCTAGAGATGCGATTAAAGTACCGGAGAAATTCTGTCACAACTATGATGCAGAAATTCAGCAATCAAGGTGGCAACTGAAAAACTGTTGAATACCAGACCCGATCCTCAACCTGTTGTATTTTTGACTGATGTAAAATCAGCACTCCAAGCACTCAGTCCAGAAAATTGCCAGGTTTACAGACCCTAGTGTCTAAATTGTCCAAGAAGCGCAGGGTTGTCTTGCAGTGGATACCCTCTCACTGTGGAATACCAGGAAATGAAACATCAGACCGATTGGTCAAGGAAGGTGCTGCAGGAGAGCAACCGGATGTGCCAGTTACCTACCACCAAAAGAAAAGAATGATTAAATCAATGAGAAAGCCACAAATACCAACACAAGACGATTACTATAATATGAGCCGATTGGAACAAGTTGTCATTCTGCGCCTTAGAACAAGACACAATCGACTCCGCAGCCACATGTATACAACATTCAAGATTGGCAATTTAGCCATGTGTACATGTGGACAGGCACATCAGACTGCAGAGCACATACTTCAAGACTGCCCCGAATATGATACACTGAGGCAAACTCACTGGCCTAACGAAACAACACTCGACAGAAAACTACACGGACCTCTGTGTGAGCTACAAAAGACAGTGAAATTCATACAAGAGACAACATTGAATATATAGAGATTTCAAGCGAACGAAAGGAAGGAATGATACATAAGTAATAATTTATACCAAAGTAATAAATGATACATAAGTAATAATTAATACAAAAGTAATAAATGATACAAAAGTATAATTATACAAAGTAATAAATGATACAAAAGTAATAATTAATACAAAAGTAATAAATGATACAAGTAATAATTATCAAAAGTAATAAATGATACAAAAGTAATATTTACAAAGTAATAAATGATACAAAAGTAATAATTAATACAAAGTAATAAAAATCAGAAATCATCAGTTATATCGTGATTTAATCTTATCCTTGTTCTTCCTATTCTCCTTCTTGCCGGAATACTTCTTACCATAATAGTCTTCTACAACATTTCGCGACATTTTTGATGCCTAAAATATCTAATTTTCTCTTTCTTATCTGAATAATTAGCCAAGTTTTTTTTATTTTTAGATATTTCTGGATAGACATATTTGTTCCTTTCTTTGTCAACGATATAAGGAAGATTTTTCTGTAAAACTTATATTCAAAAGCATACACACACACACACACACAATATATATATATATAGCATGCTCTTAATGTTCTGATCTTTGTTTTAATATTAGTTTCATTTCATTCTGTTTTTGCAGTTTATTTTTTTTTGTAAGGCCATGCATGTTCTTCTTTTAATTTATTTCTTCCCAGTTCCATCTCATGTTAGCAGTGAATCAAGATATTATATTCCCAACTGCTCACATTTGCTATTTCCTTCTGTTAATAAGATTCTTTATCCTGCTTGTTTTATCCGTCTTCATTATTTTTGTTTTTGCCATCCGTCGTCATTATTTTTGTTTTTGCCACTATAAGATATAAATTTTGTTTTTCGTTTTTTTTTACCTCCACTTCTATTATTAATTTCTCAATCCCTTTTTGCAATATCGACAGTAACACTATATCGTCAGCATTTCTTAGTTCAGGTATTTCTTTTCCTCCGATTATAAAAGGATCGTATTGTTCTTTTCCGCTATCTTCTGTAATATTTCTCATGATGTTCTCAGCATATATGTTAAACAGACAAGGTGACAGAATGCAGTCGTGCCTGATTCCCTAGCGTATGTCAAACCGATCTGATTTATCATCGCAAGTTCATCGATCCGCCAGTTGATCACTGTAAAGTTCTTTTAAATCTGTATTAAATCCCATTAAAGAAATCCCATTACTTCCATTTTTTTCCATTGCCTTTCTCTAAAATGATTTTAATGTTTGCTCATTATTTCTTTCGCCTCTGTTCATATACAGTTCGCTGCAATTTTCTTTTCCTTTGATGAAAATTTCTTCTTGTTCTGTTGATGACTGTCATTTAACTTTGGTTCAAAAATTACGACCGTTTCTTTTATTTCTTTGAACATTTCCTGCTCTCTCCCTTTCTTCTGGTATTCTTCCAACTTTGTAAAACGGTCTTGTAGGTATTGTTTTTAAAAAAAATCTCTTCTTATCTCTCTCTCATGATCCCGGCCTAGACTGATGAACCAGCTTTTATCATGAATTTACCATCTCTTCTTATGTTATTCCTTATTTCTTTGAACATTTCCTACTCTCTTTCTCTTTCTTCTGGTATTCTTTCAGCCTTGTACAACGGTCTTGTCGGTATTGCTTTTTTTATATCTCTTCTTATGTTATTCCTGATATCTTTTGATATAATTTTTGTAGGCTATCCGATTTTATTCATTTGCTGTTACCTGTGCCGTTTTATCTCTTCCAAAATGATTATATATTATATAGGTATCATTATTTATACTTTCTCACATCATCCCAACCTTTACTTCATTAATTGTGAGAGATATTTTACAACACAACTCAATGTTAACATTTCTTGATGTTTGAATGTTTATTAAAATATTATTTACTCGATCTATAAATGCTAAATGGTTATGTCCAGGGGCGGCTCGTCATTAAGGGACAGTGGGGCCCGGCCCCACCAATAATCGAAAGGGAATAATTTCACCGAATTTCAAATAATAGTGAATACTTCAAAACCCTTGATTTTTCCCAAAAATTTGTGTCTGGCCCCACCAAGAAAAATGACCACGAGCCGCCACTGGTTATGTCTATGAACAATCTGACATATCAGTATCCGACAATCGAAAATAACAGTGATATATCGTACTAAAAAACTGTTTAAACAAATGGATGACCAAAAATAGATAAATTACTGCGCATAAATAGAAGTTCGGATGTTATTGCGATGCTTTAAAAATAACAACAGAGCAACTTAACCCTTTTATTCCGTAATTTGTGTTGCTCCCGGACGCACGCTAATTGCAATATATACTGAAATAAACCAGTATAACGGCTTTAAGACATTTACAAAAATATCTCAAGCCAGTATTTCATTCAGAAAGGTGATGGGTTAATCTTATACACCAGCATGTGACATTAGAGATATTTAATAGATGTTTGATTCCACAGGTTCATAGAATGTTAAGTGATTTGTTGTTTCATGATTTTGTTAGATTTAGAGAGACTGTAGTTTATTTGTGATGATCCGCTAGAATGGGAAAGATCATTGGTTGGATAATAGTACTGTATGCCTACAAAAAACGTTAATTACATTTCCTTTACATGACTTTGCGAATAAACCCCAGCTTTTTAACACTGTTTGTGATTTTTCTAGGCATTATTACGTTCAGTAGTTTGCCATTGCTTTCTGAACAGGTGGTGCCATCGTCCTTTTCAAAATATCCACTGGTAACAATTTGCAACCAAACTGTCCGCAGCGTGATTCGAACTCAGAATAGACCGAGTCACTATCCTCTAGGCCACAGACGCCACCTGAGGCCTACTAGAGAACTGATATTATGAAGTCAAAGTTAATAGATGATGACTGAATCGTTTAATCCCTAGCGCATACATATACCAAACGTATACATAAACAAGAAATACGATTACCATAACAAGAATTACTATAATTAACATACAATTTAACTAAATCAACAGAAGATATTATTTCAAAGCTGCAACAGATTGAGACACACTGTGGTAAAGTTGAAGAAGATTTGATCTTTTGAATGTAATTGTTCCACAGATAAAATGACAGTTAAATGT
The DNA here is from genome assembly GCA_020796225.1 of Arion vulgaris. NCBI lineage: Eukaryota > Metazoa > Mollusca > Gastropoda > Stylommatophora > Arionidae > Arion > Arion vulgaris. Next base: position 61,713,518 of record CM036755.1, on the reverse strand, counting down.
CTGCTACAACAGGGTAAGGTTGCTGGGTAATGTACCTGATACTGAACTGTTCATAAAGACACAATTCTAAAGTTTATATCAGTTATAAATTTCACAGATAGCTAAGCAACAGATGATCAATAGCATATTATACCTATTTTGTGTTACCAGAGCCAAACATGGACAATGAGCAAAGCGCAGTCACAAGAAATAACTACAGTACATGTGGAATGCGTTGCCTGCAAAAGTTACCAACAACACCAGAAAAGACAGAGTCACCAATATAAGCATATGAGAGAAAGTTGGCACAAAACCATGCTTGAATTACATTGAGAAACAAAGAATGAAGGGGTTTGGCCACTTAATAAGAATGTATCCATACTCCACAGTATACATAGTCTTCTACAACAGAACATCGGAAAGAAGGCAAGAGGAAGACCACGAAAAAGATGATTAGATGGCATAGCAGAATCCTGTGAAAGAGCAAAAATAACAATCACCAAAGCCACCAGAACAGCGCAAGTCAAAAACAGAAAACCACAACACTGGGCAACAACCCGGTAGCAGTGTGACGACACTGGGCAACAACCCGGTAGCAGTGTGACGACAAAGAAGAAGAAGAATATGAGTTATATGAGAACTATTATTACAGCATTCCTGATATGTCCAAAAAGGGTAGAAACTGCAGTAAAACTTGGAAAAATAGGTAAACACGTAAAAACAAAGTACTACAGTTTTACAAAATACATAAACAGTGACGATAAACAGCAACGTTTCGACCATTTCGTTGTTCGTTTTTATTCCCAGATTTTCATTAGATAGGTTTATGTTTCAACATGTAATCGTCCATTTGTAGTGTTCCTCGAAATTCGTCATTCTTGTTGTATTGTTTGCTTGATAAAGGCCTTTTGGTCGAAACGTTGCTGTTTATCGTCACTGTTTATGTATTTTGTAAAACTGTAGTACTTTGTTTTTACGTGTTTACCTGATATGTCCATAGATGTTCCGATCCCAGGCTCAACAAATCTAGCGGTGTCAGTGCTCAGGATGTTCTGGACTACTAGTTGTATGCGTAGATGGTTACTATAGTCTGTTCAACTTGTCATGCCCACAGATAAAAACTTGTATCTTTGTAACCATTTGATGAAATAACTTTAAACTTGCATGTGAACTACACATGTTCCCGACGCTACCAAATATTTTTGCCATTCAAACAATCATACCATCTAGAAGTTTCCTTCTTTGTGCTATATATTTAACGCCTTTGTTGGCATGGTTGAAGAAAACTCATGTTTACAGCAATTTAATACATTGATGACAAAAATAGCAACATTCAGGGAGAAATTCACGGTTTTTGAAAAGTTCTTGCATTTTTCGGCCACCATAACGACTCGGGCTTGAGCTTGGTAAAGAATTGACGTCATTAGTGCGAGACGGACATTTAGTTAAAGGCGTATATCGAAATTAGTGTGAAGTTATTTTGTAATATTGTTGACTTCTATATTGTTGACAGTCATTGATTTAACATACATAATGAGTTTGAAGTGCAAATTTATTAAAATGCAAAAAGTGTCATTAATGTTATACGCGCATTTCCGACATTATTAAAAAAAACCCAATAATAGAACTATGTCTACATTTCTTGTTTATTTCATGACACCCCGTTTAGGAACATGGACATCGGATCCTGCTCGTATATGCCGGGATTACCCCAGGGTTCTCCTCTATCACCCGTGTTGTTTAATATTTACACAGCAAATGTAGCTAAAATTCAGCCAACCGGATTGGGTCGGACATTGACATTTGCAGATGATATCTTAATATATAGGACTGGGTCAGATAGACGAGAGATGGTTGACGACATTCAGAAAACATTGCATACCATCTCGGGTTGGTGTAGAAAGTCTCGCTCTCAGGTCAATCCTGAAAAAGCGTGTATGTTGTGGTGCTCGTTGAATAATCACATCGTCAAGGCTGACTTACCCTGTGTAATCTTTGATGAACATACCATTGAGCGCAGAGACAGGCTTCGCTATCTTGGAATAACCTTTGATCGTAGTCTATCTTTCAAACACCATATTGCACAGACGATACAACGGTGCAAGCGTGGTCTTGCGGCTCTCAAAGTTATGGTGGCCGCACACCTTGAGCAGAGACTACTTGCCCTTTTGTTCGATCGACTGGTAATGTCAGTGGTAGATTACGGACTCGGAATTCTTACGATATCAAGATCACAATGTGAACGACTTGAACGGGTTCAGAATGAAGGTATGCGTATAGTTCTGGGCTGCACTAGAGATACCCTCTTGTGAAGATGAGATATATGCTTGGCCTTCTGTCACTACGCTCCCGTCATGCAATCGCCCAAACCAAGGCATATATGCGGGTTACTTCGGATAAGAGACATCCACTTCACAGGAACACTAATGATGTTAAGGGCACGAGAATCAAGCGTGGCATGTCGTGGATGGCCCAGGCTGAGAGAACGATTGGCCAGGTGACTACGGTTGCGACTCTACCAAAAGGGAAGAATGGATCCCAACAGATGGAAGCATGATGAACTATCTCAACGTTATCATTACTCTTGGAAGAGAATGTAGAGATTGGGGCAACATGAAGGCTGATCTCGCAGTTAAGCAGCTGATAGAAGATAATGCAAGGGATGATGATGTTGTTGTATATACCGATGGGTCGGTTCAACGTGGTGAGAAATCCGGCTGGGGTTTCTTGGCTAATGCGCATGGTAGGGTTGTTGCAGAGCGAAGTGGGGCATACAGGACAACTACTTCTAGTATGAGGATGGAGGTTGAGGCCGTTACTGCTGCCCTCCATTGGATTTCTGGGACTTCATTTACTGGGGCAGTTGTTGTATCTGACTCTCAGTCGATGCTTCACAAGATCCAGAAGGGCAGGTTTCGGTATGAGTGGATGTCGTCTATAGAAGTTTCTCACCTCCAGCGGCTTACGTGGATATACTGTCCTGGGCATGCGGGTGTTTACGGTAATGAGAGAGCGGACAGGCTTGCATCAACAGCATCGATTGTTGGGGAGTTGAAGATGGATAAGGGGATATTCTTCGGTCTCTTCGAGACTCTCTGTTAGATGAGGACACTAAAATCGATGTTGAATCGATCAAGCGATTTAAGCAGTTTGGAATTACCCTTTGTTCAAGTCGAACTGGATGCCTGAGAGGCAGAGTGAGAGGTGTGTTTAATCAGCGAGCCACAGGAACCATCAGTATGCATACTCTTCGATATCTGTTGGGGAGACTGAGCACCTATGGGTTTGCCCGGAGTGCAATGACGTCAGTTTAGTAACCAATAACCAATAACCAATAACCAATTCATGACACCATTGTAGTATCAACATTGGCCCCATGTATGAGCTGGGATAATACGCCTTTGAATGAGACTTGTCATCAAATGTCATATGTGTGCGTTTACTGTAAAAACTAAAATGCTGTATCAGACTTGCCAAATATGCCGCCAACATCAAAGGAAACCGTTATATTACAAAATCCAGGTTTCCTATAGCAATTTCTTCCATCAGAAATTTGCGTCGGTATAATTCTAAGATTGTGTGCAAAGTTTCGCTACTGTGGAATAGATGGTTTTGCTACAATTCGCATTGGACTGTGGGCATGAGTTGTTGAACGGACTATAGAGTCTGTGTTGAGTTCGGAGCTGCGAAGAGTCACCTTTACTTTTTTTTCCCGGACATGCGGGAGTCATGGGAAATGAACGCACAAACAGACTTGCGAGCACAGCTACATTGGCAAGCGGTAGAGCAATAGACATTGTTGATATAATCAATGCCATTAGGGAGACGCTTCGAATAGTCGGTCCATGTGGTGATTTGGACTCTACATATATAACCCAACTGCAGGTACTTATAGTCAAACGTGGTGTTGATAGATTTAAACATATACGGTGAGTAGACATTATTTCATTAACCAACACAGAACTGTCAGTCTCCTTCTGCAGACTTATGTACTTAAGTTGAAATCGGAGAACTTATGTGCTTCTTCCTTGTACAACGAGGATGATCTCATGACTAACATAACTAACTTCAAGCTAATGCGGAAGATAACATTGATCTAAAAGGGAAAAAAATATGAAAAGGTGGGATGATGGCTTCTGTTATATAATAAATATAATACACTGATGCAGTGGCGGCTTGTGGTCAGTTTTATTGGTGGGGCCAGACACAAATTTTTCAGAAATATCATGGTTTTTGGGGTATTTACTATTATTTGTCTATTCCGGGAAGTTATTCTCCTTTTTATTATTGGTTGGGCCGGGCCCCACTGGCGCTAAGTGACGAGCCGCCCCTGCACTGATGGATCGGTAGTTCGTCAAGAAAAGTCTGCATGGGCTTTCTCTGCAAGCTCATGTGGCAGAATAGTCAAGGAAGCCAGTGGTGCATTTAGTATGACAACAAGCAGTATGACAATGGAGGTACTGGCGGTGACCAATGCACTACTCTTGCTAGAGTCACAAAACTACACTCATGCGTGCATTCTGAGTGACTCATTGAGGATGATCCGAAAGGTAGAGGCCGGTTCGGTGCGTAGGCAATGGACTGAATCACTGCAGGCGTCAACAATTTGCAGAATTACACTTGTCTTTGTTCCGGGGCACATGGGTGTCGTTGGCAATGAGAGACAGACAGACTGGCTGGCTCTGCCGCCATAGCAGAGGGCCAGTCAATGGACAGAACTGACATCTTGAACGCCCTCATAGAGCGTGATCGCAGAGATCTTCATCTAAACCGATCCATGTCAACTACTAGATTGCGGGAGCTGGGTTTGAAGATTGGTATGGCAAGAAAAGAACAGTACGACAGATATATGAGTAGGCTCATCAATCAAAATCGGACTGGTACGGTCAGTCACTGAACGCTGTTGGCGATATTGCGAAGGAGATCGGAGTACCTATGGACATGTCCGGAGTGCAATGAAAATATTCCAAACTGAAACTGAAACAAATATGGTAAAGCTGTAAGGTTGGCTTCTGTTATATAACAAATATGGTAGGGCTCGGACGTTGGCTTCTGTTATACATGGTGTTCAAGATAAATACAGCCCCATTGACAAATTGAAAGTTGACAGTTACACAGTGAGTGGTGTTTATTTACTATTTAAACCGGTTCTGACTAGCTCGTCCTACGTCACATTTGTTCATCGCCCTTCCCGCACTACAATTACATACCGTCACACAACCTTGACCTATACTACGTCATAACTGAACCTTCTCATTTTCATACATATATGCCAGATTAGCTCCATTCACAGGCTGCTTTTATCTTGAACACCCTGTATAACAAATATTGTAAAGCTCAAATGCTGGCTTCTGTTATATATATATATATATATATATATATATATATATATATTTCGATCCAGAAGCACTTGAGCTTTCAGCTCTTCGGCTCGGTGCCATGAACACCGTGTATCTGAAATGGTAACCTGTGCTTTTCTGCCAGCACGGAATTGAACGCACTCACAGAGCACTAGTCACACAGTCCAAATGCGTTAGAACGCTGGGAGTATCGGCTTTTGTTATATAACAAATATGGTAAAGCTGTAAGTTTGGCTTCTGTTATATAGCAAATATGGTAACTCTCGGATGCTGACTTCTGTCATAAAATAAATATGTATCTAAAATAATCTGATTCGAATTATTTTATTTAAATCAAAAGCTATAAAATTATTCTTTTAGTATCACTACTAACAGGACGAACGAGAGTCATTTAATTTTGAAAGTAATATTTATCAAGAAAACTAAATCGTATAGACATGATATGTCATCACCTCCCCCATGATATTGTTTTAGAGATGATATCAAAAAATTCTGTCATCGCAGTTAGAAGATCGCAGTATCTGTCCAGTGTCTTTCCCCACTCAGCCATCCTACTTCTGCAGAACAAATTACATCACAATCGATGACGGGTGGAAGATGATTTGATGTGCAGTCTGTTACACTTGGCCGAACGGACAAAGAACAAAGGGCGCAGATTACGGCACATACTACTTAATTAGTTAATCTACACAAGAACATTGTTTTCTGATTTATAATTTTGCTTTTCAGTTTTGAATAAAAAAACGAACTGTACTATCAGCGTTCTAATTGGATATTGGTTACTAAACTGACATCATTGCACTCCGGCAGACCCATAGGTGCTCCCAACAGATGTCGAAGAGTATGCATACTGATGGCTCCCGTGGCTCGCTGATTAAACACACCTCTCACTCTGCCTCTCAGGCATCTCGACCTGCACAACGAGTAACTTCAAACTGGCTAAATCGCTTGATCAATTCAACATCGATTTTAGTGTCCTCATCCAACAGACAGTCGCGAAGAGACCGAATAACATCCCCCTTATCCATCTTCAACTCACCAAAAATCGATGCTGTTGATGCAAGCCTGACCGCTCTCTCATTACCGAACACACCCGATTGCCCAGGACAGTTTATCCACGTAAGCCTCTGGAGGTTAGAAATTTCTATAGACGACATCCACTCATACCGAAACCTACCCTTCTGGATCTTGTGAAGCATCGATTGAGAGTCAGATACAACAACTGCCCCAGTAAATGAAGTCCCAGAGATCCAATGGAGGGCAGCAGTAACGGCCTCAACCTCCATCCTCATACTAGAAGTAGTTGTCCTGTATGCCCCACTTCGCTCTGCAACAACCCTACCATGCGCATTAGCAAGAAACCCCAGCCGGATTTCTCACCACGTTGAACCGACCCATCAGTATATACAACAACATCATCATCCCTTGTATTATCTTCTATCAGCTGCTTAACTGCGAGATCAGCCTTCATGTTATCCCAATCTCTTCCAAGAGTAATGATATCTTTGAGAAAGTTTGCTATGCTACCATCTGTTGGGATCCATTCTAATTATATTTTCTTAGTGTTTGATCTGCACAAGAACTGTATTATCAGCTTTTTGAACTTGAGATTGAATATCACATAAATGAACAAATTACCAGCGCTGTTAGCCAGCATAATAATATTAGAACACTTAATGTAAATTAGACGGATATATGTGAAAACGTGGCGTATATCGCTTCCTCTGTTAAAATTAAGTAGGCATGTTACTAAATTAATCATATGCGTGATTGCGAAAACAAAACTAACAATAAACAAAGTCCTTGTTCGTGCTGACGATTTGTTATTTCTTCTGTTTGAGGTTAAATTCTGACGCCGTCGCATAGTAACGGTTACTTTGACACCAATCAAAACACAGCCAAGAACGACGATTATTGTAGGAACTATAGGGACAATAAACCCGTTATAAATATCTACATAGAAGTTCATGCCACTACCTTCCCATCCATTCTGTTGAGCTATAAAACCTAACCAACCGCCGTAAGGCTGGTAGTAACCAGAAATTAGTCTGTACTTAAGCTGATCTACAACTGTCGGGGGTGTATTTATTAAGAAAGAAACGATAATCATATACTTTGCTCTTTTAGGAGTTACTAAACTTGAAAATCTGAGAGGAAAGAAGACAGCAATAACACGTTCTAATGTGATGGCAACTGTTAATGTTGTAGATATTCCCAAAGCCAGTCTAGAAACAAAGAAAATGGCCATCGTCAGGTTGTAGGCAATCAGAACTGAGTTTGAAGTAGTCCCGAACCAAAATTGCTCTATAGGAGAATCGTACAACAAAAGTCGTCCAATGTTGATTGCATCAAGCATAACGGAGAAGTCCGCCACAGCTAGACCAAGCAATAGAATGTTAGATGGCTTATTTAATCCATTTTTAACCATGATGACACCACTCAGGCATTTCCACTAATCCCACAATAGCAATGGCTGGCATGATGACAAGATCTGCATATTTCGTTAGAATTGGATACAAATTAGCGATAATACGATGTTCATTACTTAGAGTTGCTGTTGTCACACTAGATGCTGTAGAAGTGTTGAGGACATGACTTTGATTTCCGTACATTATCTGTGATGTATTCCTTATCGTTTCAGAGAATGACAACATGCGATACTGAAGATAGATGTAAGAATGATATCCTGTAATATAAATTAGATAATTATGTTTTAAAATATAAGAAAAATATATTAGAAATAGAATATAAATTTGCAAAAAATACATTCAATGACATGAGCTCGTTATTAACAACTTAACAGAAACAACATAAGCTAAATATCAAGTTTGATATTTACTCTGTGATTTTAATATGGTTCAGAAACCATAATGGACAATGAACAAGCATGAGAAAAACAGAATTAAGATATGGATATACGGGAGAATTAATTGTATTAATCGTGTGACTGTAATAGCATATTCTAGAGTAGCAATCCTTGGCACGGTTTTTGAAGGTGAAACTTGTGACTGAAGATAATGCAGAGGATGGTCTCTCTGACTTCTGCACTCTCTTTTACTTCCATATGTCATGGGGTTTCTGTATTTTTATTTTTGAGATATCTCTCACTGCCGTTCGTCATGGTTGCCAGTCTGTCAAACCGTTCTCAGTGATATTTGTTTATGCTACATCAGGCTAAATTGTTGATTGACAGATCGTGTCAATGATGCGTTGTAATAGACGCCCATGCTGTCTAATACCATTTGGCGAGTTGGCTATTTTTTTCCGATCCAGAAGCACTTGAGCTTTCAGCTCTTCGGCTCAGTGCCATGGACATCGTAACCCTTCAGTTCAGTGCCACGAACACCGTAAATCTGGAGAACATATGGCTTTTCTACCTGCCCGCGGAATTGAACCACACTCACAGAGGGCTTGTTACCCGTTGTCCAACATGCTACGAACACACTGCACAGGCGGGCTGTGAGTTGGCAATATAGAATGTCATTTGAGATTCTACTATTATCCATGCGTATGTTGTGTATAAACAGTGCAACATTGGAGACCATAATTAACAGACGAAGATAGAAGTGGAGTGATCATGTATATCGTATGTCTGTAGGGACATTGGCTAGAATAGCTTTCAGATGAACAGCGGATGGAAAAAGAAGGTATGAAAATCCAAAGGTATCTTAGAAAAGAATTTTTTTTAAAAGAATTAAAAGTTTGTGGCATGACGTGGGAAACAATTCGATGATAAATATATTAACCATAGACGTTCTTTGCAAGTAACATGTGTTGTCATACTTATCTTCTCTGTGTGTGAAGTGGCTGTAAGGTCTAATCCTGTAACGTAGTTTCCTACCACATGTTGAACATACATGATCAGGTTTGGACATGTGGTTGCTGTGTGTTCTGTCTTTTCCAGCAGTTCGCTTTCTTTGACCAGCAGCATTACGACGATTCTCAAACTATGCGGGTTTCTCTTTTGGTGTTGAAGCATCACTATCCAGTTGTATACATTCAATGTGCTACTGTCCAGTGAAATGGGAATACGATGAATGTATGCCACTGATTGCAATTAGCGTGATGCATAGAGTTTTTACTTATTGAATCGGGCATAAGAGGGATGTCAGTTCAATCACACTCTCAACGTTCTACAAATGAGGACAGGTATAGGCCATTCTATCTCCTGCACACTTTTGTCTAGAAATAATGTGAAGTACAGGCAGTTCATACCATAAAGTCTCAAAAGGCTGAGACATTCTATTGCATTATGTACCTGGTTAGTGGAATGCTTACCCTACAACGACTGCTGCTACAACTGTCACACTGACATACTACAACTGCTGCTACAACAGTCAAATTACTCTACTACGACTGCTTATACAACAGTCACCTTTCTCTACTACGACTGCTAATACAACAGTCAAATTACTCTACTACGACTGCTAATACAACAGTCAAATATATACGACTACGACTGCTAATACAACAGTCAATTACTCTACTACGACTCTAATACAACAGTCATCTTACTCTACTACGCTGCTAATATAACAGTCATCTTACTCATCTACTACGACTGCTTATACAACAGTCATCTTATTCTACTACGACTGCTGCTACAAGTCATCTTACTCTACTACAACTGCTTCTACAGCAGTTACATTACTAACAACAAAGTTAGTAATATCAATCGCGTAACAGTTTCATTTCGTCTATTATTTAGCAGATAAAAATATAACGTATAACGATTTGAATAAAAGTCAATATAATTGCTCGAAATATATACATACAAAAACAAAATAATAAAGTTTATGATATCGATGCAGAAATTATCTTAAAGTTCAACTAACTAAACAAGACTGTACTTAACTGACTACCAAATTGAAAAAAAAATTAACTACCATAGTACAAACAATTAAACAGTTCAGTATACAAGCTTCAGTTTTCATCTATAACTATATAATGACAAAAACTGATGTTTGCGTTATTACGAATGTCAACAATGATTATTAATTACCTATGTCTCATCATCAATTTTTTCTCTTACTATCACCACCTTTACATCATTAAATGTGAGAGGTATTTTACAGCACAAATCAATATTAACATTTTTTGATGTTTGAGTTTATATTAAAATATTATTTACTCGATCTATAAATGATAATTGGTTATAACTATAAACAATCTGGCGTAACGATTTCTGGAAACCGAAAGTAACAGTGGTTCTTCATCATCATCAAGTAGCTTGTCCCTTCCGGAACTTGGCTTCCATGACAGCAGTCCTGAAAAACTCTCTGTTCTGTGCAAGTTGGCCGTCGTCAGCAGCATTCTCAGATCGTCAATGACATCTTGCACCCATCGTCTTCTAGGTCTCCTCTCATTCTTCTTCCAGGCACCATTCCTTCTAAAATTAATTTCTCCAGGCACTCATGTCGTTTGATGTGTCCGAAATATTTAATTTTCCGCGCTTGTATGCGTTGTAATAGCCAATTCTCTTTAATATCAAGCTGTTGTAGAACAGAAGCGTTTGTTCTTTAAGGTTTGTTCTTTAAGATAACCACGTTTTACTGTGATTATCGTTCGAAAAAATTGTAGCTGTCCTACATGATGCGAAATAAAATTAGTGGTAGAACACAACTGTATAGTTTACCACCAATACTTTCTAGCGTTGCTGGTATACGTGAACCTTGCTGATGTCATTAGCTCTTACAATGGACAATCATTTACAATGTTATTATTACTATTATTATTATTGTTGTTGTTGTAATATGATGGAAAGGAATAGTGTAACGCATGAACGTTTGATTTTCGAATCGCTCAAGAGAGGACTGTGGTTTCAGCTCACGAAACCAATGTTTTACAAGTGAGAAAAGCAACTGACCCTCGTACCTCTCGCATATTCGGTTTATGATTGTGTAATGACAGGTAGTTCTCACCCTGCTGTCGAAAAGGCAGCTAAGCATTTTTTATTCCATTTGCAATATGAGGACTAACAATAGTGTATATGATCGTCGTCTGATACATTTTGCAGTAATCTCTATAAAGATATAAACAGTCTTAGATTGACCTCTGCTATAATTAGACACATTCAAGATGGAAGCTCAAGTAGTTTCAAATAATGGCTAGATTAGACTATCAGTTACTATGATAGGATGCTTGGAAGAGTTATATTTCGTTTCCCTTATTTTACAAACAAAATATAACATGACTATTTAACTTATAGACGTGATCAAAGAAATGGACTGGCTTAGAACGCCAGTCAAGACTCACATTTACTTGTTTCACCCTGACGTGCGGGTATCAAGGGAAATAAACAAGTAAATAGACTTGCGAGTACGGCTACAGTGTTGATATCCTGAACGCTATTAGGGAGATAGTTTGAACAGTCGGTTCATGTGATGATGTGGACGTTACGTATATATCCCAACTGCAGGTACTTATAATCAGGGCCGTGCCGTATATTTTCTCAGTATGATGCAAGTCTTCGAAATTCCACCCTTTAAATGTTTATTCTTTAAAATAACCTTCCATTGTGATTTTGATTTCGCTGCTTATGCCCCCTTTACGAACTCGCCTGATGCGGCCACCTCTCTGTATCACAGCACGACACGGCTCTGCTTATAGTCAAACGTGGTGTTGCTAGATTTGAACATGACACAGGAAGTAGGTAATGTTTCATTAACCAAGACAGAACTCGCAGTCTTCTTGTGCTGAAAGATATTGTACTCGGAAGATGACAATGGAGAAGATGATGTATCAATACTGTCATATGAATGTAATTTTGACATTAAATAGAAAACTGATTAAATTTCTTCTTCTGCATTCTCACTAGAGTGGGATTTCGGATTCTCTAATAAAGGCAGCCGTCTGCCTCAGATTATCAGCCACGCCATACCGTTTGTCTTTGACGCTGGTGTAAGTGGGCCACCTCTTTCTTCTCAAATCTGCATACTGGGGACAGTTCTGTAGGATATAATTCCTATGATTTCTGCTTCCCCGTTTGTGCCGACCTCTTCCCGCAGTAAGTTTTGGCCACCCTCGTGATGGTAGGTCTGATATTCTTACTGCTTGGCTAAATCTCCAAGGCAGATTGACGACCGTAGAATCCGTTATCTCATTCCTCATTGTGAGGGCTCGTTGCACCATGTTATACACCTTACGGCCTGGTGCATCCGTTTTCTGCAATCATTTGTTTCGGTTAGCATTCCCTAGCGGACACATGCATCCGATTTCAGTCAAACCTCATTAGACTCCTCTTACGACATTCGTGGCTGGTAACAGTGGTTCTATTCTTTACACCCCAAATTTGGGCCCCGGTAAACACTCGGGCAAAACCGATTAAATGAAAAAAGACAAAGGTATACAACATAAGAACAGCGACATCTACATAATATCATCTGTCGTTACACTTAGACGTCTGTAGCTGGCTACCTGAATAACTCTTGCCATATTGGAACTTGTGACATTCAAATCACAACCATACGAAATGTTATGCACTGATAGAGTCGATTCAACATCGAAATTCGTTATATATTTCTATATGATACTGTGTAAAAATCTGTACTAACTACTCATATGTTTCATATACTTATTATATACGATCATTTCTCATTGTAATATTTGTTTCTTCCCGTGTTCATGTTCCAATTTTTAAATGAAATTTTGTTACGCTTCGAGTCCCAATTTTTAAACATATAGACTCATCCATTGCCAATGTATTTTCTACTTAGATCGCATCATTTTAAAATTAAATGTTGCATGCTGTTTTTGTTTGATAGGGTGATTTATTCAGTTGATGTAAAACGTCACAGTGGTTTGAAGATAACGGCAATGGAAGGTTTGGTTCATGGAATACGAGGCAGGGGACGACCAAGACGAATAGGGCAGCAGGACATTAAAGAAACCTTGAACATGACATTGTAGGAGGCGATATAACTTGTTAGAGACAGAGTTTATCAGGTGGGTTGTGATGAAAGCAACGTTACACAATGATATGTTACTTGATGATGATGTACTTTGTCAAACTATACAGTATTTTTATTTTGTTTATTTTCACTTAAAGTATATTTCACCAACACTTGTTCAGTGCAACTTGTCTCTACATACACAAGCTCACAACACTTTGTTACAGTGCAACTTGGTTTTTACAATAACACACCAAGCTCCAAACTTTGTTACCAGTGCCAAACTTGGTCTCTTACAATAACACACCACAGAAACTCACCTTTGCATGAAACTTGTCTCTACAATACACCAGAAGCACATGTGTGAAGAAATGCTTGAGAAAGGCAGCGAGAGTCACCAGGAAAGACAGACTACGAAATTAGGACATCAGAAGCAGAGTGGGCATAACTTCATGCACCGAATACATCGAAAGACAACAAATGCAGTGGTTTGAACATTTAATGAGAATGAAATACAACCAATCACCAATAACAACATACAATAAAAAGAGATCGGGTACTAGAGCTAAGGAAGACCAAGAAAAAGATGGACAGACAATATCAAGAACACACTACATAAACACAGATATAACACAACAAGGGCGACTAATCTGGCGCTAGAACGCAAATTAAAGCTCCCATCCCTACGCTTAACGGCAAGAGTGGACAGCCAACTCCATCTTCCACCTGGGAATAGACAATAGACCGTAGGGTAGATATCAAGTGTCTGTCACATTACATTTCTATACACAATAATGCAAGAGATAGGAGTACCAATTCCTTAACTCACTCGTGGAACGTAGTGTGCGGGATATGAATCCACAGCACGTTCATATCTGATTTGATTAACAAAATCTCTACTCATTTCACTAACCCATCCTTACAATGGATAACAAAACAGAACATATAAAAACTCTCGTTACTGCATGTAATACAGCCTTTTAGTACGGTGTAGGACAGGGAGAACATTTGACTGTTTAATTTAATGGTGACATGGCTACAGTTGCTGCCAACTGTTCAGTTAGGTTTTTTAATGCTCTACAGGAAGATTCCGTTCTACTGATGATTGACCAGGGTCTCGAATGCGATCCGACCTAATCATTCGATCAACACTCCACCATGCAATAAATAATATTAATTCTCTGACCAGTTATCGCTACATAGGACCTACAAGAATTCTCCACTCATCCTCACTGCAATCAATGCTATGGAACTGAGACCTATATTCCTGTCATCTCAGAAAGTTGATTTCATGGCCTTAGTGTACGACCTACCTCGAACCCAGCATCCCACTCAATGCCATGATTGACTATCGAATCGGTGCACATCCATTTTAATTATAATATAAAGGTCTTTGATAAAATTTTGTTTATGGTTGTTCTTGATTTGTTTATTTACAGAAATTCATGATACAAATATATTAATTGTAATTTGAACTATTATATAGTAAATTCATTGCGCAGAAGCAAATACACTCAGACATCCAAGGTGTCATGTGAAGACTGATGTAGGACCATGAAAGCTACCCTAGTAAAAAAAACATCTCAGAAATCGGAGGTTCTGGCCTAATTATAGCTGCATAACTGGCACAACGTACAATCGCTCTTGGCTCTCAATACAATTCACACAGTGATTAAAAGTGATCGATATAGAACGTTCGAAGAAGAAGATATAGTACATTCTTACAGCTGCTATTTGTAATCAATCAAGCTAGACCATAGATTACCAAACTTTTTCGTCCCACCGCCCACTTTACACAACATAAACTTTGTAGCGCCCCCACCACATTATTACAATTTGCTAATGCTCCTTCCCCCGCACATATATATATATATACATGCTCTATTTTCTCTTTGACATAGAAAATTGATATATATTTCTGTCATGCATGGTAAATTTTCTAATGATTATATGCATGAAATAGAAAATCCCTAATCACTGAAGACCCCCAAATTCTTCTGAACCCACTATCGCCCCTTCTTCAGCGCCCACTATGGGGAGGGGTGGTACGCCCACTTTGGGAAACGCTGAGCTATACCAATATCAAATACATTTTCACATCAACGGTTGGCTTCCAATGATTTTAACATTATCTACTTCTTTCATTGCCTTGTTCCCATTCATATTTTATTTTTCTATATTTCAAATCAAATTATAGCTTTGTTACCATCTTGATGTTATCATATTCTATTGTTTCAAAATACAGTCACTATTCATTTTGTTATTGTTACCGTAAACTGTCTAAAAGTATGCAGTTTTATATGTGTGTATACATATGTGCGCTTATATGTACATATGGGCGCTTGAATAAAGAACCTCTTGGGAATGTGTCGTTTATTTTTAATTTTGTGCTTTTTTTGTGCATATGTAGGAAACTAATTCTTTTCCTTTGTAAATTCTTCTGTTGAGATGTCAAATTTTTCTTCTTCATCGATCTCAGGTCATGCGCTTAGTTTACTGTGGACCACAAATTGGACAATCAGCTTCAAGTCTGTCAGAATGAGTCTGCAGTGTCCGGTATGTAGGCGAAACATGGTCCGTTATGCTGAGGTATTTGAGGAAGTCTTTTCCATAATCATATCCAGCGCTTGTCCTCCAGATTGTCCCTGCATGAGGGTTTTAACGTCTTAATAAGAAGCGTTTGTAATTTGAAACTAATGATTTTTATATTTGCGTTTGATTTATTATTGATCAAATTTAATTGATTAATTTATTGTCATCATGGAACTTGGTGAACAACCATATGGGTTTCGATCTCTTCCTTGCTCAGTAAGACCTAGGTGACAGTGCATGAATTCAGCAGCAACGGCTAGTTTCCCAAATGTTATTTTGATGACAATTAAAGTCATTCTGTTTTTCCTCTATCTGTAACCGATGTCTACATTTTACTTATTTTGCCATCACACTCCTACTGACTGCCCAGTGTTGTTGTTTTGTCATCACACTCTACTGAGTGTCAGTGTTGTTCTTTTGTCATCACACTCCTACTGAGTGTCCAGTGTTGTTCTTTTGCCATCACACTCCTACTGAGTGTCCAGTGTTGTTCTTTTGTCATCACACTCCTACTGAGTGTCCAGTGTTGTTCTTTTGTCATCACACTCCTACTGAGTGTCCAGTGTTGTTCTTTTGTCATCACACTCCTACTGACTGCCCAGTGTTGTTCTTTTGTCATCACACTCCTACTGAGTGCCCAGTGTTGTTCTTTTGTCATCACACTCCTACTGAGTGTCCAGTGTTGTTCTTTTGTCATCACACTCCTACTGAGTGACCAGTGTTGTTCTTTTGTCATCACACTCCTACTGAGTGCCCAGTGTTGTTCTTTTGTCATCACACTCCTACTGAGTGCCCAGTGTTGTTCTTTTGTCATCACACTCCTACTGACTGCCCAGTGTTGTTCTTTTGTCATCACACTCCTACTGACTGCCCAGTGTTGTTGTTTTGTCATCACACTCCTACTGACTGCCCAGTGTTGTTCTTTTGTCATCACACTCCTACTGACTGCCCAGTGTTGTTGTTTTCTGTATTTGTTTTGCGCTTTTAGTACTCCCTTAGTATTGGAATTTTGTCTTTGTTGGCACGATTCTAATACTCCATCTATCCACGTTTTCTTGGTCTTCCTCTTGCCGTTCTACCCAATTTTCTACTCAGTCTGCATCCGTTTTATGTGGTTTAACCATTTGTTTTCCACGTCATGCAGTTCATAAAAGAACAACATATTAAATGGTTTGGACACTTTTGACAAGAATGCTCTGGTATCGCTTACCACAGAGAGACACACAGAAAAAGTATAATGAGTACAAAGCGAGAGGAAGACCACACAAAAGATGGAGCGACGGCATCAAGAACAACCTTACGAAAATTAATATCAGCTTACAAAGTGCTTTAAAACAAGCACACACAGATCACTACTCCTCCACACAACACTTCTATAAAGGTAAATCGTGGGGGAAAGAAAGAACCATTTCATTCTAGGTTTTGTCGATGTAACTCTAGAAGGTTTTTATTTTAATCTTCACTCTGATGGAAGTATTTGTAGCTGTATAATTCAAGTCTTCTCTGTAAATACGTTTCCTGTGTATTTGAACTCTTCTTCTTGTTTGATAGTAACACCGTTTATTTATTATGTTGTATTTCCATACTCATAATTTGTTCAGTTGTAATAGGAGTCAGTATAATGTTGTAGGTCCGGTTATGTTGAATATCAAGCACTCATAATCTACAAAGAGTATTTCATTGATTGCCTTCATTATCTTCATTGTTGTGCATGTCTAACACCAGTTGATTCTATCAATTTACACAATGACAAAAATATTGTTTATTATTATCAATATTTTTACTTTTTATATTTTAATTTATTTTCTATTCAAACTTGAGAAAAATAAAAACTAATTTTATTCTGTTTTCAAATTCTATCACAATCACAGCGTTTTAAAATTGTGAACATGTATCGAAATTGGTATATACTGTTATGTCCGTTGGGAGATATCGAGGAGCATTGACTCATAAAGAATATCATGTCTGGGAAGATGTTACATTTTGGCCACGTTAAAAGTCACAGTGGTTTGGAGAGAACGGTAATAGAAGGCATGGTTCCTGGAGTACGATGCAGGGAACGACCAAGTTTAATGTGGCAGCAGGACATCAGAGACACATTGAACATGACGCTGGAAAGGAAAGGAGAATTTTCTACAGACAGAGAGTTTTTCAGGCGGGATGTGATAAAAGCGACGTTCCGCAAGAGACATACTACTACTTGAATTGAGTGTTAGTTGGTATGTGATAGTTGAAATTATATAACGTGAAGATGTTTGATAGAAAGTAAGTACATAAAGATGAGATAAAGCGATAGCCAGAGATAAATATGAAAGTAGTTTGCTAGACATGAGTGGAAAGTGTTAACAAATATGAATACCATATTTTATAGAAGAGAAATTTAGAATATTGTGCGAATGAAATTACAACGACGTCCCATGTGTTCTGTCTTGATGTTGTAGTACAATCTGCATCCCTACAGGATCCCTTGAGCTATGTTGTACCGAGGTTGTGATAGTACAAGCTGTGTCTCTATAAGATATCTAGAGCTATGTTGTACTGAGGTTGTGATAGTACAAGCTGTGTCTCTATAAGATATCTAGAGCTATGTTGTACTGAGGTTGTGATAGTACAAGCTGTGTCTCTATAAGATTCCTAGAGCTATGTTGTACTGAGGTTGTGGTGGTACATTCTGCGTCCTTATATGATTCCTAGAATTATGTTGTTCTATGGTTGTGATAGTAAAATCTGTGTCCCTATAAGATCCATAGAGCTATTTTATGGTATGTCAAACCATACAGAACAGGTTAGTGAGGACAAGTCTAATGAAAGACAGCGTCTAGAAATGAGATCGTGACAAAAAGTCTGTCGATGAAGTCTGCAACAAGAATCCCAACAAACAGTGTTAGAACTATGAAAGAGAAGTTCATATCTCTTTGAAGTGAACATAATTGAAGAAGACGACCAAAAATAGAGTTCAGATGAGAACAAACAGTTGCAGTACTATTCTCTATTGGGATCGGGAAAGCTTAGTTTCCTAATGATGAAAAAGAGCGAGGAGTAAAACTATAAACATGCAACCCAAAATATAACAAACAGCAGAATGTAATACAATTTAACAATGTTTATTAATATTTTCTATTTTCTTTAAATAAAAATATGAAAGGCATACATTATATATATACAATTATAAATTATATATATATATACAATTTAAGCAAATAAACTATCACATGATTATACGAGGGAGAATTAATTAAGACAAGGCAAAAATGTAAATAACACAGTTTTAAGTTTAAACACAAACATGTAGACACTAATGAGCGCCAAAACATATTTAAAAAGAGAATAACACTTTTGTCAAAACTAAAAGTAACAGAAAGAAACATTATAACACTATAAATAACAAAACATGATCAGAAAGAATTAATGATAATTGAGCAAAGAAATTCCATTTCAAAATAAGAAGTCATAGAAATGTTAGAGTATCAGTAAGAGAAATATTGACAATAGATATTTGAGTGTATTCCGAACAGATCATTACAAAGTTACATATTAAACTGCTTCTAAACTGAAATATATGTACACATCTAGATAGCATTTTTACGAAATCAACGCAAGAATTGGAATGGCAGCTGCAACATTCAAATCATTGGACGATACATGGAAAGCAGTTTAAAGGATACAGGAGAATCCCACTCACTGACCAGATTGAGAGAAATGGGTGTCAATATTGGTGCAGCCCGAAAAAAAACGACATACCAAATATGCAAATAGATTGATTAATCAACATCGAACGTGCGTGTTGGGCCGCTGGACGCTTCTGGGTGTGTGGTGGAGGAGATCGAAACACGTATGGACGTGTCCGGGGTGCTATGATGATAGTTGCCATAAAATTGATAACAGGGCAGAGACTGAAATCAATATATACAAATAAAATTGGCGCTCAGTCATACTGTATGGATGAGAAGCATGGGAAACAAGTACACAGACAGACAGTCACGGTTTTGAGGGAAGATGTCTCAGAAGAATTCTTCGCATTCGCTGGGACCAGAGAGCACCACATACTGAGATCACCCGGAGCACAGAGTTCAACAATATCAACGAGGAAATAACACGTAGATCAAAGTGGTTGGGTCATACATTAAGAATGCAGAACAGAAGACACCCACATGTGGCATTGAAATGGAATCCTGGAGGCAAGAGTGGCAGTGGTGACCTAGAGAGACATGAAGTCGAACGCTAGGCTAAAAACGAGAAGAGGCAGGAAAGACCTGGAATGAACTAAGCTGGCTTGCTCCAAGGGGAACTACAAGAAGAAGATAACATCTCACGAGATGTCTTTCACAAATAAAGAATAGGTTATGCAAACAAAATAATCTAAAAAGTTTTGGGATTCTAACTATCAAGAAATGTGTCAATGGAAAAGAAAAGAGAGTTTTTGACATTGCAAATTCTAGTTATAGTTTTAGTGATGAAAAAGAACACCATCATTGCACATCGGTGAATTATCACTACACATCACTGAATTATCACTACACATCACTGAATTATCACTACACATCACTAAATTGTCATTGCACATCGGTGAATTATCCATGCACATAGCTGAATTATCCATACACATTGGTGAATTATCCATACACATTGGTGAATTATTGCACATTAGTGAATTATCATTGCACATAGCTGAATTATCCATACACATTGGTGAATTATCATTGCACATTAGTGAATTATCATTACACATCGGTGAATTATCCATACACATTAGTGAATTATCATGTGTGCTCAGACATCTTTCTTAATTGGAAGATCTCAAATGCAGAACACGAACTCCGTAGCACTGCGATGGTCGTATTGTAATTTTAACGACGGTGACCATTTGTAGGAATTGTTATTTTAATTGTTGTTTAAAATGTTTGCAGTGGCGTTTCCTCCTCTGCTATCGAATCATATGGAGACGAGGTGGACACAATTAAATGTTGATAAACTGTGATAGACGTTTCTAGTAACTGTCATTACATGTCGTAAGAACTGAGCCTTCTCACACTGATCAGGATATCTGTAGCTGTTTGTCGACTAGAAGGGTCTTTCTCCAATAGGTTTTCTAGCAAGTGCCTGGGGAGAATAATGAGTACATTTAGTATAACTGTTGAACATTCAATGCTTTATTAAGTCAAGGAGTAGATAATAGGGACATTTCATATAATTATTAAATTATATTTATATTTAAATTATTGTCCAACCTTCAATGCTTTACTAAGTCAAAAGTGAGACTAACTTGGAGAAATAATGAATTAAATAGAACAGTTTGTGAGATTGGTATAGATAGATCATCATCTAGTGCCGTATCTACATCAAAGGTTTTATGCGATTGATTTTCAACACTGTTCTTTATCTTAATGATACAATCTAACAGAATTATGTATGTCCTCCTGTTGATGTTTTCCTCCCAGATATGTGTCTGTTTTCCCTTTCTTCTTGTGTCCTCAGCTGTCCCTCACAATATGGGCTTCAATAATGTGCAACGTTTCATAATGTCCTCAAGATACCGTATTTGTCGATATGTTGTTTCTCTTAGTAAATATCTTTCATTTCTATCTGCTGCGTTTTCTTCATGTTTTTCCTCTCTCTCTCTCTTTCGCTCTCCCTTGTCGCTTAAAGTAGAAACAAAAGCACGTCATTTCTATTTTTCTTTACCGTATTCTGTATGATTCCTTTCCAGTTGTGATCTCTTTCTTTCAGTTTCCATTCTATTGTTCTTCCACATTTTTTGTATACCCTTCGGTGACCATCTCAGTAGTTTTCTGGATAAACTTCCATGCCTTCACACATACTCAACCCATCTTCATCATAGTTTCTTTTCAGTGATGAACTTCATATTCTCCTTAGCTGACATTATGTAAGCTGTTCTTGTTTAGAGATAGCTCTTGGTCAGAACACATGTAAAATCTTTCTCAGACAAGTCCTAATTGCTGCAGATTTTCTGTATACATATTTCTTCCTTATCTTATACTATCCCGACTCTTCTGTATAACCACATCTCGAATACATTGATTCTGTTTCTAAGCTGTTTTTTTCATTGTCCACGTTCGTGTCACATACAAATATGCAAAAAGATTAATTAATCAATATCGAACTGGCTTGTTGAACCGTTGGACGCTGTTGAATTTGTTGAGGTGGGGATTGAATCACCTATGGACGTGTCCGGAATGATAAGATAATAGTCTTCATATAACCGATAACACCTATGATGATTAGATCTATATGTATATCACTTAATGTTGGTATTTAATTTAATGCTATATCTTTCTCATTATTTCATATATTTTATGTTCTTTCTATTCACTTCTTTACTTGCTTTTAAATTTCTCCATCTCCAGTTATTATATTTTCAATGTCTCACTATCAATTTATTGTTTCTAATTCTCTCTTCTCCATTATTTTCATCCCTGTTGGACCCAAAGATTAGTACTAAGACTATTTTCAAAAACCTGTCATAATATTTCATTTTGTTTTGCTGTGTTCAGGTTTTCGGTTCCATATAGAACAGTTTGTCTTATTACAGGGTTAAATAGTCTGTGATTCTTGTGTTACTTGACAGACATGTCTGTTTTAGCAGCTGGTGTAGGACAAAGAATACCTCATTTCCTGATGTTATTTCTTCTCTTATTATACAGGAGTGATTGAAGTTCGTGTCTTCACTTACATATATATTTCTGTTCTTTCCAGTTTCATGTTATCTGCTTGTATGTATTCAGTTTCCTTTTTCTCTCTTGTTATTGTTATATATTTTGTTTTGTGATTGATACAGAGCCCCATTTATTTTCTCTTGATTACATTAAGTGTTTGAATGTTCTTATCATTTCTTGCTCATTATCTTCTACTACATCTGTGTAATGTGTGCAATCAAATATTCGTGGTTTCATAAATATCTTCAGTTGTATAGAATTCTTCCACTGATGTTAAACGCTGGCATTTATTTCACATGTCTCAAAGGAATTTTAATCTGTTCTTTTCTTCAATCATGTTTTACCTCACAGCGTCAGGATAAGAAGAGATTTATAGAACGGGCTTTTTTATGCGCTTCGTAAACAGTGTCTTTCGTTTCCTCCGTTATCTCTGAGGTCCACCTTTTGCGTGACCAGCCTTTTGCTTTGAAACCACTGTGTCCGACTAACAATGTCCTTTAAGGCACAATGTCTGTTGATAATCTGCTTATGTGGCCCGAACCATTTCGTTTGTTGTTTCTTGATAAAATTCAGTACTGATGGTGTACCACATTTTTTCTTGATGGATTTATGTATACATAAATATTCAAAGAGATAGAACGCACTCTTGTCTGACTCGTCTCTTGTTATCAATATATATCAAATACTTTGTTGCCATATCGTGTTGTTGCTTACTGTCCACCAAATAAAATGTTACTAATCACTGAGGATGGATATGCTATTATTCTAATGATCTAAAATATAAGGATAAAGTCAGCAATAGCACACCTTATAATTATGGGTAGGTCTAGTCTGTTTCGTGCTTCCAAATCATAATTAATGTTATCATCAGGATATCTTTTCATGACTAATGACCACAAGACAACACCAAGACAGTAAGAGTCCATCTGAAAGTTATAGGAAATAATGAAATAGGAGAGATACGATACAAGTAGCAAATGTTGTTGGTAACACTAGCAAAAAAAGATTCAACTAAAGGAATCGTTTTTCGTCGTTACACTCTTATGGGGTTGTTACACGGTGTTATGGCTTTATGGTTTTGTCTTGCGCTGTTCTGGTGGCTTGGGTGATTGTTATTTATACATATTGACAGGATTCTGATATGCCATCTAACCATTCTTAAGAGATAACAAAAGTTGTCTTTAGTATAGCTCATGTGTGCTGTCTCCATGCTCAAATCATTTATTACATCGTATATATCCTCAGTTATTCAGTGCTACATAGAACAAATACTGACATACGGATGCGAGTCATGGACAATGAACACACAGATCAACAAATCTCAGAGCCACAGAAATAAGAGTGATAAGAATCCCATGGACTGCTAAAATGACTAATGTTGAGGTATTGAATGAGATCAAGACACAGAGAAAGCTTATCATCAATATAAGAAAAAGGCAGTCATCATTTTAATGGTAAAGTCCCGCATCTACCCTTTTCAAATGAAAATGTTTGTAATACGTAGATTGGTTTTGCTCTGTCTGTTTCACTCTTTTTCAGTCAAGTATTTTATGAGCCATCTTTGGTCTTTTAATTTTGTTTCTTACATCTCCATTGTTTTTCTTCAATGAACCAAAAAATATTTACTCATTACAAACAATGTGGACTGTTATTTTCTCTTTGATATAATTTTTTTAAATTTTAATTGATTTGCAAGAAAGAAAACAGATTGTGCAATTAAATTTGAAAATAAAAAGAAGCAAAAAAGTGCAATATAGCAAAGAGCTGAATGGGAGTTTAGTCAAAATGAAAACAAGAAGCAAAAAAGAACAAAGAGTGCAATTTAGCAATGAATTGTGTGGGAGTTTAGTTAAAATGAAGAAGCAAAAAAGAGTGCAATGTAGCGCAACGAATTGGTCACAATGAAAATAATAACAGTTGCAACAAAGTATGTCTGAAATGAAGACCACATAAAAAATGTTTAGCGAACACTAAAAAACAAGTAGATATTTAAACAAATGAAACTTACCTTATACGGATCAAGTTCCTTATCACCAATTACTCCAATTAGTTCAGGTGCAAAATAACAAGCTGTACCGCCACAATTTAGTAAGGACACTTTCTGATATTCTGGAGACAATTTCTGAGCGAGACCAAAGTCTCC
Source organism: Arion vulgaris (assembly GCA_020796225.1). Lineage (NCBI taxonomy): Eukaryota > Metazoa > Mollusca > Gastropoda > Stylommatophora > Arionidae > Arion > Arion vulgaris. The sequence continues at coordinate 61,688,881 of CM036755.1, read as the reverse complement.
AAGAACGGCATTTAAATCATTATCCATAAAAATGTTGTCTAGTTTAACATCAAGATGCACTACATTTTTCTTGTGCATATATCGAAGTGCACAAGCTACTTGAGTGAAACAACGTTCTGCGTGGTCGAAGCTGACACACTCAACGTAATCAAAGAGTGTGCCACTATGATAGTATGTCATACAGATGGCCTGATACTCACGACACTCTCCAGCTATTAGAAGTTTCATCAAAAATGGATGGTCGAATGATTTCATAAATTCCACTTCAGCCTGGAACATTTCTGTATGCATGGATTGTGTATCTTCATCCAACAGAGTAAATGTCTTCACAACACGTTTGGCAGCAAATATGTCTGAAGGTCTAGCTAAGACAATCTCTCCGCACATTCCCATGTCAATCACTTTTACTGGACGAAGTTTGAATTTTATAAAGAAATCGTCGTCTTCTTCTTCTGAGGTTACAACATTAGAACTAGAAACCATTGATTCAGCCATGATGAAATTCAGAAAACAAATTTCGAATGACAAGATTTACACAAATTTAAATTCCAAACGAATAAGTGATCACACACACACAGTACTATCAGCAACTATAAGTGAACTGACTGAATCAGAAATATATCAAGTTGGGTTTATATAAGTTTGAGACCAGATGGACATTAGAGTGACACATTGTTGATGCAATCATTTCTCAAATTGACGGATTAACAACCATCTGGTTTTGTTACATTCACACTGCCATATTGTTAAAGTGAGAACTGCAAAAACAACAAACGTACGTGACACCTGTACACACCGATAAACTGGACAATAGAACAATGACATCATCGGGCGCACCAAAAACTGGTTTTTAATTTGGCTTTATTATTCTCGGGTTTTCTCTGGTCGCGTTTTTAGAACACTTTGATCACGTGTCCACTGTTTTTTAAATATTTCTTCCGACTTGAGCAGACCGGAGATGTGAATGGATCGTCTAATTAATTAGCATTGTTCTTTTGAACACCTTATCATCTCCTAATCTAACCGGATATTATCCTTTCATCCACAAAACAATATATGTAGGCTGTATGGTCAAATAAAAACATACTCATGTTTATAAAGAAAAGAAAACACTGGCTTCAACAACTCAGCTCTTAACTTAGACTTTCAGATATTCTGTAGCCAGCTGAATTCACTATGCGTTAATTAAAAATAGTTTTCCTTCTCCAGCAATTATTATTTTTGAGTAAAATAAAATTTTCCGTGGCCTTTTTAATCCTTAGGATATAAAGTGCCTGTTACATAACATTTTTATACCAAAGCGAGGAGGAGGTAGAAGGAGCGAGGAGGAGGTAGAAGGGGAGGAGGAGGTAGAAGGAGCGAGGAGGAGGTAGAAGGAGCGAGGAGGAGGTAGAAGGAGCGAGGAGGAGGTAGAAGGAGCGAGGAGGAGGTAGAAGGAGCGAGGAGGAGGTAGAAGGAGCGAGGAGGAGGTAGAAGGGCCAATTGCTTTCTACGCGTGTGGGATTGAGCACACACTTTTTTTTGGTCAGAGCCGCTTACGCATTGCGCTAATCCGTCCCAGTCTTTGATTATAATGTGCAAACTAAAAAAAGGTTTGAAGGCATCATATAATGGCATCATCGAACCGGGTTTCATTATATAGTCAAAGGAATTGTACAAAGCCAAATTGTATAGCTTCGTCAACAATTCTAAGTATCTTTCATTCGTGAACCAAGCGGTACCTTCTAGATTCGAACCCATGAACTTGACAAGACAAACGGTTTGCCTACTTCACCACATAGATTTCTATACCACACAAACGGCTTGACTACTTCACCACATAGATTTCTATACAAGACAAACGGCTTGACTACTTCACCACATAGATTTCTATACTACACAAACGGCTTGACTACTTCACCACATAGATTTCTATACAAGACAAACGGCTTGACTACTTCACCACATAGATTTCTATACAAGACAAACGGCTTGACTACTTCACCACATAGAATTCTATACAAGACAAACGGCTTGACTACTTCACCACATAGAATTCTATACAAGACAAACGGCTTGACTACTTCACCACATAGATTTCTATACAAGACAAACGGCTTGACTACTTCACCACATAGATTTCTATACTACACAAACGGCTTGACTACTTCACCACATAGATTTCTATACAAGACAAACGGCTTGACTACTTCACCACATAGATTTCTATACCACACAAACGGCTTGACTACTTCACCACATAGAATTCTATACAAGACAAACGGCTTGACTACTTCACCACATAGAATTCTATACAAGACAAACGGCTTGACTACTTCACCACATAGAATTCTATACAAGACAAACGGCTTGACTACTTCACCACATAGATTTATATACCACACAAACGGCTTGACTACTTCACCACATATATTTCTATACCACACAAACGGCTTGACTACTTCACCACATAGAATTCTATACCACACAAACGGCTTGACTACTTCACCACATAGAATTCTATACAAGACAACAAACAAATGTTCTAGAAAAGCATATTTTACTGAACTCATAAATCAGTAAGCACAATAAAGTATCAAGAAGAAAGAGGAAAAAAAACAACGTAACAATAGTAACAATTAAAATAAATGGAGGGAATGGTTTCTGCAAGACAAGGAAACATCACATATGAAAACGTAATCCTGATTCAACTTTTCATTCAACAAATATCATCATCAGGTGCCATGCCGGTTGGTGTAGACGATCATGGATCTCCACAAATCTTTGTCTTTGGTGTTTGCCCAAATCAGATGTTGACGCTCTACCGTGCTATGAAGTCAGGATATCCAAAATTTTCTCTCTCTGTCTCGTCTACCCTCGATTTTACCTGTTGTCACAGTGTGTTCTAAACCTCCCTTCCTAATGGCATGCCTGAAAAATGATCACTGCCTCTTTCTTATATTGATGATAAACTTTCTCTGTGTCTTGATCTCATTCACCACCTCAACATTAGCCATTTTAGCAGTCCATTGGATTCTCATCATTGTTCTGTAAAACCACATCTCTGTGGCCTCAGAAGATATTGTGCTTGCCAAAAAAATTGAAGCCAAATATTACTCAGATATACATTTTCTTGAAATTCTGGTTAAAGTCGGTGAAGTAAACATAAAATGGCGACATTGATTTGTCACACGGGCGCCATGGCGGGCGCTGCGCTAGACAGCTCTGTGCTACATTATTATAATTACATATTTGTATCTACACTAAATAGGCTCACTTTTAAACAGGTTCAAAAACATGTTCCTTCTATTTCTTTTATTATTTAAAAAAAAAATTGTTTTCTGTCCAACTCTATATGTCCTTACAGACTTGTTCAAAAACATGTTACTTCTGGTTTTATTTTTTTTTTAAAATTATTCTTCTGTCCACTTCTATAATCTAACAAATATTTTCAAAGACATGTTACTTCTGGTTTAAATTATTGTTTCTTTTTAAAGATTATTTTTTGTACGCCTCTATGTCTTTATAGACTTTCTCAAATACATGTTCCTTCTGAGTAATTTTTTAAAAAAAGATTTTTTCTGTCCGCCTCTTTATTTTTATTCACTTTTAACTTTTCAAAGAATCCTCCATGAAACTGAGACATAAATTTCTGGCTTCTCTCAGCAAAGTACGTTTCAGAGTCTCATTATGTGGTTTTCTTGCAAGTTTCTGTAGCTGTTTAAATTTCTTGTAGTGAGGTAGTTGATCTCCTCCTTTTTCGTCCGTGTGTGGATATATATATATATGTGTGTGTGTGGGTGTTTGTCTGTGTGTGCGCGTGCGTGTTTGTATGCCTGTGTATGTTTTAGTGATTACAAAATGTTGCTATCACCCCTTCGCTTTGACTTCATAATATCAACTCTCAAGTACTGTGCAATTATCAAACCAATGATATTTCCCATTCATGCTGATCATCACAAACTAGTCTCTCAAATTCTAACCAAATCATAAGTCACTTAACATTGTATGAACCTGTGGAATTTAACATCTATTAAATATCTATAATGCCACGTACTCCTGTATTCTTAAGTTACCCAGTTGTTAATTTTAAAACAGTGCAGTAACGGCCGAACTTAATTTGTCCCCATTATTTAGCCCATTTACTTAATCATTTCTTCGTACGATAAATCGCTGTGTCTACTATATTTTGTGATAATCAGATATGCCAGATTCTTTAAATTTATAGTGTGAGAAATTCTTATTGTAATATAAATTCCAACATCAATGAAGGTTATTGTCGATAAGTTCTTTAAAGTTTCTCTCAAATACTTCTCTCTGGTATAAGTGGATGTGGTTTAACTCTCAAATTAGTCTCTGATATAAGTGGCAGGGGTGGAACTCTCAAATTAGTCTCTGATACATGTGGTAGGTGTGGAACTCTCAAATAAATCTCTGGTATAAGTGGCAGGGGTGGAACTCTCAAATAAGTCTCTGGTATAAGTGGCAGGTGTGAAACTCTCAAATAAGTCTCTGGTATAAGTGATAGAGGCAGAAGAGAATATAGATGATTGTTAAGACATGATGACACTAGATTTTTATAACAGATTATACATGTATGTCGTTATATAAATTTCAGATGAAAGTTAAAACTTTAAATGTAAACGTGTAAATGTAGCAAACATTTAGTTAACCTGATAGTCAGATACGTGCGGTCTTGTTTGCTCATCGAGGTAACAGTTTAGATAACTTTTACATTGATGTCATGAACTTTATTTTATTTTTCTGTATATATTTCAAGAGAAGATATCGGCTTTTATTGAACTTGTTAGTTCAATTTATTTCTGTTAATTAATGAAGTGTTGAAGTACATCTACTTCAAAGTGGATTTTTGTAAGTTTGTTGTTGGTGGGTAACTTTTGTAGTAGCAGTAGTAGTAGTGTAAGCATTAGAAGTTTTAAGTTTGTTGTTAAGGTAAGTAACTGTTGTTGTAGTAGTAGTAGTAGTAGTAGTGGTGGTAGTAGTAGTAGTAGTAGTAGTAGTAGTAGTAGTGGGAGTAAGTATTACACGCTGTAAGTTTGTTATTGTTGAGGTAAGTGTTGTATAGTAATAGTAGTAGTAGAGTAAAGAATAGCAACTTGTAAGTTTGTTACTGTTACGGTAAGTACCTGTTCTAGTAGCAGTAGTAGTAACAGCAGTAGTAGTAGTAGTAGTAGTAGAGTAAGCATTAAAAGTTGTAAATTTGTTGTTGTTACGGTAAGTGTTGTAGTAGTAGCAGCAGCAGTAGTAATAAAGTATTGCAAGTTGTAATCTTGCTCTGTATATTTTACGTTGTCTTTGGTTAAACTTTACTGTCTTTTGTAGCTCACAATGAGATCCGTGTAGTTTTCTTGTCCAGTGTTGTTTCACTAGGCCTGTGAGTTTGCCTTAGTAAATCATATTCGGGGCAGTCTTGAAGTAAGTGCTCTGCAGTCTGATGTGTCTGTCCCTATGTCAGAATTACCCATCTTGAATGTTGTGTACATGTTGCTGCAGAGTCGATACAGAGACAAAAAAGAAGAAGACGATGTAATTGAAGCACGGCCTTGTTCCAACCTTCTCTCTGCTGATGGTATTTGTGACTCTGTCTCTTCTTCTTGTGTTTTTGTTCTCTTTCAGAGACACCGCATTTTTATTTAAAAGTAAAAGAGCACAATTTTCATACCACGTGGTAAAGAGGGTAATACGATGTTAAACCAGTATTTTTCATTGACTGTCGGTACACGATTTGTGATCTGGTCAACGTCACGCCGGCCGTCTTTACTTCCCTGCACTTTTCCTGGTACACAATTGAGGCTGGGTCGACCAGAGAGCCGTTACGGTCGGAGACAATTTCACGCCCACTGTTGAATTAAACACGAACCACTATTCTAAGAAACTAGTGCACCAACAACTACGCTACTGCGGCTCTCACAATGCATTTTACATGTAGTTATTTTCTGTGCCTCTGCTTTACAAATTGTCCATTGTTGACATTGGTAGCATAATAAAGGAATCAAGATGCTTTTAATCATTTGTTATTTATCTCGCCCGTGTGTTGTCGGAGCTCACAGGGGAGCAAAGAATAGTAGCAATGTGACCTACAAGGCATGTCGTAAGAGGCGACTGTGGTAAGAAAGCTACCCTAGTAAATAAAAAGCGTGACAGAAATCGGATGTTCTGACCTACTTGTAGGCGCATAGCTGGCACAGTGTACAATCGCTCTTAGACTCAGATCACATACAAATCACAAAGAGTGGTTTAACATGTGTTCGTTATGGAGCGTGCGTCGAAGAAGAAGAATAAGAATTCGTTGTTTATCTGAAAGTGAAATTTCTTAATTAACAATTTGATACTTTAGAACATAATAATTTGTACAACTATTTTCATTACAGTCTCCTTTTATCATTATCTGAAGCCACATCAAAGACTAACACAAATGAGCGGAAACAAAAGTCAGATCTACAACACTTATGTTGCATCTAATCGGACAATAGACAATCTCGACAGCGAAATTCAACTTATCAATAATTTGTATATAATTCTAACAAAATATACAGATCTGGTAATCATTCCAGTCATTGGTATTGTTGGATTAGTTGGAAATGGGCTGAGTGGTGTGATCATGGTTAAGAATGGATTAAACAAACCATCTAACATTCTACTGCTTGGTCTAGCAGTGGCTGACTTCTCCATAATGTTTGATGCAATCAGTATCGGACGATTTTTGACGTACGATTCTCCTTTAGATCAATTCTGGTTCGGACATTTAAACTCAATCGTCATTTTTTACAATCTGACTATGGTGACATACTTTATTTCTAATATGGCTTCGGGAATGTCAGCAACATTAACCGTTTTCATCACATTAGAACGTGTTATTGCAGTCTTCTTTCCCTTTCGATTTTCAAGTTTGGTAACTACTAACAGAGTAAAAGTTATAGTTCTCTTTTCTTGTCTAGTAACCATGCCCATGAACGTTATTCTACACCTTAGATGCCGTTTAACTACTGTCTACTACGTTCCTTTCGGTGGATGGTTAGGCTATGTTACAATTCAGAGACAAATTGATAATAGCATGGAATTGTATGTGAAAATTATGGCAGGGTACATGTTACCTATCATTCCTACAATAATTGTCGCTATCGGCTGTGTACTAATTGGTACAAAAGTAAGTGCTTCTATGCGACGACGAAAGAATTTAACATCAAACAACATAAATAAGAAATCTTCGGCACGAACAAGGACTTTATTTATTGTGAGTTTCTCTTACACAGTTACAAAATTTATACATTTATTTGTGTACCTGCCTCAGCTGAATAATACTATAATTCTTGGAGGTTTTATTTTGTGCAGTCTAATTTTTTCTTTAGATATGTTAATGCTTGATTTATGAGCAGTGCTGGTAATTTTTCGTGTACGTAATATTCAACCCAAAGTTCAGAAAGTTAATTACAGTTCTTGTGTAGATTCAAGAGTAAACCGTCAAACTTAGAAAACGTCTAGTACAGTTCTTGTGTAGATTCAAGAAAAATACGTTAAACTTAGAAAACGTCTAGTACAGTTTTTGTGTAGAGTTAAGATTTAAAAGTTGAACTAGAAATGAACAGGGCAGTGCCAAAGAGCACATTTACCAACCCTTGTCTTTTTAAGAGGTCAAAACCCTCATACAGAGAAAATCTGCAGTAGACTGGAAGACAAACACTGGATATGATTATGGAAAAGACTCCCTCAAAGACCTAATCAGAACAGACCAGGTCATTATATTTCGACTACGCACCGGACACTGCAGACTCAACAAACACTTATATAAACTAGGAATAAGTCAAACAGCTCTCTGCCAGTGTCAGCAGGCGGAACAGATCATATCCTGCAAGACTGTTCTCTCCTGTGTGAGCTGAGAAGCAACATGTGGCCACACCCAGTCGACCTGAAAACTAAGCTTTGGGAAACCTGACAGACCTGAAGCTGACTGCCCAGTTTGTGGTCCACAGTAAATTAAGCGTATGACCAGAGATCGCTGAAGAAGAACTAGAAAAGGCTTATAGTAATATTTTACCCTAAACCATGCAGGAGCTAACACATTTACTGCATAATGCCGCAGTCAGCGCTCATCTTTCTGTAAAATTTATCTATGTGCCGCTGGCTGCGTCATTTTTTGTTGCATCAATAAAATAGCTCGAATTTTACACTAACAATTTCTTATCGTTACTTGTTCGTAATTTATTGTTTCGTATTCTGTTATTGGTTACCAAACTGACGTTATTGCACATCGGGCAGACCCATATGTGCTCAGTCTCTCCCAACAGATATCGAAGAGTATGCATACTGATGGTTCCCGTGGCTCGCTGACACTCCTTCCTCTGCCCATCAGGCATCCAGCTCTATTTGTACAACGGGTAACTCCAAACTGCTTACATCGCTGGATCGATTCAGCATCTATTTTAGTGTCCTCATCCAACAGTCCAACAGGCAGTTGCGAAGACACCAAAGAATATCCCCATTACCCATCTTCATCTCCCCAACAATCGATGCTGTTAATGCAAGCATGTTCGCTCTCTCTTTCCGCAAAAACCCCACAAACGCGCATGCACAGTACAGTAGATCCAAGTAAGCATCTGAAGTTTAGAAACTTCTGTTAGCGTGTGATAAAAGTACATTGAGTTATTTGAAACATTGACATGTCATTCAGGAAATTAAGTACTTACAAAAATAAGAAATTAAGATTGATTTATGCATACATTTATGGAGTGAAATAGTGAACGTATTTACATTGGATTACAGCGAGTTTTTAAACGTGGTAGCTATTATTACATATAAAGAGACACGAAGGGCTGGAGAAGACCATCATGGAAGGGGGCATCCTGGCAAAGAGGAGAAGAGGAAGATCATGTAGAAGATGGATTCAGGATGTACCGGATGGTTTGAGCACGACCGCTGTGGAGGGAGGACATCTGGCCTATGAGAGAGAGAGAGAGAGGGAGAGGGACATTCCGAAGGACTGTTAAGGTGACAAAGTTCTGCTCAGGACAAGTTTTTTATGACGACCTATTATGTTAGAGATGATTACAGGCGAATGGTTGACTCCATTGCACCTGGTCCCCTATATGGTTGGTCTTTGACCTACCACCTGCTGAGAGTTCTGCATCAAGCCCGAACTTCCTAGCTCCTGCAACAATCCCAAGAATCTCTGGGGAAACAAATTCTTAAACTGTTGAGTCGTTATGTTCCAGAGGGTGCGGTGAGAAATAATCTAATGCTTTACAAATTGTTGTCAGAATAGTTATCAGTATTTTACACAACAGACTGAACATAAGAAAAATGTGTGTCCGCAGGGTCCTTCGTCTCATGTGAATTAAACAGAAGAAAACATTGGAAAAGTTCTATCGACATGTATCCTAAACGTGTAGAAGTCTATGCGTTTAGGGACCTACAAACCAATGTGCAACGTATACACGTTCTTGGCAAAGATCAAACATATCACAAAGTGATTAAAATTGTAGTAAATAAAGAAGGCAAAGATCAAACATATCACAAAGAGTGATTAAAATTGGTTGCAAAGAACGAACGCAAAGAAGAAGAAGACAACCAACCTATCTCAGAAGTAAAGGTAAATGAAGCCATTAAGGCAATCCTAACCTTAAATAACTAGATCGAGTACTATTTCATTTTCAGGTTCATATATGGTATATAGTTTGAAGAAGGATACATGGATACACGGAGCAGAAAAAGAATACATGCTCTGGTAGTGAGGAATCGCGCTGAAATGCTGTTGGCGAAAGAATGAGAAATACCAAGATTTATGATATTTAACCCTTTCATACATGAATTTTTGGGATGAATATAGTCTTGTCCGTCACCTTGACTACGCAGTAGAAGTACCAGTTTATTTACTACTCTGGCAATAGACACAACTATTACCTAGCAGTAGGCCTACATCCTATGTTTATATGAACAACTATTACCTAGCAGTACACTAAATGCGTCAGAGGTCACAAAACGCACTTATGTAGCTATGAAACGAACGAATAGTAGCTGTCCACTACAGTGGACACTATGTGTATATATGGCCTTTTTCGTCATTACAGACGGTCAATTGGCAAATGTTTTACTGTGACAACTTCTAAGTTTTCGCTTTTCTCTCTTGTCGTTCAGCTCATACGTAAGTCTCTTCTCAAAAGACTCTGCGCCCTTTGGCAATTTGACTTTCCACGAAACTCTGTCATCAGCGAGTTTTTCCCATGTTCTGGGAACTATAGAAAAGTTTTTAATTTAGGCTTTGCAGACATCTTTATATCTGAGCAGTGGTCTGCCCTGGTGTCTTTTCCCCTCCGAAAGTTCACAGAACAACATTTGTTTTGGTATGCGATAAGTTTCCATTCTTCTCACATGCCCCAATCATCTTAGTCGTCCACTGCTGAGCATGCCTATGATGGAAGGCAGATTAGCACGTTGCAGTACTTTCACTATTTGTGAAAGGGATATATATATATTCATCGCAGAGATACAAACACAGAGAACGTAGAGACACGAAAATACTGAAATGTTGCTCAGTATGTCGAGCTATTTAGCGTAAGACAGATTTAAATTGAGATTTTATGAACATTTTTTCAGCAACTGCCTGTTCTTGATTAAGGTACTGAAACTTATATTAACACTATACATGAAATCAGTGGCGGCGGTGCTCGTTTTTGTTGGTGGGGCCAGACAAAAATTTTCGGAAAAATCATGGTTTTGGGTTAGGTTATATTTTAATTTATAAAGTAATAAGTACACGTTACACTTCATTTTTGGTGGGGTCCGGCCCCAATGGCCCTTAATGACGCCACTGCATGAAATTAAGGAGTTTGGAATTACACTTTGTACAAACAAAACTTCTAATGAGAATGGAACCAAATTTACTACCATCACGTGCCTACAATAATCGACACTTATGGCGCAGAGCACGAGGCAGGCCAAGAACACGATGGATAGATAACATCTCAGAGTTCCTGCGAAAGCATGGACTGATAACGTCAAGCGCAACACACCTGGCACAAGCTAGAAAATCTTCCCACGACGCTTCACGGCAAATGTGGTTAAGATACGGTAAGACAAACAAAACTTGAAGACTGAGGGACAGAATGAGGAGTGTGTTTAACCAGAGAATCACAGAAACCATCAGTAAGCATAACCGTAGACAATTACTCTGGGGGACTGAGCACGTATAGGTCTGTCCGAAGAGTTGTAACGTCAGTTCAGTAACCAATTACTGTTATAGTTGAAAATTAAAATATATTTCCAACACCGCTTTCTGATCTATTCCTACATTTTGCTTGTCCACTAGAGCCTCCCCTTTGTCATCTCAGATGCAACAACTGACCAAAGATGGACTATGAGACCATCTGGTTACCAGGGTAGCAACGTCACACACCGTTTCAAAATTATGCAACGCCTTGACACGTTATCTAGATACCCTGACATTCCGACCGGACAAAACCTAAAACATCAAAGAACAACTTCACCTAGCTCTTTGACCACCGGATACGGCTATTGTTCTTTTCCTTCGAGCATACGCTTAATGCCCAGGTGTCAGGTATATTCATAATTCCAATCTGGTTGTTTTCTTTCACTGGCCTAGTTGTTCGTTTTGTATTGGTTGTACTAATGATTGGTCACTCTAATGACCATCTTGTTTCCGAGGTACATAAACCCTCCAAATTGATGTTTGCATCTCCAGTCAGTTTGGATATATATTCTTAGAATTGTGCGTGTTCTTATTAGTCTTGAGCTGAAATTTATATCTCTACCTGGTACGGATTTCTTGCTTCTAAACTACATCATGGTTGAGGTAATAGTAAAGAGTTCTAAAGAGTTGCTCCTGAAAGAAGATGACGATTTATTCAACAAATTTAATCTAATACCTAATAGGATAATTGACAAAGGAATGTGCGGTGATATTGTGTTGGCTTTAGGTAAACAAGGCGTTATCCCGTGACGTTTACGTCGTGAAGCAGCATTTAATCTGCTTGGATGATAGACAGATTTGACTAAGCACATCAATTGATCAAGCTTTCCTAAACTGACAAGAATTGACAGGATTGACCAACATTTTATGAGCTATTTCAATCCTGGTGAATGCAAGATGCTATCAACAGTAAAATACAGTTACACTGGTTATTATTGTGAAAGAACGCAGCTTAATACTCAGAAGTTGTCACTTCAAGTCAGCTTTGTTTTAGATTATGCCAAGAAATTTCTACATTGTTAAATAGTAACACTTATGATGGATTAGGATGTGGAGATGAACAGACATGAAAGGAAACATGGAATAGAACTGTAGAACTTGAGATTATGCCAGAAGAAACAATTGGTAGATCAACAAAGGCAAAGATATAATATTTTTGTGAATATTGTCAAACGTAGACGATTAAATATAGCTAAATTGATGAAAGTAGATGGAAAGATAACTAGACAGAAGAAACTGATAGAATTAGAATTGAAGATTTGAAGAAACATTGGATAGAAAGTTGGACTGAGAATGGCATAAATGATATATCTTTGTGAACCGTAATGTGTCAAAGAGACGATGAGAATATAGATAAATTGATAGTACAGTTTGAAGAACACGATGATATAGAAATTGATAGATTGAAGACAGTGAATAAAATGTTATAGTACAGTTTGAAGAACAGATGAGAATATAGATAAGTTGATAGTACAGTTTGAAGAACACGATGAGAATATAGATAAGTTGATAGTACAGTTTGAAGAACACGATGAGAATATAGATAAGTTGATAGTACAGTTTGAAGAACACGATGAGAATATAGATAAGTTGATAGTACAGTTTGAGCAGACGAAGATTTGAAAAAGAATGTAGTAACAAGAATAAGCAAGGCAACCAAAGACGTTACCATGCTTGAAACATGTGGAGATCGAAAGGATAGTTTGTAAACCAAATTCAAAATATACTGAAATAAAATTATCGAAATATTTCTATAACATAGTTTCTTCTTCTGTGCTCGCCCGCTTTGAATGTAGGAGTAGTCAGGGCGCCAGCTATTTTCCGTGAAGGCCTACTAGCCTTTTTATCGGATTCCCGCGATATACAGGCGAGCAATCTCCGACTTTAGAGGTGTTTGACGTTTAGATCCTCAAGTGTGATCTGAATGCTATAACGATTGCTAGAATATGTCTATTGTCTATTCCCAGGTGGAAGATGTAGTTGGCTGTCCACTCTTGCTGTTAAGCGTGGGGATGGGAGCTTTAATTTGCATTCTAAGGCTAGATGAGTCACCCTTGTTGCGTTGTATCCGTGTTTATGTAGTGGGGTCTTGATATTGTCTATCCATCTTTTTCTTGGTCTTCCTTACATGCATCGTACGGATTACACATAAATGGGAGAGTTTTCAAAAATAAACGTTCTGAGAGAAAGTTTTTTGGACTAAAGTATAACAAATGAGAAACTACAGAGAAATACTAATCGCATATCAATTTCAACTATGATTAGATGAAAACGGAGTTGTTTTGAACATTTATATAGGAATGACCAATTTTCGAGAATCGAAAACTCTCGGATAAGCTGCAAACTAAGGAAACATATTGGACGTCGTAAAACTCTCGGATAAGCTGCAAACTAAGGAAACATTGAGACGGTCGGTAAAAATCTCGGATAAGCTGCAAACTGAAGGAAACATATTGAGACGGTCGGTAAAACTTCGAAAGCTAACGAAGGAAACATATTGAGACGTCGTGTGAAATCTCGATAAGCTACAAACTAAAGAAACATTGAGACGGTCTAAAACTCATGAAGCTGTATACCATCAAACTATGTGAGAGTGGTAAAATCCAAATAATTTTAAATCTTAAATCTTATGTGAACGATCTAAATTAATCAACTTAAGTCAGGTGCATTAATGATCCCTCAGGTAGTCTGGAAAATATCAATACAATATCAAGATTACTATACATCTCAGCTGTATTCTATCGAATTTACTATACGGATCATAAAGCGGAATAATAACAGAATGATATGTCAAAAATGTTCATCTTTCATACAATTTTTGCCGCTCTTGTGTCTCTGGGGCTCACAAGGGGAGCAAACAATAGTAACACTGCAACCTACAAGGCATGTCGTAAGAGGCGACTGAGGTATGGGCATAGGAAACTACCCTAGTAAATAAAAAGGATGTGCGGAAATTGGATGTGCTGGCCTACTTGTAGGCGCATAACTGGCACAACATGCAATCGCTCTTTGGCTCATATATCACACCGACTGGTAAACAGGTGGTCGATATGGAGCTTTCTCGATCACCGCCCAGACCGATGTACCACTTCCCCATAAATTCTATTCATATGGAAATCTGATTCATGCAGCCTTAGCATTGGTGTGTTTTACGTCCAATCTTCAGCACCATTTGGAGCTCTGGTGCTTATTCTCCGGTGATGTGTCCGGTTTCGACCAGCGTTTAATCGATACGCAAGAAAAAACGACCCGAATTTGAAGCTTCCCTAAGCGCCAATATCATCACAGACTAGAGAGAGAGAATGCATACAAGAGCAAACAGAGATGTTGAAAGGTGCAGGCAATCATAGATTGAAATTGTAAAGATGAATTGTACTTATTTCAAGAAAACAATAGCAAGTCATTAAGATGAACGTAACGATACACTTATGTATCGAGAGACTAGAGAATTCTTCAAGTTATAAATTACTGGTAACATTTAGGAGACGGAAGATAAAACATGGGTCTCTTGTTCAATTTGAGCAGGTAAAAGAACCATTGGCAGTTCAACATCGAGAAGAGCAGACTGGAAAGCCGCTGCCCAGATAAAATTAATTAAACGAGATCTAAAAAATGTTCTACAAAAATATCTTCAAAACTACATCGGGGACCCTCGCCGGTCTTACGGAGTTCGTTCACTGTAGCAGAAATCTTCCTGTGTAAGAAAGAGATCGGAGTACATATCGTTACTCGTCGAAGTGCAGTGTTGATTGTCCTATTAATCAATCAAAACATTTAGTAAGTGTTGGTAATATTTAATTAATAAAAAAAACAAACATGGTGACTTACTTCTAACCATTTATTGTCATTTATAATTCTCAGTTGGACTCGTACAGTCTTGGAGTTGTCTTATGGTCATTAGTAATGAGGAGAGCCCCTGGTGATAACATTGATTATGATATGGAGGCAAGAGAAAAGCAATATCTACCACCAATTATAAGGTATGCTATTATTACTTTCTTATTTAATTCTCTCTGTTCTAGCTACGTTCCTCGTGGAGCATAGGGCATTATAAGTTACCCTAACTCGTTACCCAATCTTTGAATGTTTTCTGTATGGTTCTCTACATCGGATAAACATACCTCCATCATTTCACCAAGAAGACTCTTTCTCCAGGTCTGTTTAGGGCGTCCACTTTTCCGTTTCCCTTGCGGGTTTCACTGGAGTGATTTTCTAGTGATCACTTGACCGCACACTCCACAGGGTATGTCGCAACCAACTGCGATTTTCACCTCTAGATATGGGCATCATGGGCTCATGTTCTGTTCTATTCACAAGTCTATATTTACAACTCTATCATAGAAACTCAGTCTGAGCATCTGGGGAAGCAATTGTTGAGAAATGTCTGACACATTTTTGTATTTAAGTGCAAATATTAATTGTTTATTATATTAGAAAGGTCAGAATACTAACATTATGCGTACTCCCAGAGGCAACGTATGGGTGTGAAACATGGACATTTAACATGCAGAATAAATTCTTTTGGATATAAGGTTTACAAAAGAGTCATCTGTATACCCTGGGTAGAAAATAAGAACAAAGAGATTTATCCAGAAAAAAATAATAGAAAAACTGGCTAATGTTACAAATAAGAATAAGAAAATGGATGCACTTTGGACATATCATAAAACAACACAATGGGATTTGAAATACCTTTAAGGAAGGAGGGATCCCGGAAAAGAGAAGAGGAAGATCAAGGATTATAAGGATTCTCTCGCGATCCCGGATTATATGGATTCTTTCTCGCGATCCCGGATTATATGGATTCTTTCTATCTCTGCTCTCGATCCCGGATTATATGGATTCAGAATGTGACTGATGAGTTGAGCATGCCGGCTGCAGAAGCTGGGCATCTAATCTATATATATATATATATATATATATATATATATATATATATATGATACAACCTTGATAATGATATATATATATATATATAGATACGCACCTTGATAATGATATATATATATATATATATATATATATATATACTATAAGATACACACTTGATAATGATATATATATAATATTACCTCGTGCGTTATAGGTTCGTAGGGCCTGCAAGCAATTACTTTATACCAATCTATCCCTGTTAACTCGTTCAATCGCTTTTATGGAACTGGGTCAGATAATTTTTACCTCTCAGTAAAATTCTTTTCAAAGTTGTCCTAGGGCGTTCTTTCTTTCCCTCTGAACTATATATCTCTCACATCATGATGTCTGCTCTGTGATTCCTTGATTATTCATTCTCATAGTAGGCACACCATATCTCCATTATCTCTTTTTTTAAAACAGTTGTAACTAGTAGTTGACCAGATATATATATAGTGATATTGTCACATTTATTCATATATTTATCATGTCTAGCGTCATATATTTATCGAGTTTAGCGTCATATATTTATCGAGTTTAACTTCATATATTTATCGAGTTTAGCGTCATATATTTATCGAGTTTAGCGTCATATATTTATCGAGTTTAGCGTCATATATTTATCGAGTTTAGCGTCATATATTTATCAAGTTTAACTTCATATATTTATCGAGTTTAGCGTCATATATTTATCGAGTTTAGCGTCATATATTTATCAAGTTTAACGTCATATATTTATCGAGTTTAGCGTCATATATTTATCAAGTTTAACGTCATATATTTATCGAGTTTAACGTCATATATTTATCAAGTTTAGCGTCATATATTTATCGAGTTTAGCGTCATATATTTATCAAGTTTAACGTCATATATTTATCAAGTTTAGCGTCATATATTTATCAAGTTTAACGTCATATATTTATCGAGTTTAACGTCATATATTTATCAAGTTTAACGTCATATATTTATCGAGTTTAGCGTCATATATTTATCAAGTTTAACGTCATATATTTATCGAGTTTAGCGTCATATATTTATCAAGTTTAACGTCATATATTTATCGAGTTTAGCGTCATATATTTATCAAGTTTAACGTCATATATTTATCGAGTTTAGCGTCATATATTTATCAAGTTTAACGTCATATATTTATCGAGATTAGCACATGTTCTGGGCCAATTAAAAGAAGATATGTGAGCGTCTGTAGCCCAAGCGGTAGTGAGCTCGATCACGAACCCAAGCGTATCTGGTTCAAACCCTACGGTTGGCAAGTTTGGAAGCAAATTCGTTTCCGTGGGATTTTTACAAAAGGAAAAAATAGACCTCACCGTTCAGAAAGCAATGGCAAAATACTGAACGTATAAGTGGTGCCCTAAAATCAACGACCCGTTTACTGGGGTTGATGGCTACATCCTTTAGGATATGTCACGATTTTCATTTTTTTCATTTCATGTGATTTAGCTATCTCTGACAATAGTATGTGGATAGAGCGAAAAGTTGTTTATATCTTAATTCATTGATAACAAGCAGAGGAAAAGCTGAATAGTAATATATCATATCAGTACAAGATGTAATAAATGACTTGAAAGTAAAAGTAACAGAGATTTGACATTCATAAATATTAAGTTTGTAAACCTTTGAGAGCAAAGCTTGCTGATTATCATCATCATCAAGTAGCTTGTCCTGAGCAGAACTTTACCACCCTAACAGTCCTTCGGAATTTCTATCCCTCATAGGCCAGATGTCCGCCCCTGCAGCGTCATGCCTAAACCATTAGCTGCATACTGAATCCATCTTCTCAGTGGTCTTCCTATTCTCATCTTTGCCGGTTTGCCTCCTTCCATGATGGTCTTCTCCAGTCCTTCGTATCTCTTTATATTTCCAATATACTTCAATTTTCTTATTTGTAGCATCAGCCAGTTTTCTTAGATTTTGAGTTTTTTTCGGGATAGATCTATTGCTTTATTACTATATATATATATATATATATATAAATATATATATATATATATATATATATATATATATATATATATATATTGATATATTAGACGGCCATCTTGATAGGTGCTTCGTGTAGAAATTAAGAAAATGTAGATTCCAGTTTTACATATGCAAGGAACAAATATGTACATAAACAATACAATGTTAAAAACAACAACGGACATTTCGACCATTGTGTTTTTACCAAAGTTCACATTTGGTACGTAGTTTTACAGTCTTCCCGTGTATCGATAATATATCAATATATATTTGTATATGATTAATCTTACGAACATTTCTTTTTCCGTCAGACTAAAGCATGTATAGCTGTTATATTTTTGTTTTTAATCATTTCTCCAGGTATTGGCTACTAGTTCTTCTCGAACGAGACCCATCTAAACGACCAACAGTTACAGACATTCTGACCACAGTGAGAAAACATAGTTCTTACCGATTTGTTATAGATGCTAACTAGAAATCTAATATGAAAACAAATGATGACCTTATGAAATGTACAAATTGTGCTTCATTGGAGATTATAATTAAATGGTGGATTTGGCTTGTGTGTCGTATGCCAGTGGGGCATTAGCTAGAACAGTTCTCCGATAGACAGAACATGGATGAAGAAAGCGTGGGCCTGCAGAGGAAGCAAGGCAAAGAGTTGAATGGTTGGGGCCTGACATTAGAAACAATTGATACGGCAGAACGACAACAATGAAAATCTCTTGTGAAGCCTCATGTCTCAAACAAGATACTAAGAGGAGATAGATAAAGAGACAGAAATATATACATAAAACTCATATCTATGTGTGAGCAAGTAGTGACATTGTTTCTCAACTTGTTAAACATTTGTTTGATATTAACTAGTATTCTATGTTTTATTCTTTAGATATCTTGTTTAAATATTACTGTATATATCATAGTATCACTAGAAACAAGCTTACGGTATTCCAGTCTAATGTGAAATCTCTCTTTCTGTATGACTTGAAATAGGAAGAAACCACTAAGTCTAATACAAATAATATAGAGACTTTTATTAACAAATACCTTTGATGGATTCTCAGACTGATATTGTTTGATAAATTGGCAAGCATAAACCAATGGATCGTAACAGGGTAGGAATCCATGATGAACAGGATCATGACCACGATGAAAATGGCTATGGTTCAGGCATGACCTGCAAAAGACACAATCGACTATTACTAAACAGACACTTGAATGGAACCAGCAAGGAGAATGGAAAGGGGACACCATAAACAAATCTGGAGATTGGATAATCTTGAAGAATTGAAGGATTACGGATTAGTCTGGGAAGCCATAAAGAAAACTGCTAGGGATCAGGGAAAGTAAAGAATACATGTTGGGGTTCTATGCTCCTCCGGGAAATAAGAAGAAATAAGTAAAGTAAAAGTAACATACAATCTGTTGGAATCAAAAAGCACAAACACATAAAAGAGAGTGATGGGGTGCAATAAATAAAGAACATCAAAATATGTGAAAACTACGGAGATGGAGTTTTAAAGAAGAATGTTTAAAATCGCATGAACTGTTTACATGAAGAATTATTGTATTGGACTGAAAGATGTCAGCAGGCAAAGTTTGTAATCAAATAGAAAGAAGAATATTTCAGGCATGTCATAGAGAAAAGAATTAGAACACATATTAACGACGGGTAGAATCAATAGAGAACGCAGAGGAAGAGAAATTTGGACATCCTAACCTCTTGGCATTGAAAAAATGTCAACACTCGAACTTAGTCTAGTCACTACTAAGGACAGACGTTTGTGGAGAACAGCGATTGTCTGCTTCAGTGTCGGCGTGGCACACAGTGATGATACATATTTCTCAGCTATAATTATTCTTATGTATATGTTATATAATAAAATTAGTTTGTGTTAGTTGTATAAGTTATCATTATTAAATATTAAGCTGATTTATTATTATTATTATTATTATTATTTATTTCAGAATTTATTTATTAGAATTCATGCCTATGATTTTATGTAATTATTTTATTTCTATGTTCACTAAATGTTCAATTAATGTGTGTCCATGTTTCACTGGTTAAAGGTAAAACGTGATGTCATGCATTCATATCATCATCATTGGCCTCTTTGTCTCAGGAGACAATAGGTGTTGCGTCACGTAGTATGTTCTGTGATGAATCACAACGATTCATGTGGCTGTAATGGCCTATTCTGGAGTGGCAATCCTTGCCACAGTTGCTGCAGGTAAAACTGGAGACTAGAGCCGATGCATGGGAAGTTCTCTCTGCACTCTGTGCTCTCTTTTGCCTCCACATGTGATGTTGTTTTCTTATTTTCTTTTGAGCCGCCCTCACTGCCGCTCGCCATGCTTGTCTGTCTTTGGCCAGCCGCTCCCAGTGTTTTTTGTCTATGCCGCATGAAGTTAGATCACGCTTGCAGGTGTCAATGAAGCGTAATAATGGGCGCCCATGATGTCTAGCACCAGATGCGAGTTGACCATATAGAATGTTCTTTGGGATTCTATCATCGCTCATACGGCACACGTGTCCCATTCATATATAGTATCAATTAATTGTTTTTTTGCTGTACAGTTATTCCTGGTTATTTTTTATGTGGTTAACCTTTGATTCATATTCAATGCATGTCCAATATTATTTATTATAAAAATAAAATTATGAACTTTATTATTTTGTAATGTTATTTGTTGTAATGTTGCTTGTTATATTTGTTGCAATGTTGCTTGTTATATTTGTTGTAATGTTGCTTGTTATATTTGTTGCAATGTTGCTTGTTATATTTGTTGCAATGTTGCTTGTTATATTTGTTGCAATGTTGCTTGTTTTATAAGTTGTAATGTTGCTTATTATATTTGTTGTAATGTTGCTTGTTATATTTGTTGTAATGCTGGTAGTTATAATGAAACAAAATATTAAAATCTTCATGCAGTAGCTCTTCCTAATCAGAGCTTTGTCACTCTAACAGTTGTTCAGAATTTCTTACAAGCATAGGCCAGATGTTTTGTTTTTGTTGCCGCCATGCTCAAGTTATCGGTCCCATCCTAAAAGCATCTTCTTCACAGTCTATCTCTTCTCATTTTTGTTGAGATGTTTCTTTTTATAATGATCGTTTCCAACCATTTATATCTTTTAGTCCAAATACAGTTCAATCTACTATAGTTTTCTTATTTATATCAGCAGCCAGTTTTCTTTGATTTCGATTTCCTTCTGGATAGATCATTTGTTCTGTGTTATACAGATGACTCTTCAATAAGACTTTATGTTCAGAAGTACGTTCCACGCATTGTTAAATGTCCATGTTTCACGCCCATACTTTGTCACTGGTAATATGCTTGTTCTTAATATTCTGTTATATGCTACATTGCATTAGTCTAAAAAGGGTTTTAAAGCCGAAGGATTGACTTCACTGCACCGGGTTTTATCCCTTATGGCTCTGCCCCTCTCCGCAGAAATGGCACGACTCCTGCCGAGAGTATTGCACAAAGCACGAACTTCGTAGCTCCAGCAACAATCATAGGGGTCTCTGGAAAAAACTGCACTCATAAACAGAACGGCGCGGTCCGGATTCGAACCCACGACCTTCGACTCACAAGGCATAGGGCTTAGCCACAGAGACCCCCAAATATTAGCCTACTAGTATATAAAGTATCGACTGAATGAGTTTGTCGAAGTAGGCACGTTTGGCACTGAAAACGAAAACAACACTCATAAGTACTGCAACAGGAAGCGGTTTTTTCTTTACGAATCTTTGAATACAGAGGTTAAAAGAAACAAAAAGTCTCATGTCTTGAAGCTCTTCCGTGTCATGACGTCAGGCTATCCAAAATGTTCTCTCTCTGTCGTCCTTTGTCTTGTCTCCCTCACTTTTATCAGTTGTCCCAATGTGTTCTAAGCCTTACCTTCTCATTACATGTCCGAAAAATGATGACTGCCTCTTTCTTATAATGACAGTAACCGTTCTCTGTCTCTTGACCTCATTCAACACCTCCACATTTGTCTTTTTAGCAGTCCATAGAATTCTCATTCTTCTGTAAAACCACATCTCTGTGGCCTCCATTGATTATTCTATCTGTTTGCTTACTGTCCAAGACTAGCATCCGTATGTCACAATGTACTCTATGTAACACTGAATTACTCTCATTCTTACCTGAATTGACACTGACTTTTTGCAAATTATGCTTCTCATTTTTTGACAAGCTTCTATACCATGCCCATTCTGCTCTTTATTTCTGATCTGCGTCTGATGTTATCAGGCCTCCACAGTATTGAAATTGATGTACATGTCTCTGCTCCGATCATTTTACTTTGATGGTGCATTTTTGTCGGATTCTGCTTTTTTGAGATATTCGTAACTTCTGTCGTTTTAATATTCAGACCAGTCCTTAATGTTACTTTGATCTTAGTATATCTTTGTGTTTACGCCTTCGCTAGTCGACCGTTTGCATATTTAGCATCACCTTTCAGTACAAAGTACATGATAAATCAACACAATAACTACTCATTTGACATAACGATACGGATAGGAACAGCTAGTAGCAGATTGTTATAGTGTCAACAATTCAATTGTATCGTTTGTGACAGGCAACACTGCTGATGAACTGTAATTTTTTTTTGAGCACAGATTTGTGAGTAAATCGTTTTGTATCCATCTGCATCAGTAAATTCAGTACAACCGAAGATAAGATAGTAAGACAGACCTGTCACGTCACAGTCACACTCCACTTCCACCACCACCACTGTGTTTGTGGGTGCAGGTGTACTGCGCTCGTCTGTATGATAGACAGTGTGTCATTGCAATCGATATTGTCTATGTCAGTGACTTAATTAGATGTGATGTTGCATTAGCATCATATGAAAACGCAGCTAGATGTAATATGTGAATGAATAAATACACGTCTGTCTATTGAACCGTATTTACGTATTACATTTTTAAAATTCTATGATTGCATTGATTTTAAGACTATGCAGCTAATCATTACTATTAATGCAAAACATCAATATATATATATATATATATATATATATATATATATATATATATCACATATCACCTTTGTTGTAGTAAATTTTGCTTCTAATGATTTATTATGCACACTATACACTTATAATACAGTACACACTTACAGAGACATACATTGAATGATTGATTTTCAATGATTTTATATTATTTCATTGACGATCTTAGAAATAAATACATGCCTATCAGATCAGTCATGGCACATCTTATGCACCTACATGTAGACCAGCCCATCCGATTTCTGTGATGCATTTTATTTACTATGGTAGCTTCACTAGGCCTCAACCTCAGTCGCCTCTCACGACATGCTTTGTAGGTGGCAGTGTTACTATTATTTGCTCCCCGGCAACACATGGGTGGAAAATGCGTACAATTACCTTACCGTCTTGCTCATGTTGCTCCTTATGAGAATGAACATTCTCCAGCTTTGACCAACTGGATGTTGGTTGTACTTTCATGAAAGAACACTAGCGATGTGGTTGGGGTTTATGGACATTTATGGCACAGAGCAACATCCTTATTGCCCCAGGACTCTCTGGTGTCACCTGTCCTATTCAGTATATACATATCAAGTATCACATGCTCAGATTATGGGACTGGAAAGTACTGTTTGTTTTGCAGATGACATTTGCTTACTGACAGAGATGAGACATTTAGGATACTTCAGCAGGAACTTGATTAACTACAAAGTCTGAAAGATCAGGAGTGATAGTCATTCCAGCCAATGTATCTGAGGCTTCTCATTAAATAACAGAATCGTCACAATACTTACATCAATGCACAACATCTGTGGAGTTCTACATGATATCAGAGATGAGCTCCAGACAACAGTCACTTCATGTAAAAAAGTGTCTTAACTGTATAATCATCAAAATAGCAATGTAAGAAGAAGCTCTGTGGACATGACATTGAAGGGTATCAGATCTCAAATATCGTGAATCAGTCTTGATAAGGTCTGTTGTTTTAAAATCATGTTTATTACATCATCATCTAGGGGACTGAACGTTTTGATTTGCTATTTCCCTGATCCTGAACAGTCTGTTGCTCTTACTGTAGCAGGATCTGGTGCTCTTGTTGATTGACTAGAACTGGACCTTAGACAATCGGCAGTCCAGCTGAAGAGACTGGATAGGTTGTATAATGAGACTATGATATTGATCCTTTGGTGCACAAAAGGTACTTCATGCCAAGCTATGCAATTCATGCTTACTTAGTTGTCGAGGCGTGCAAAGGAAGCAAAGATAGTAAAAATGCTACAAGGCATGCTGTTTGAGGTAAGGGCCTAGAAGCTACCTAGTAAATAAAGCATTGCAGAAATCAGATGTGCTGGCATAATTGTAGACGCATAACTGGCACAATGTACATTCATTCTAAGACTCAGATCTCAAGTGGTTACAAGTGGCAGATTTTGGAGCATTTGAAGAAGATAGGTACACCCACCCACATGACTTTGACTTCTATATGAATGGTTTAGTGATTTGTAAACTGACACATGGTTTGTTTGGCAGTAGAACAAAGACAAGTTTTACTACTGACTAATAATGTTTTACTTTGTATACTTCCAGACTTATTTAAGAATTCAGCAAGATGATATGGAATTTTACTAGACTATTGTCTTTGGTTCACCTTGTGATCCTGGTTTTCAACAAGCTTTTATCCTGGTGAGTATTCTGTTGTTTTGTTGATTTTTTAATTTAAGAAACCTTGGTTGTCAGGTATAAAGGCAATCATCATCATCATTTCTTTTCCCTCTAATTAGAGTGTAGATATTACCATCCATCCTCATTGCCTAAAAACAAATTTTTATCCATTTGCACATTATAAATTCAGGTGTAGTATGGTGTCTAATATTGTGCTTCTGACTGATTTTTGTGTGGGAAGGCTTGCTTACCTTTTTACCAGTGTCTCTCCCTCTCTATTCAGGCACTCCTAACTATGACTTCAGGGGTACTTGTAGTTTATACCCCCATGTAAAGAATCAGGGTCTCCTGTAGTCCAACCACACACACTGTGCACACTGAGAATTTTCGGACAAGGTGGTCTCGAACCTCTGAATTTTTACGGTATGTGGCCTCTGCCGCTAGTGCTATCAACTTTGCGGTTGCTAACCCCAACGAAGGGCCAGATAAGGCAGAGAAGAAAAAATATGTATGCTCAGTTCTATTTTGTGCCCGTATTCCTACCTCAAACCTAGTCCTACGCATGTCTTTGAGCTCTGTTTCAAAAGCTTTCCCTCTACCACTGGGCCTCTTTTTTTTCACTGTCTCTGTGGTGTCCACTGTATTGCATGTCTTGGCCACCTTTCTTTTTCTCATCCCAAGGACATATCTAAGGAGTGCAGTCCCCCCCACTCTATTATCTCCTTGTAGGGAGCTACACCATTAATGTGCTCTAACAGTGGTAGTTTCTATAGCAATTTGTTCTACATGATAAGGTGCACATCAGATTATACTGAAGGAAAAAGCTCTACAGGATGTAGAATCATACACATACCTTGGTAGCAACATAGACACAGAAGGGGAACAAACGGAGATGTCAGGATAAGAATACAAAAGCAAGGGAAACTTTATTGCAATGAGTAAGATATAAAAGTCAAAGATCAAAACAAACGCAAAGCTGAGAATCTTTCAAATCTTTCAATTTTTTGATATTTTTATTTTTGTGGTTTGTTTTCTCTTGTTGATTTTTCAACCCCCAATGATTATTTTTGCGCTCATCTTGAGCCTATTTTTATCGACTTCTTCGATAGGACTAGGAACTTGATAACACTGGGATAAGGCATCGCTGGAAAATAGCCAGATCATTTTACATGGGAAATGAACTTTTAAAATGTACTTTTGTAGTGAGAGGCGTGCAGTGTACCTTCGTGTCACAGAAACATTGAGCTGAGTTGCCTCCATGAATCAAGTTGTCAGCAGGAGGTCTTGTGAGTGCCCCCAATTTTAAATCCCAAGTCTTCAAAACCAAACATCCACACATTCTTCTTCTTCAGCGATCTCTGGTCATGTGCTTAATTTACTGTGGACCACAAACTGGGCAGTCAGCTTCAGGTCTGTCAGGTTTCCCAAAAGTTTTCAGGTCGACTGGATGTGGCCACATGTTGTTTCTCAGCTTCACCCCCATTCAAACAATCAAACAAACTTTCGTTGTTTTTTTAACAGTATATTTTGTGTTATACAAAGTCTTCACATGCATATACAAATTTTGATTGTGTTATAACTTTATTTTATATTATCCGGTCAACTACTAGTAACAACTGCTATAAGAAGGAGAAGATGTAGATATGTTGGGCATATACCTTGAGTAGAAATGATCAAAGAATACCAAAGCAATCATTGAAGTGGGAGTCAAAGGGTTCAGGAAAGAGGAGACGCCTAGGGGGACCTAGAAATGAACTTTGCTGAGAGAGACAAGAAAGATCGGACTCAATTCCATGGAAGTGATTGAGCGAGCTGCTCAGGTCAGAGCGTTAAGGAGAAATTACTAACAATAATATGGAATACAACATAATGAAATTCCGGAGGACTGTTGGGTTGGCAAAGTTCTGCTCAGGACAAGCTATGTGATGATGATGATTATCCCACAAAACATACATTTGACACCCTCGTCGGTTCTACGGATCTCGTGCAGTTTGGTTACTCACCGAAGTGCAATGATAATGGTCCTATCAATCAATCAATCAATACATTTGACACTTTTCAGTATCAGTGCTTTCCTCGGATGTTTGTGATATTCTTAATGACAACTTTGGAAACAGTGAAGCATTGCTTGACCGGGCCTCACTTGAAATAAAGAAGCACATCTTCTACTCCCATCTACCCAAGTCGGTGCAAGTGCGGAAAATATTCAAAGTAAGTGCATTGTCTATTTCATATGGTAAATAAATAAATGTGGGCGTCTGTAGCTTAAGTGATAATGAGCTCGATCACATCCTAAGTGTACCTGTTCAAACTCTGCGGCAGGCGGTTTGGAAGCAAATTTGTTTGTGCAGAATTTTGTTAATGGAAAAACACGGACCTCACCGTTCAAAAACCAATGGCAAACTACTGAATGTATAAGTAGTGCCTAGAAAATCGATGACTCATTTGCTGTTGTTGATGGCGACATCCTGTAAAGGATTTGCCACGATTTTCAAAAAATAAATAAGAGTAAACAAGTATTAAGGTTTTCTGACCTTTTTTTTAACCTTAAATACTATTGCTACTAAAGTTTCTTGTTTCAGGGAACATAGTACAGCAAGTTGCTCTCCACCAAGTTCTATTCTGCAATATATTCTTCACCTCTGTCGATGAGGCTTCAATCTCTTGGAACTCCTTTTCTACTGTTCTGCTCCAGGTATTTTTTTTACATTTCTTCTCTTCCATTGGGAGTTCAAGTTGAGTGTTTTTCTGGTTATGTTGTTCAGCTGTTTCCTGAGAGTGTGTCCAATCCATTGTTACTTTTTTGTTCTAATCTCCATTTTCATTGGCCTCTGTCTCGTCCTTATCCACAATTCTGTATTTGTTTGTTCTTTACATCTGATACAGAGTATGCTGCAAAAACA
Source organism: Arion vulgaris (assembly GCA_020796225.1). NCBI lineage: Eukaryota > Metazoa > Mollusca > Gastropoda > Stylommatophora > Arionidae > Arion > Arion vulgaris. The sequence goes on along the minus strand of CM036755.1, from coordinate 61,661,220 downwards.
TCATTTGGTGAATGTTTGGATGTTTGGAAAATTTTGTTGATTGATTGATTGATAGGACCATCATTATTACACCTCGGTGAGTAACCATATGTGTTCCAATCTCTTTCTTACACAGGATGGTCACAACAGCAGTGTACGAACTCCGCAGCACCGGCAAGGGTCCGCATTGTAATTTAGAAGATGATAATATTTTATCGGAAGTTTTATTTTTCGAATGAGTTTTGCCAGGGCAGCGGCTTCGCGAGGAGCTTTCCACGGGTGTACCTACAGAAACCATGTTACAACTTTTACTTTCTCCAAGCGATTGAGTTCGGGTTTCTTCTTGACCTGTGGTGCTGGCATTTGTGTACCAGACCAAGACCCATACGAGGCCCTCACTGAACTGCTCACTTGATAGTAGCGACAGGCGGTGTGTACAAAGGGCAGTTTTTGTTCATATTCAGTTTATGTCTCAGAGTCGTGGAGTAGAACAGATTTCACTTTCATTTTGAACTGTCTAAAATTATTCTAAAAACTAACTGGTCTGGAAGACGGAAATTAAGAGATACAAAAGAGGTGATGAATTGGACATGACTTCAGGATTGGACAAGAAGGGCGGCCAAGACATGCAATGTAGTGAACACCATAGGAACAATGGAAAAAGGAGGACTTATGAGCACATCGAGTATAACTTTTGAAGCATAACATAAGCAAGATACTCAGATGCACTGGCCTACTTGTAGATGCATAACTGGCACAATGTACAATCGCTCTTAGACTTGGATCCACCTGTATATTGCCGGAACTCGCAAAGGGAGCAAGGAATAGTAAATTGCGACCTACACAGCATGTCGTAAGAGGTGATTGAGGTAGGGAAGCTACCCTTGTAAATAAAAAGCGTATCAGAAATCGGATATGCTAGCCTTCTTGTAGGCGCGTAACTTGCACACCATACAATCGCTGCTAGACTCGGATCTGCCTGTGTGTTGCCGGGACTCACAAAGGGAGCAAAGAATAGTAACACTGCGACCTACAAGGCATGTCGTAAGAGGCGACTGAGATAGGGGCCTAGGAAAGCTGTCCTAGTAAATAGATGGCATATCAGAAATCGGATGTGCTAGCCTTCTTGTAGGCGCATAACTGACACAACATACAGTTACTCTTATGCTCAGATCACATACAAATCACAAAGAGTGGTTTAACAAGTGGTCAATATGGATTGTTCAAAGAAGTATACAGTTAATACGATATGAAATCACATTTGATTACACCTTTGTTTTGCAGTTAAATGGAATTACTCAGTGGGAGGAATGTTTAAGTCACTGCTGTTCAAATGGGAACTGTGATGTTATGATCTTTACTGGTGGGAAGTGCTACCATATCATTTGTTCTGGAAGGCCACCAGATGCATGCGAGCCTATCCCAACCTCCAACCCGAAGCACAACTCCACTGTCATGGTTGTTAAAAGTAAGTAACTTTGTATTTATTATTTGTGTTGTGTTCATTGTTGGTTTAGAACACATTGTAACAACTGGTAAAATCAAGGGTAGACGAGACAGAGGAGGACAGAGAGAGGAAATTTTAGATAGCCTGACTTCATGGCACGTTAGAGCATCAACATCTGAGTTGATAGCCAACACCAAAGATAGAGATCCATGATCGCCTCGTCAGCGGCACGGCACCTGATGATGATAATGATGAGTGTTCATTGACATGTATCTCTCTCTCTCTCTAGCCTGTGACACCCCTGGTGTTTCAGTTTGGAATATCTTCATTACACTTCGAACATGTTCTTAAATGCTTCGATCTCCTTTGCAGTATCTTCAACAGCGTCCAGCGACTAACAGTACGAGTTTGATTTTTGAGCCTACTCATATAACTTGTGCTGTCCTTTTCGGACCTCTCCAATCTTCAATCCCAGCTCTTGCAATCTAGTAGTTGACGTGGATTGGTTTAAATAAAAATCTTTTTTGCAGCCACATTATGAGGTCGTTTCACCCGTGTGGTGTCGGGGCCTGCAAGGGAAGGAAAGAATAGTACCACTGCAACCTACAATGCATGTCATAAGAGACGACTGATGTAGGCCCTAGGGATGCTACCGTAGTAAATAAAAAGCATCACTGAAATTGGATGAACTGGCCTACTTCTAGGTGCATAACTAGCAGAGCGTACAATCGCTCTTAGGCTCAGATCACATACAAATCACACAGAGTGGTTGACAAGTGGTCGATAAGGAGCATTGGAAGAAGAAGAAGATATGAGGGTCGTTTAAAATGTCAGCATTTTAATTCCCCTGGTGTTTTGGTCAGACCGATATGCTCACCATTCTTGTCTATTCTTGACCATACTGTATTGTGTCCTAGATGTGATTCATTTCGTGCAGTTCTTGTTCTCCTTCAGGTCGTTTTGGGTTTTGCATGTTTTCATTTACCCTCTGGTGTCCATCTCAGTGCATTTATCATTACAGATTTAGTCTCCATTTCGTATAATATGTCCGATCTATCGCCAGCATCACTTTTGGATGATGGTGCTTATATTCTCCTTTTGACACTGTGTAAGCAGTTCTTGGTTAGAGATAGTTCTTAGCTAAACACACATAAGATCTTTCGCAGACGAGTTGTATGGAAGGGGGAAGTCTCTTCTTCTTCAGCGATCTCTAGTCATGCGCTTAATTTACTGTGGACTACAAACTGGCGAAGCGCATGTAGCGTAGTTGTTAGTGAACTCGCTTCTCAAGGCTGGTGGTCTGGGTTCAACTCCCGCAGTGTCGCGGAAATTTTCCGACCGCGACGGCTCTCAGGTCGACCCAGCCTCAACTGGGTACCAGACCTGCTCTGGGAAAGTAAATGCGGCCGGCGTGATGCTGACCACATCACCCATCGTGTGCCGACTGTCAATGAAAAATACAGGCCTAACACTGTATTGACCTATATACCACGGGTATGAAAGGGTTCCTTTACTTACTTTACAAACTGGGCGGTCATCTTCAGGTCTGTCAGGTTTAAAGCTTAGTTTTCAGGTTGACTGGGTGTGGCCACATGTTGCTTCTCAGCTTATCCTAAGTACTCTGATCTGTAAAGTTGATTGCACACAGCTGCAATGTACATATTAATCTTTGCCATTCAGAATCAGGACTGTTTGATTCTGGACACGACTTTACTAGCGCATTTCCACCATATTTGATCTGGTATTTTCCAGTTTCATTTGCCGAGCTGCTGAGTTAGTGCTTGAGCAACACTGTGAGCTATGAATGTTACATGGAATGATTTTTGCTGTGTCAACCGTGCATTTGTTGTTAGTATTCAGAAAATGGTGGAGAGCGGTTATGACGAACCTACTCAACCTGCCGTATGCAGTGATATTGCTTGTGCAGAAGGTTGGGTTTTGTCGTAATTGATGTTCCCTTCGACATGAATTGCAATTCAAGTGATGAACAGTTTTGTGTTGACACTAGCGACGGCCAAATGCTTTTATGCGGTGCAGGTTGCTTTTTGTGGAGTCGGCTGTTCCATTCTGGAATTAAGTTCACAGGAGACAGTTGTTAGCATTTCGTGTGATTTTCGTTGGCACAGGAATGCAGCAATTGGAACCCATTGCAGCGAAGTTGGAACCGTATATATGAACTATATTAATCTTGGTTCTGTTGCTGTTTTAAACTGGTTTCCAGACCATCTATTCTATAGGGTCATGAATGCACTTCATACCTTAGTCTGCTTTTAGTGTCAGATCCAGCTCCTCCTTAGTGGCTGATAACACTTCCAAGATATGTGAAAGTTGTTGTATTTTTATTGATTTTATCATCTAGTTTGACTGGTGCTGATGTCATCATGTTCAGGTCATTATTTCTGTTTACTTCCGATTGATTTTTCAACCCAACCATTTGGCTGCACTAATCTGATTAAGGTAGCCAACCATCTGCTGTACTGATTAAGGTAGCCAACCATCTGCTGTACTGATTAAAGTAGCAGGTTTTTTCATCCTGAATATCTTGATATGTGTGAGGTAGAAGTGCGATGTCATCAGTACAATCTAGATCTTCGATGATGGATGTGAGAGATGTCTATCTGATACTCTCTTGCCTTATCTTCAGTTGTTTTATTCATCACCCAGTCTATAAAATTGTTGAATAGCATGGATGATTTGACGCAATCTTGTTGCATGCCTGTTTTGACTTTAAGCTTCCGCTCAGAAGTTTCAATACTGCATGTGAATTTCCTGTAGTAGCTTTTTATGTTGTTTATAAACACAGCGTCTGGTTGAATGGATTAGAGCGCAGCTCCCATGTGGGAGATCCAGGTTAAATCCAAGGTATGGCCAATGAGTTTTTTCTGTCTACGTCATAAGAAAAACTCATAGTCTGAACAGTTTCAGGGACTTCACTAGCCATGGGACTATTAAATTCCTCAGGCTCATCTCACCCCTGTCCTACACTGCAGTAAAAAAAGCGGAAACAAGGGCAGTAAAGACAGACGACTCTTTTTGGGTAAACGCAACTAGATTCCATACCATCTTAAAATATGCCCAAAGCCTTTCTTTTCTTCAATCCTGGTTTGCCTCACAGCGTCAGGATAAGAAGAGATTTCTAGAACGAGCCGTTGTGATCGTTTCATAAATAGTTTTTTTTCCGCCTCTGTTATCTCTGAGGTCCGTCCATCTTTTGCGAGGCCGACCTTTTGCTTTGTACCTATTTTATCGGAGCAGCATTGCTCTTTGAGGTGCACTGTCTGTTGGTAATCTGCTTATGTGGTAAAACCATTCTTCTTCGTCGAATGCTCCACAGCGACCACTTGTTAACCACTCTGTGTGATTTGTATGTGATCTGAGCCTAAAAGCGATTGTGCTTTGTTCCAGTTATACGCCTACAAGTAGACCAGCATATCCGATTTCTGCGATGCTTTTTATTTACTAGGGTAGCTTCCTTAGGTCCTACATTAGTCGCCTTTTACAACATGTCTTGTAGGTCGCAGTGATGCTATACTTTGTTGCCCTTGCGGGTCCCGGCACCACACGGTTGGGTCAAACCATTTAATTTGTTATTTCTTAATGAAGTTCAGTACTAATGTTGTCCCTACTTTTTTCCTGATGTTTTCATATCTCAAAGAGTGTGCTATTGAATACCTTTTCAAAATCAATAAAGTTTATACAGAATTTGCCTCTTAGTTAATCATCATATAAATATCATCATCATCAGGTGTCGTGCCTGATGGCGTAGGTGATCATGAATCTCCACAAATCTCTGTCATTGGTGTTTGCTATCAACTCAGATGTTGATGCTCTACCGTGCCATGAAGTCAGGCTATCCAAAATTTTCTCTCTCTGTCTTCCTCTATTTCATCTACCCTTGATTTTACCGGTTGTCACAATGTGTTTTAAACCTCCCTTCTCATCACATGCCCGAAAAATGATGACTGCCTCTTTCTTATATTGATGATTAGCTTTCTCTGTGTCTTGATCTCATTCAACCCAGATTCACGGTGTTCGTGGCACCGAACAGAAGGGATTCGATGTCCATGGCACCGAGCGGAAGAGCTGAAAAGTCAAGTGCTTCTGGATCGGGAAAAAAAAAAAATCTCTTTCAACACCTCAACATTAGTCATTTTAGCAGTCCATGGGATTCTCATCATTCTTCTGCAAAACATATATATATATATATATATATATATATATATATATATATATATATATATATATATATATATATATATATATATATATATATATATATATATATATGATTTAAAAATACTGATTTTCAAATCTAATTGAGAAGTTAGATGACACAGAGCCCAATATTTGCACATACCTTAATTCATTGTTAATCAATGTGTTTCCAGGTGTTGTAGATGTAGTTCAATAAGATCACATTTCATCTTGTCTGAAATCTGAGTCATCTATCCGTGGACACAGCTATAGTGCTACATTGCAAAAGTGTCAAGTTATTTTTAGCATGGTCAATGGATAGATTTGAGCTTATCTGACTATCGCAATGATTAAACATAATTTTAGCATGGTCAATGGCTAGATTTGAGCTTATCCGACTATCGCAATGATTAAACGTAAGATGGGATTGATGTTTAGAGGGCATATTGTGTGGGTTTTATTGCGTGTGACATCTTGTAATTTCATATGAAAATTACTCCCATGTGTTGCCGGGGCTCAGAGGGGCAAACAATAGTAACACTGCGACCTACAAGGCATGTCGTAAGAGGCGACCGAGGTAGGGGTCTAGGAAGCTACCTAATAAATAAAAATGTCACAGAAATCGGATGTGCTGGCCTACTTGTAGATGCATAACTGACACAACGTACAATCGCTCTTAGGCTCACATCACATAGATATCACACCGAGTGGCTTAACAAGTGGTCAATACAGAGCGTTCAAAGAAAACTAAGAAGAAGAATGAAAAATAGACAGATGATAACAGTGAAAGAAAATATTGGGTAGTCTCATGGGATAGTATAAAGTCTATAAAAACAACTGGTAAACTGCAATAGGACACCTGAGTGGTTATCAAGGCCCACATTGGGATGTAAAGAATAGAACCACTGTTACCTGCCATGCATGTCGTAAGAGGCGGTTAAAGAGGTTGGGAGTGGGGCTAGCTACCACACCCTGTAAAAAAACCACTAGATAGCACAGAATTCTCCCTAACAGCATCACGAGAGGGGTTCTCCGATGGAACCCTCAGGGCAATAGAGGTAAGAGAAGACCCAGGAACTCCTGAAGACGGGAGTTGGAGACAGAATGCAAGAAAATGGGGAGAGAGTGGTGAGATCTGGAAAAGATGGCCTTAGATAGGCGGGCTTGGAAGACCGTGGTTGCGGACCTATCCCTCCCTAGGGATGAAGGGTGAAGAAACAGTACTGGGGCGGGGTAGGATATTCTTGGTCAACTCTTATAATATGACAGGTCACCTGACAAACTGTTGTACCAAGTTTCTGGCAAGCCACCTCACACATCAAAACTGCCCGAGTGGTTACCGGAGCCCAAATATGGGGTGTAAAGAATAGGGCCACTGTTACCTGCCATACATTTTGTAAGAGGCAACTAATGAGGTTTGTCTGAAATCGGGTGCACGTATCCTAAACGTATAAAAGTGTATGCGTTTAGGGGCCTACCAAAAGCAATGTGCAACGTATACACATTCTTGACAAAGATCAAACATCACAGAGAGTGATTACAATTGGTGGTAAAGAACGAACGCAAAGAAGTAGAAGACACATCAAAACATTAAATAGAAACAAACTTATTCACAAGTTTCATTTAGTGCTATTTGTAAATTACAACAAAGGTGAAATGTGTAAGAATGAAGTATGGTAGTGTTATAATAATAATAATTCCTCGGATATAGTCAACAAGACAAAACGTTGTCCACACAAAAGACGGACCACATAAATAACAGAGGCAGTAAAAGACAATATTTATGAAGTGCAGACAAAAGCCTGTTCTATAAATCTCTTTTTATCTTGACGCTGTCAATCAAAACAGGATTAGAGATAAGAAGAAGATTATACATTTAATCTTTTCATAATTCAAATACAAATTGTATTCATGCTTAAGTTTCTATATTATTCTTCTTAATCCCGTCATGCCTAGTGACACATGGGGCTTCAGAAAGGACTTTCCATGCTCTCCTGTCCTGTGCAACCTTCAGCGCAGATCCCCACGTCAGAGATGCGGTGTCCAGTTCCTCTTCCATCATGCGCCTCCATGTTGTCCGTGCTCTGCCTTTCTTTCTCTTTCCCTCTGGTGTCCAAGTGAGGACTATCCTCGCAGGCATTTCTTGTCTCATTCTCATAACATGTCCGAGCCATTTCCATCTTCTCTTTTTGAGTATGTCATTCATTGCCTCTTGTCTTGTGTCTTGGAGTAGTTGGTTATTGGATATTTTTGCTGGCCAAAAGATTCCCAAGATTCTGCGAAGACAAGAGTGGTGGAAAACTGACAGCCTGCTAGTATCTCCTTTGGTCATCCTCCAACACTCCGATCCGTAGAGCAAAACTGGCAAAACAATGTTTTTATAGAGTTTAAGCTTTGTGGTCCTATTGTAGATTTTGGACTTCCATACTGGTTTCATTCTGGCAAAAGTGGTTCTGGCCTTACTTAGACGTGATTTTATATCTTCCTATAGTTTCTATATAGCATAGAACAATTGGCTTATCAGAACAAACAGTATGGGATGTTTGATCTTTTGAACAGATTAAGTCAAGCTGGTGATCATCAGACCAACAAACGTATATAGATAAGCTATATATAGGTGGTCACAGTAACCTTTAATATTTATTACAGTTTATTAAACTCCATAGCCACAATAGCATAGTGATTAGTGCATGGGGATCTAAGTGGTTAAGTCTTTGCCTTGCATTCTGAATGTTGTGGGTTCGAATCCGGACCGCGTTGTTTTTTTCACAAGTGCATTTTTCCAGAGATCCTAGGATTGTTGCAGAAGCTGGAAGTTTGTGCTTTTGCAATATGATTGGCAGGTGGCATGCCTATTCTGGGCAGAGGGACTGAGCTAAATGGGGTAAATCCCGGTGCAATGAGGTCAATCGTTTGGCTTTAGACCCTTTAAATGATTTAGTTAATAGAACAGATGTTACAGCAATCTATGCTAATCTATAGGTACTCAATCTCTGTCAGCAGATGAATATGGGTGTCCTCATCATCATCATCATCCAATAGCTTGTCCTGAGCAGTACTTTGTGACTGTAATCGTCCTTTGGAATTCCTCTCTCTCATAGACCAAGTGTCTCATCTATGCTGCCATCAATCTCAAATCGTCAGTTACATTCTGAATTAATCTTCTCCGTGATCTTTCTCTTCTCCTCTTTGAAATGATGCCTCCTTCCATAATGGTCTTCTTCAACCCTTCATATCTTTTTATTTGTCTAAAATACTTAAATTTTCGAATTCTTATTTGTAGCATCATCAGTTTTCTTTGATTTTAAGTTCCAGAGCCGGAAGTTCGTGCTTTGTGAATACTCTCGGCAGGTGGTGTTCCACTTCTGTGGAAAGAGGGACTGAGCTATATGGGGTAAAACCTGGTGCAATGAAGTCCATCCTTCAGCTTTAGACCTTTAATGCATAGTGCATTTGCTTTATATGTGTGCAGTCTTAAGATAAAATTTCACAGTGGGAGTAGAATTCATTCTGATCATAGCGACTCTCATATCAACTGTCTCGATTGAGTACCGGGAAAACACCGAGAAGTAAAGGTGTACGGTGTGATGTTGATCATATCACCAATCGTATTATGTTGGTCACAAAAAATATAAACCTAATGCTGGGAATACAAAGCTGCGAACCCTTCAATGAAATGTGAAGTCAGTGCTGGTCTGTGGCTCGGAAACATGGAAGACAACAAAGAAAACCATCAGAAAACTGTAGACCTTCATAAATGGATGTTTACGTAGAATAGAGGGACTGATATGGTATGATAAGATTACAAACGAGGAACTCAGAGAAAGAACAATGCAGATGCCAGTGGAGAAGGAGCTCAGGAAGAGACACTGGCGATGGATAGGACATACATTGAGAAGACTGACCGGAAGTATTGCAAGACAGGCACTGTTTTGGAACCCGTAGGGAAAGGCCTAGACAGACCTGGAGAAGAGAGTTGTAGTCTGATATTAAAAGGATAGGTAAAACATGGAAAGAATTGGAAGGAATGGCAAGAGAGAGGAAGAGCTGAAAGAAGTTTGTTGAGGACCTGTGCTCCATTGGAAGTTGAAAGGTGAAGAAGAAGAATGCTGGAAATACAGTTTTTTTCCCTTTGTTTTGTATTGAGGTGTAGTCATGGCACCTTTGACTGATTTTTGCATGAAGACTGTCTTTCCTTATCACCAGTCTCACTTACCATTCAGGCAAACTTTACTCCAACTTCAGAGGTACTTGTAATTTAGATCCACAATTAAAGGACCTGTTGGTATGAAAATGGGATCTTTAGTTTTTTTAAAGTAATTCATTCTCAAATGAATGAGTGGTTAACAAGTGGTCGATATGGAGCGTTGAAGAAGAAGAAGACAGAAGAGATAACATCGACTCCACTAAAACGAATCAAATTCTTTCACAGGCAACTCAAACCGATAATAACATTAGAAAGCAAAGCACTGAATACACTACCAGTTGCGTTTCTTTCTTTAATGTATTGGGAGCTGGACATATACACTTGTTTAGTATTCAAAGTCAAATTGCTATTTAGAGAAGCAAGTTTTGAAAAGGCTCATTGATTTGCTATCAGACTTACACATTGAAGGTTCCAACAAAAGAAACATTTAGCTATATTGCTGTACATCTTTTCATAAAAGGAACCAGAGTACAACCATGTGAATCACTTTTTTTTACTTTTGCCTGCTGTACAGGCTATTTGATTTCATTAAGAAGGTTGAAATATTTTAAGTGATTTTTTTGCGGTCGTTCTTAACAACCAACTCTTTGTGATCTTTTTGCGTTGAGTATGTGAGTATGTTGTGCCTAAGTTCAAAACAATTGATATATGGCGAGCTTGAAGGGGGCAGAAGTTCTGCTGGTGGACCCAAAAAATGCTTTAAAGACTCTCTTAAAGTGTAACTGAAATGCTTCGATATAGACACCACCTGCTGGGAGTCTTTTGCGCAAGATTACCAAATGCGGCGCTGTAGCAACACAAGTGGAACTCGCAACGCTGAGAATCGTCGTGTCGTTAAGACACAGAGAAAACGAGTTGCACGAACAGACTGAACACACAACACCTACGTGTTCAACACCTACTTGATCATGTACGCCCCACCTGTGGCAGAGGATTGTGTTCTAGGATTGAACGCCACAGTCACCTCCGCACACACCAGAGCGGAACAGCAGTACACGTCTGAGGCTGTTGTCATCACCACTTGTGACGGAAGGCTATTATTATAGGACCCCTACGGCATGTAGGAAAGGCGCATCTGAAGTTCAGTCGAAGTGTATGTGTATTATCCAACAGTAAACAAATTTGTACAGACGGGTAACTGTCAGATTTGGCAAAGTGAAACGCATCACTTGAAATTATCACATCTAACGTTATACTCTAGCATGGTATCAGTTATGGTTGGTCAAATAGATAAGTCAGAGATGATTTGTGCCAGTTTTGAGTTAATATGATTTTAACAAACATATTTCCACAATTTGTAGTAGGCTAAGCCGTGGCCTCCAATAACTTACGGCCGAAGGGCTCAGGTAAAAATTCTAGGAAATGAGACCACAACTGTCGCGTGACCTCGCATTCCAGTATTGTTGTATAAAAACGAATTCACTGTAAAAACAACTCAACATGCTAAATTGAGGTTATATTTTGTAACAAGTAAAGTTTAACAGTAAGGAATGTCAGTAGTATTAATAGTTTTCATCTATAAGTAACCATGGACTCATAGATTTGAGTTAAAACACGGTAAAATTCATGATAAAAGTTGCTTCATCAGTCTAGGCCGGGATCGCGAGAGAGAGAGAGAGAGAGAGAGAGAGAGATTTGAGTAAAATTACATAAAAGCTTACAGTGTTATATCAAACATATACAAAACCAGCCCCATTAAACAGTCATTGGAGTTTTCCCGAGCTAGTCGGCCTTATGTTACCGGGGGCCACGGCTAAGCATTCTTACTCAAGTCCATCATAATGTAACATGTCCTTTACAGAATTTGGCTCTCATAACAGCCCGCTTGAAAGACTCTCAATCCTTAACCAGGTCTCTCGCGTCTTCCATTATCGTGTTTAAGATTCTTTAATCGACTTGTTGCCTCTCACTTCATCTTTGTCGTCTCCTGTCTCGTCCTTAGCCTCCAATATTGCTATCTCTAAACAATAGTGATGTAGGCAGGACTCTCGCCAGTCCTGTTCAATGTATACACAGTCGAAGTAACCAGCTACCCAAATAACCCATAAGACGAGAACCCCAAGCGCTGTAAAGCTACCAAAATGTCACATAAGACGAGAACCATTGAAATCAGCCACTGAATGCTATATCGTGTAAAAATATTGTCGAGATGGATGCTTTATCGCTTTGATGAACTGTCATAATTTGTATGGGTTAATTGTTACAGTGGTCAATGTGCCAGACTTTAATACATTCTATACACCCTTCTGGTTGAAAGCATTGCGTCTCAACAAAAATGCATAACAATTGAGCATGAAATCAATTAAATGAACAAGTTACACTACAGTTCACGTTGAGAACATACATTGACTTGTCATGTGGCAGAGAACGTGAAGCAGTATCCATCATATTGATCACTGTTTCATTCTGGAATTAGTTCACACAGGAAACGTTTCACAGTGTTAGCATTTCGTGTGATATTCATTGGCACAGGAACGGAGCAATTATGGGGTGACCCGTTGCAGTGAAGTTGGAACCGTACTTATGAACTATGAACTATGATAATTTCACAGTGTTGTATACTGAGCAGAGATGAATAAAAGCAGCATGAGAAAGCTATTACATATAGTCTTTGATGAGTGTAACCACAAACCTGCATCAACAGTATCTATTGTTAGAGAGTTTAGGGTAGATAAGGGGGATGTTCTTCGGTATCTTGGCGACCTACTGTTGGGTGAGGAGACTAAAATTGACTTCAGTGGCTATCTGGGACTTCATTTACTGGGACCGTTGTTGTATCTGACTCTCAGTCGATGCTTCATAAGATCCAGAAGGTCAGGTTTCGGTATTAGTGGATGTTGTCTATAGAAGTTTCTAACCTCCAGAGGCTTTCGTGGATATACTGTCTTGGGTATGCGGGTGTTTAAGGTAGTGAGAGAGCGGACAGGCTTGCATCGACAGCATTGATTGTTGGGAAGTTGAAGATGTATAAGGGAGATGTGTTCTTCGGGACTCTCTGTTGGATGAGGACACTAAAATAGATGTTGAATCGATCAAGCGATGTAGGCAGTTTGGAGTTACCCATTGAACAAGTAGAACTGGATGCATTAGGGCAGTGAGAAGTATGTTTAATCAGCGAACTACCCGAACCTTCAGTATGCATACTCTTCGATATCTGTTAGGGGAGACTGAGCACCTATGGGTTTGCCCGGAGTGCAATGACGTCAGTTTAGTAACCAATAATCAATAACTAAAATTGAAGCTGAATCAATAGAGGGATTTAGGGAGTTTGGAATTCCACCTTGGACAAGTAGTGCTGGTTGTTTAAGGGGCAGAGAGAGAGAGAGAGAAGTGTGTTTAACCATCGAGCCACAGGAACCATCTGTATGCATACCCTTCGAAATCTGTTGGGGTAGATTGAGCACCTATGGGTCTGCCCGAAGTACTGTGACGTCAGTTCAGTAACCAATAACGACAACTTTGTGTTTGCGTTCTGTAGTCAAGTAGTTGGTGGCGTCTGTGGCCTAGGAGATAGTGACTCGGTCTATTAACCCCGACGTTCTGAGTTCGAATCACACTGCGGATAATTTGGTTGCATATTGTTTCGCGTTGATTTTTACAAAAGGACGATGACACCACCCGTTCAGAAAGCAATGGCAAACTACTGAACGTAATAATTCCTAGAAAAATCACAGTGTTAAATAGCTGAGGTTGATTCGCAAAGTTCTGTAAAGAATATGCAACGTTTTAGTCAAACAAAACTGACGTATACAAGCTGTTAACTCGTCGATGTTGACAAGTTGGTAATCTTACTGTGTACGAAAGCGATCGGAGCACACATTGTTACTAACGAAAGTGCAACGATGATGGTCCTGCCAATCAGTCAATCAAATAATCAAGATGACAAAGAGCTGTCGCAGACTAGTTAAAGTTCAGATTGTAGATCTCTAGTGGCTAAGTGATGAAACCGTTGTCTTGGGTTCGAATCTGTACCACGCCATTCTGTTTATTAGTGCATTCTTTCTGGAGATCCCTAGGATTGTTACCGGGGCTACGGAGTTTGTTCTTTGTGCAATACTATCAGTAGATGACGTGCCATTTTCGCGGAGAGGGACCGAGCTATGTGGGGTAAAACCGAGTGCATTGAAATCGATCTTGCGTCTTTAAACACTAACGCGCAGACTTCATAAGTTATTCAATTGTTGGTGTTGGCAAATTGATAAAGTGCAGGTGTTTGTAACTTATCAAAGAGGTATTTGATTTATTTATTGATAGACCGTCATCATTACACTTCGCTGAATAACCATATGTGCAGCGCCGGATTAGCCTAGTAGCAGAAGTAGCAAATGCTACGGGCCCCGCGCTTCTGGGGGCCCCGCGCCTATGTGACAGAGATGAAAAGGAAAAAAATAACCAAGATGTTATATCAAAACACGCAAGCTATCTGAATTCTTTTAATGTCGTGTGTGATGGTGATGAATCCAAAAAATCGAAGCAGAAAATACACAAGTCGCGTCTCACTGTGTAGTAGATGAAGGCAGTGCTATAGAAGAATCATCATTACCAATATTACCATTAAGATTCTTCACAATTTAGCCACACTTTCCACAAGACAAACTGAAGTTGAATGTGCAGCAAGTCCTTCCAATTTAACCACATCATTTTCAAACCAAAGAGAGGCAGAAAGCACAGCACATGCTTCCAATGTAGCAACATCTTCTACAAGCCAAAAACAACCAAAGTAAAATGTACTCCAACGGTATTGGTGAATGGCCAAGCAACTTCAATCGAGATTATTGGATTGCGAAAGGAAGTAGCGAAGTGCAACATATGAACAGTTATTTCATGTCTTAAAAAAACATACGATAAAGAAAACAATCTACGATTTTGTCGAAAGTCGTTTTTCACATATACACATAAACCAACAAATAAAACTCATGTGAAAGATTGATTGTGTTATTCAGAAACTAAAGGACAACTTTTCTGTTTGCAAAGTTACTGATTCAGGATGTTCGTCACGGTTTACGAAAAAAAAGATTTGACGACTGGAAAAACGCAATTAATTTGTTGAAAAGACGTGAAGAAAGCACCTTCCATAGACAAGCGATAATTTCGCTGTTAATTTGCAAAAAGTAGGATGCTACTGTCGATTCTCAACTTGTAAACCAAATTGAGACCGAACAAACATATTTGCGGACACTTTTAGAGCGAATTACTTCAGTTATCCAATTTTAGCAGAACGAGGTCTTGCATTTCAGGGTAGGGATGAAACTATTGGTTCACCTCATAATGAAAATTATTTAGTTTTGTTGGAATTAAGAGCCAAATTTGACATTTTTTGGCTCAGCATATATTATTAATGCAAACAAAGGAAAGGGACATACATCATACTTATCAAAAACAACATGTGAGGAATTTATCCATCTAATTGCATCAAGCTTACTGGATCATATTATTTGCGAAATTAAGAAATGCAAGTACTATTCAGTATCACTGGACTCTACTCCAGACATTTCGCATGTGGACCAACTCACTCTAATAGTGCGCTATGTGTTACCATCTGGACCAGTAGAAAGGTTTATGAGATTCTTGGATATGGAAGGTCAAACTACTGAACAACTCGCCCAAAGTTTACTTGATTTAAAAAAAATTAAAAATGGCATTGATATCAAAGACTGTCGTGGTCAAAGCTATGACAATGCCAGCAGCATGAGTGGGAAATATCACGGCTTACAAGCACGCATTAAGGAAATAAATAAGTACGCAGAATACATTCCATGTTTTGCCCATTCACTGAATTTGGTTGCTAAGTGTGCTGCAGAATGTTGTATAGAAGCATAACATTTTTTCGATTTTGTTGAAAGCCTCTATACATTCTTTTCCGCTTCTACCTATCGATGGGGCGTTCTTACAAAAGCACTGGAAGATACAGGTTCAAAACTCCCGACTTTGAAGAGACTGTCGGACACCAGGTGGTCTGCCCGAGCTCATGCGACAAAGGCGCTTTATGTGGTATTACCACTATAAAACAAGTTTTGGATGACATCTCAAATAACATGGATCAGAAGGTAGAGTGTCGTAATCAAGCGTATGGGCTAGTTTTGGAGATGAGTAAGTTGGAAACAGGAATAATGACCTTTCTATGGAACGAAGTTCTAGAATGCTTGCAAGCGTCTAGCGCTTCATTACAGTCACCTGAGCAAGACCTTACCACTGGATATGCCCTTTATAAATCGTTACACAGGTACGTTCAACAAATGCGGCCTACATTTTCAGATATTGAGGCCAAAGCCAAAATCCTGACTGACTGTCAAGAATATCAGCAACAAACTTCAAGACGACGCAAGCGAAATACTAAGTACGACGATTTCAGCGACTCTACTGCACTCGATAAAGTTGTAGAAAATCAAACACCCAAACAAAAATGTGAAAGTCAGGTGTTTATTGTCATAATTGATAATGTACTCTCTACCTTAGCTAAACGCATGGCAGAGTACCATAGAGTAACTGGTGTATTTGGAATACTTTGGCAGTTAAAATCTCTTACAGCAGAAGAGATCTTGAAAAGAATTCTAAATATTGTCAGCTCTTACCAAGAAGATTTAGAAGAAAGCATAATGGAAAATTCATTAGAGTCGTGTTTCCCAAATGTAGAAATAGTCTTACGAATTTACTTGTCTTTAATGATTACTAACTGCAGCGGAGAACGTTCTTTTTCAACATTAAAGCGTATAAAAAGTGAGTTAAGGAACATGATGGGACAAGATCGTCTAAATAACTTCACCTTATGTCGTTGAACATTGAATTCACTTAGAGAAATTGATTTGTTTAGTATTATCTCTAAATTTTCTCACATTAAATCGAGACAAGTTTGTTTGTAAAATTTATGTTTTATTATTTATTATCATACAAAAACTAGGGCCCCGCGCTAAAATTTGCTACGGGCCCCGCGCTGGCCTAATCCGGCACTGCATATGTGATCTGATCTCTTTCTTACGCTGTAAGTCGCAGCGTACAAACTCATGTGCTTTTGAGGATAGTGATAAAATGTGTCAGATTTTTCTATTTGATATGAATTATTTATGCCCTTTTAACGGTTTTACAGCCGGCTCTTATCGATTGTCACATGCCAATAGTTCTTTTATATGCTCAACTTGAACACGGCGCCTATGCTTTATCATCCTTTTGAGGTAGAACTGTTCACTATCTCACCTATAATGTGATCATTGATCCTTTTGAGGTAGAACTGTTCACTATCTCACCTATCTTGTGATCATTGATCCTTTTGAGGTAGAACTGTTCACTATCTCACCTATCTTGTGATCATTGATCCTTTTGAGGTAGAACTGTTCACTATCTCACCTATCTTGTGATCATTGATCCTTTTGAGGTAGAACTGTTCACTATCTCACCTATAATGTGATCATTGATCCTTTTGAGGTAGAACTGTTCACTATCTCACCTATCTTGTGATCATTGATCCTTTTGAGGTAGAACTGTTCATTATCTCACCTGTCTTGTGATCATTGATCCTTTTGAGGTAGAACTGTTCACTATCTCACCTATCTTGTGATCATTGATCCTTTTGAGGTAGAACTGTTCACTATCTCACCTATCTTGTGATCATTGATCCTTTTGAGGTAGAACTGTTCATTATCTCACCTATCTTGTGATCATTGATCCTTTTGAGGTAGAACTGTTCATTATCTCACCTATCTTGTGATCATTGATCCTTTTGAGGTAGAACTGTTCACTATCTCACCTATCTTGTGATCATTGATCCTTTTGAGGTAGAACTGTTCACTATCTCACCTATCTTGTGATCATTGATCCTTTTGAGGTAGAACTGTTCACTATCTCACCTATCTTGTGATCATTGATCCTTTTGAGGTAGAACTGTTCACTATCTCACCTATCTTGTGATCATTGATCCTTTTGAGGTAGAACTGTTTACTATCTCACCTATCTTGTGATCATTGATCCTTTTGAGGTAGAACTGTTCACTATCTCACCTGTAATGTGATCATTGATCCTTTTGAGGTAGAACTGTTCACTATCTCACCTATCTTGTGATCATTGATCCTTTTGAGGTAGAACTGTTCACTATTTCACCTATCTTGTGATCATTGATCCTTTTGAGGTAGAACTGTTTACTATCTCACCTATCTTGTGATCATTGATCCTTTTGAGGTAGAACTGTTCACTATCTCACCTATCTTGTGATCATTGATCCTTTTGAGGTAGAACTGTTCACTATCTCACCTATCCTGTGATCATTGATCCTTTTGAGGTAGAACTGTTCACTATCTCACCTATCTTGTGATCATTGATCCTTTTGAGGTAGAACTGTTCACTATCTCACCTATCCTGTGATCATTGATCCTTTTGAGGTAGAACTGTTCATTATCTCACCTGTCTTGTGATCATTGATCCTTTTGAGGTAGAACTGTTCACTATCTCACCTATTCTATGATCATTGATCCTTTTGAGGTAGAACTGTTCACAATATCATCTATCCTGTGATCATTGATCCTTTTGAGGTAGAACTGTTCACTATCTCACCTATCTTGTGATCATTGATCCTTTTGAGGTAGAACTGTTCACTATTTCACCTATCTTGTGATCATTGATCCTTTTGAGGTAGAACTGTTCACAATCTCATCTATCCTGTGATCATTGATCCTTTTGAGGTAGAACTGTTCACTATCTCACCTATCTTGTGATCATTGATCCTTTTGAGGTAGAACTGTTCACTATCTCACCTATCTTGTGATCATTGATCCTTTTGAGGTAGAACTGTTCACAATCTCACCTATCTTGTGATCATTGATCCTTTTGAGGTAGAACTGTTCACTATCTCACCTATCTTGTGATCATTGATCCTTTTGAGGTAGAACTGTTCACAATCTCACCTATAATGTGATCATTGATCTATGTAAAATAGTCCCGGTCATGTGGCATGAACCGAGAGAGGACGTAGGAAAATTGTTGAAGCACTGACTTATGGGTTACAAAAGCACTGTCTGTAGACAATGATCAACAAATAAACAAGGAACAGGTATTAAGAGCTTCCGAAAAACAAATAGACAAACACGGGACTCGAACCACTTACCCTAGTCCTTACGACACCAATCGCCTAGCCTAGCAATACGAGCGCTCTTAATAAAAAATTTCTAAATAAAAATAATTATTAAAAAATGACTCACGGGGAGTGTCTTTCTCAAACGCTCGTTACAGCTAGACACAGAAACAATCAGGTAGGGTTCGAACAGTGTTTGCACAAACAGATGCTGTAAGCTTATTGTGCTTGTATATATTAGAGACGAGACAATATCATACATACACACATGTATACACATATAACAAACATGTATACATCATTCAAAGTAGCTTCAAATTTATTAAGATGAGCACACGGAGCCTCTTTCAAGAACCCCAGAGGAAGCAACGGAAGTAACGAATATGATCAACAAATAAACAAGGAACAGGTATTAAGAGCTTCCGAAAAACAAATAGACAAACGCGGACTCGAACCACTTACCCTAGTCCTTACGGCACCAATCGCCTAGCCTAGCAATACGAGCGCTCTAAAAAAATGACTCACGGGGAGTGTCTTTCTCAAACGCTCGTTACAGCTAGACACAGAAACAATCAGGTAGGGTTCGAACAGTGTTTGCACAAACACATGCTGTAAGCTTATTGTGCTTGTATATATATTAGAGACAATATCATACATACACACATGTATACACCCCTACTTGTCTGTAGACAAGTAGTTTAAGTACTGCCGTAGGCAAGTAGTTAATATACTCTGGCGTAGGAAGGTTGTTGTTTTTGGTTTTTTCGATCCAGAAGCACTTGAGCTTTCAGCTCTTCGGCTCGGTGCCATGGACATCGTAACCCTTCGGTTCGGTGCCAAGAACACCGTAAATCTGGGGAACCTGTGGTTTTCTGCCAGCCCGCGGAACTGAACCCGCACTCACAGAGGGCTAGTCACCCGTAGTCCAACGCTCTACGAACACGCTGGGGAGGTGGGCAGGAAGGTTGTTAAATAACTGGCGCATTGGCTGCTAAAGCATTGGCCTAGACAAGCAGTTGAAGCACAGGTGTAGACAGTTTAAACACTGACGTAAACAAACAATTGAAGCACTGACGTAGGCAAGCAATTTATGCACTGGTGTAGACAAGTAGTTAATACTTTACTCTAACGTAGGCAAGTTGTTAAATCACTGGCTTATGGGTTGCTAAAGTCTGTCGTAGGCAAATAATTAGAACTGGCGTGACAATAAAAACATACTGAAAATGCTGCCTAATGCAAACACGCTCCAATCAATCAAGCTGATGTCGGATCATGTATTCATGTGATAGATGTATGTTAACTATGCCATTAACTATTTATAGCATGTACTTTTTTCATGCAAAAGCGTTGCACCATTTGAAATAGAAGGATTTTACTCTATATGCGAGAAGGGCTGGGCACCTACGGGACAGACAGAGTATGTTTAACCAGCGATCCACGGTAACCATCAGAATTCATACATTTTGGCATTTAATGGGGAAGGGCAAACGCCTCAGGGTATGCCCAGTGTGTTATCATGCCGGCTTAAACCAATAACTTCCACCATATCGTAATATGTTTTGCGCACACGCACAAAAACACGCGCATAAACATCTATATATACAGTGGCGGATCGTGGTCAATTTTATTGGTGGGGCCAGCCATTTTTTCCAGATAAATCATGGTTTTTGGTTGCTATATGTTATTTATAAAATAATAAATACACGTTATACATTATTTTTGTGGGGCCCGGCCCCACTGACCCTTAATGACGAGCCGCCACTGTATATATATATATATATATATAATATAGTAGATGTCTGTAACTTAAGCAGTAGTGAGCTCGATCCCAAGTGTACCTGGTTCAAACACCGCGGCGGTCACTTTGGAAGCAAATTAGTTCCCGTGGGTTTTACGAACGTTAAACAGATCGTACCTTTCAGAAAGCAATGGAAACTACTGAACGTATAATGGGTGCCTAGAAAATCAACGACTCATTTATGTGATATAAATCGACGTGAAGTATTACACCGAGAATGGATGTACTGGACCGAAAGAGGATACAAAGCAGTATGGAATACTTACTGTGCCGAAAACGAATGTACTAGACCGAACTTTGATATAAATCAAAATGGAGTACTGTGCCGAAAACGAATGTACTGGACCGAACTTTGATAGAAATCAAAATGGAGTACTGTGCCGAAAACAATGTACTAGATCGAACTTTGATATAAATCAAAATGAAATACTGTGCCGAAAATGAATGTACTATGCCGAACGTTGATATAAATCAACATGGAATACTTCCGAAAACGAGTACACTGTGTCCAAAGACTCATATAGCTTTGCAGTAAACTACACTAGTATAACATACTTATTATCTATTGTTCAAATTGCACAGTGGTTTATAAAATGAGGCATGGAGCTCACAGCATGCTCCGCAAGTCCTTGTTTCGCGTCCCGTATGGGAGCAATCGGGTATATTTTCCAGTAATCCCTCATGTCAAGTGGTTCACGTCGAGTGCCTAGACCTATCGAAGACGGACGATATAACGTAGATCCTGTGTTCAAGTTGTGCAAGTAAAAGAAAAGTTGGCAATTGATAAAAGTAGGTTGTAAGTCGCTTCTAAGGCAATAACCGTCTCTGTGGCTTATTGGTTAAGACTGCATTTGATAAAAGTAGGTTGTAAGTCGCTTCTAAGGCAATAACCGTCTCTGTGGCTTATTGGTTAAGACTGCATTTGATAAAAGTAGGTTGTAAGTCGCTTCTAAGGCAATAACCGTCTCTGTGGCTTATTGGTTAAGACTGCATTTGATAAAAGTGGGTTGTAAGTCGCTTCTAAGCAATAACGTCTCTGTGGCTTATTGGTTAAGACTGCATTTGATAAAAGTAGGTTGTAAGTCGCTTCTAAGGCAATAACCGTCTCTGTGGCTTATTGGTTAAGACTGCATTTGATAAAAGTAGGTTGTAAGTCGCTTCTAAGGCAATAACCGTCTCTGTGGCTTATTGGTTAAGACTGCATTTGATAAAAGTAGGTTGTAAGTCGCTTCTAAGGCAATAACCGTCTCTGTGGCTTATTGGTTAAGACTGCATTTGATAAAAGTAGGTTGTAAGTCGCTTCTAAGGCAATAACCGTCTCTGTGGCTTATTGGTTAAGACTGCATTTGATAAAAGTAGGTTGTAAGTCGCTTCTAAGGCAATAACCGTCTCTGTGGCTTATTGTTTAAGACTGCATTTGATAAAAGTAGGTTGTAAGTCGCTTCTAAGGCAATAACCGTCTCTGTGGCTTATTGGTTAAGACTGCATTTGATAAAAGTGGGTTGTAAGTCGCTTCTAAGGCAATAACCGTCTCTGTGGCTTATTGGTTAAGACTGCATTTGATAAAAGTAGGTTGTAAGTCGCTTCTAAGGCAATAACCGTCTCTGTGGCTTATTGGTTAAGACTGCATTTGATAAAAGTAGGTTGTAAGTCGCTTCTAAGGCAATAACCGTCTCTGTGGCTTATTGGTTAAGACTGCATTTGATAAAGTAGAGTTGTAAGTCGCTTCTAAGGCAATAACGTCTCTGTGGCTTATTGGTTAAGACTGCATTTGATAAAAGTAGGTTGTAAGTCGCTTCTAAGGCAATAACCGTCTCTGTGGCTTATTGGTTAAGACTGCATTTGATAAAAGTAGGTTGTAAGTCGCTTCTAAGGCAATAACCGTCTCTGTGGCTTATTGGTTAAGACTGCATTTGATAAAAGTAGGTTGTAAGTCGCTTCTAAGGCAATAACCGTCTCTGTGGCTTATTGGTTAAGACTGCATTTGATAAAAGTAGGTTGTAAGTCGCTTCTAAGGCAATAACCGTCTCTGTGGTATTAGTTAAGACTGCATTTGATAAAAGTAGGTTGTAAGTCGCTTCTAAGGCAATAACCGTCTCTGTGGCTTATTGGTTAAGACTGCATTTGATAAAAGTAGGTTGTAAGTCGCTTCTAAGGCATAACGTCTCTGTGGCTTATTGGTTAAGACTGCATTTGATAAAAGTAGGTTGTAAGTCGCTTCTAAGGCAATACGTCTCTGGCTTATTGGTTAAGACTGCATTTGATAAAAGTAGGTTGTAAGTCGCTTCTAAGGCAATAACCGTCTCTGTGGCTTATTGGTTAAGACTGCATTTGATAAAAGTAGGTTGTAAGTCGCTTCTAAGGCAATAACCGTCTCTGTGGCTTATTGGTTAAGACTGCATTTGATAAAAGTAGGTTGTAAGTCGCTTCTAAGGCAATAACCGTCTCTGTGGCTTATTGTTTAAGACTGCATTTGATAAAAGTAGGTTGTAAGTCGCTTCTAAGGCAATAACCGTCTCTGTGGCTTATTGGTTAAGACTGCATTTGATAAAAGTAGGTTGTAAGTCGCTTCTAAGGCAATAACTAGTCTCTGTGGCTTATTGTTAAGACTGCATTTGATAAAAGTAGGTTGTAAGTCGCTTCTAAGGCAATAACCGTCTCTGTGGCTTTATTGTTAAGACTGCATTTGATAAAAGTAGGTTGTAAGTCGCTTCTAAGGCAATAACCGTCTCTGTGGCTTATTGGTTAAGACTGCATTTGATAAAAGTGGGTTGTAAGTCGCTTCTAAGGCAATAACCGTCTCTGTGGCTTATTGGTTAAGACTGCATTTGATAAAAGTAGGTTAGAAGTCCTTCTAAGGCACAACCGTCTCTGTGGCTTATTGGTTAAGACTGCATTTGATAAAAGTAGGTTGTAAGATGCTTCTAAGGCAATAACCGTCTCTGTGGCTTATTGGTTAAGACTGCATTTGATAAAAGTAGGTTGTAAGTCGCTTCTAAGGCAATAACCGTCTCTGTGGCTTATTGGTTAAGACTGCATTTGATAAAAGTGGGTTGTAAGTCGCTTCTAAGGCAATAACCGTCTCTGTGGCTTATTGGTTAAGACTGCATTTGATAAAAGTAGGTTGTAAGTCGCTTCTAAGGCAATAACCGTCTCTGTGGCTTATTGGTTAAGACTGCATTTGATAAAAGTAGGTTGTAAGTCGCTTCTAAGGCAATAACCGTCTCTGTGGCTTATTGGTTAAGACTGCATTTCGTTTCGAAGGTCATAGGTTCGAATCCTGACCGGCGTTCTATTCACGGTTGAATTTTTCAGAGACCCTTAAGATTGTTGCCAGAGCTTTCAAAGGGTTCAAGAAGAGAGGACGCCTTAGAAAACCTGAAACAAACTTTATTGAAAGAAGCAACAAATATCGGACTCAATTCCATGGAAGAAATTGAGATAGTTGCCCAGGACAGAGCGGTATGGAGAAATGTAGTTTATACCGATACGAGGATATATATATATGTGGTAGACTGT
The DNA here is from genome assembly GCA_020796225.1 of Arion vulgaris. Taxonomy (NCBI): domain Eukaryota; kingdom Metazoa; phylum Mollusca; class Gastropoda; order Stylommatophora; family Arionidae; genus Arion; species Arion vulgaris. The sequence goes on along the minus strand of CM036755.1, from coordinate 61,637,018 downwards.
TTTGGGTGAGGTATTTTGGTAAGCTGTTTTGTGGAGGTACTGACGTGTTGCTATCACATTATTACTAAAAGTCAGTCTGCTCTGTGTAAGGTGTATATGTTGTAATAAGAGGCAACGTTGAAACATGAGAAACACTACTATTCCACAATGCAAAGTCACATCAATTTAACACTGTGAGTTTATTTGTAGTAATCAATAGTTAGACGTAGAATTAGATCTTCTCTACAGTATAAGGATACCAGTCTTGTCGAACGTCAGCCTTCCTTAGTCAACAGAAACAATATGTTCTCCATTTCATGGATGTTGTGTGTACTATCATCATCATCATCATCATCAAATAGTTTGTCCTGAGTAGAACTTTGCCACCCCAACAGTCCTCCGGAATTCTCTCTCTCATAGGCCAGATGTCCTGCCTCTGCAGCCGCCATGTTCAAACTATCAGTTACATCCTGAATCCATCTTATCCGTGGTCTTCCTCTTCTTCTCTTTGCCGGTATGCCTCCTTTCATGATGGTCTTCTCAGCACTTCATGTCTTTTATATGTTCAAAATATCTCAATTTTCTCTTTCTTATTTGTAGCATCAGCCAGTTTTCTTTGATTTTGAGTTCTTTCTGGATAGATCTATTTGTCTCTTCTCTGTCCAAGATATACGAAGAACTCTTCTGTAACACTTAATTCAAAAGCACATATATGTTTTTCACTGCTTTATTAAATGTCCATGCTTGCACCCATAAGTTACCATCACTGACCTGATATAGTTGGTATTGTGCACAGCAGACATGAGCGAGGTGACCGTGATCACCACTGCGCTGTATGTTATAAGATCTCTAATTCAAGCAGCGCTAACGCCTTCATTGTGTTGTTCTTCATCTTGATTGCTGTCTTCTCCTTCATCTCTCTCCATCTTGTCTAGGAGTCCTCCGTTGCTAGCCTTTCTCCGCACTGACTCGTCTCGGTTCTTTGACTGTGAGCTTATCATCAATAATGCGCTCTTTGGTGCACAATCCGACTTTATCTTTCTATTACTGCCAGTCATCTGTCCTGCCGTCAATCTACGTCCAGCCTGCTATATATATATATATATATGTATCATATATCTATATACATATACATACTAAAACATCGTTCCCGTAACAATGAAAATTTCCCGTAACATTGAAATTGTCCCGTAACAATGAAAATGTCCCGTAACATTTGCAGACTGTATGGCTATGAAGTGCGTGTCACTTCACGCCACTAGGTCAAAGTATTGAGTATTGGTAACTGCATATCGATAAATATGGCACACAAAAACATGCATAAATCATATCTTCATTATAAAACTGAGTGCCTGTGTGTGTGTGTGTGTGTCACATGGAAAACTTGAGAACGTCAAATTCTGATATGAAATTTAGCCTGCTTATTCTTTTAGAAATTGGTATGGTCGAATCGACTATTTTAAACTTTTTATTTGGCTTCTTTACCGAGTTATGAGTTAGTTAAGTTTGTTTTGAAATGTATACATTTATAACGTGTTTAATCAATTATACTAGATTATTGAGAATGTAAACGAGTAAAAACGTTGTTACACCATTCATGAGCGGGGAATATCAATTAAAAATTGGATCAAATTTTCTTTTCTTATCAAAACACACGAGCCAACTCTTTTACACCTCTTTTAGTTTATCCCTTCTTTTCCAATACAGAGAATGTTGACTTACACTTCTTCCGATTTTAAATGTAAAATATAATGGAATATACAATTTATAGAGAAAATGGTAAAGAAATTCTTTTTCATACTGTGAAGTATATTCGTGAATAAGGTATTAGATACGTATTTTTTCATTGATTTTCCACACACTGTAGGCGAAGTGATCAACAAGACACCGGCCACCTTTACTCTCCAGTGTTACTCTGGTACCCATTTGAAGTTGGTCTACACTCAGCCGTTACGGTCCAAAAAAACTTACACGTAAATCCCATGTGATGCTGCGTAGTAAGGCTAGTTTGTAATATTTATCTTAAACACGCAGGGAAGGTGACATTAACACAGAGACAAGCATGGAAGGTCATATTAACACAGAGACAAGCATGGAAGGTGACACTAACACAGAGACACGCATGGAAGGTGACATTAACACAGAGACAAGCATGGAAGGTGACACTAACACAGAGACAAGCAGGGAAGATCATATTAACACAGAGACAACCATGGAAGGTGACATTAACACAGAGACAAGCATGGAAGGTGACACTAACACAGAGACACGCAGGGAAGATCATATTAACACAGAGACAAGCATGGAAGGGCACATTAACACAGAGACAAGCATGGAAGGGCACATTAACACAGAGACAAGCATGGAAGATCACATTAACACAGAGACAAGCATGGAAGGGCACATTAACACAGAGACAAGCATGGAAGGTAACATTAACACAGAGACAAACAGGGAATTTTATATTAACCCAGGGATAAGCAGGGACCGTCCCATTAACACAGAAACAAGCAGGGACCGTCCCATTAACACAGAAACAAGCAGGGACCGTCCCATTAACACAGAAACAAGCAGGGACCGTCCCATTAACACAGAAACAAGCAGGGACCGTCCCATTAACACAGAAACAAGCAGAGACCGTCCCATTAACACAGCAACAAGCAGGGACCGTCCCATTAACACAGAAACAAGCAGGGACTGTCCCATTAACACAGAAACAAGCATTGACCGTCCCATTAACACAGAAACAAGCAGGGACCGTCCCATTAACTACGAAACAAGCAGGGACCGTCCCATTAACACAGAAACAAGCAGGGACCGTCCCATTAACACAGAAACAAGCAGGGACCGTCCCATTAACACAGAAACAAGCAGGGACCGTCCCATTAACACAGAAACAAGCAGGGACCGTCCCATTAACACAGAAACAAGCAGGGACCGTCCCACTAACACAGAAACAAGCAGGGACCGTCCCATTAACACAAAGTTTTGACATAGATATATAATAGATCTTTAACTAGTAACAACTGGTACACGAAGGAGACAATGGATATATGGTGGACACACCTTGAGAAGAAATGATCAAAGAATATCAAAGCAGGCATTGAAGCGGGATGCAAAGTGTTCAAGACAAAGACGACATAAGGAGACTCTGAAACGAACTTTGCTGAGAGAGGCAAGAAATATCGGTCTCAGTTCCACGGAGAAGATTGAGCGATCTGCCCAGGATAAAGCGGTATGGGGCAATTGCGTGCAGGTCGTATGTAACGTAAAACGATACGAGGGGAATTATTATATAACATATAATAAATATACAACAGAGATTACTTCTGAAACACACATACAAAATTGCTATCCCTGATCAATGATATTTTTTGTTGTCAAATATTTTTGGTTAGTTTTGATGTTTTTATTGTTGGTGCAACGATTTTATCGAGTTTGGTTCATGAGTCCCGCCATAATCCAGAGAGCATGACGTCAATTTAGGTTTCAGGAGAAGTAGTTTGGTATTGATAACCGGATTTGTCACAGATTGTGCTGGCTTTCAGTATTTTTAATAATTTATTTAGAGAAATATGATGAAAATAAAAACCAAACGCAAAAACAAAACATTGAAACAATCACACTGCTGTTGCTTTCTGCAGTCTCTGCTTGATAAGAATTTCCCCAGTGACATTTTATTTGTATTTGGTAATGTCTGACCTTATGGGTCAGTTTTTGAAAGAAAACTGAAAAGGGTATAAAACCCGTTTTCATACCATTATGTTTATTGCAGTGGCGTAACCTGATAATGCGAGATAGGCATGCTGCTACTTAAAATAAATATGTGCCACTCCTATTTAACCTCTTGTCCCTTTGAATTGAAACGCTAACTATATTCAGTTACGCACCGATAGTTATTGAACTGGGACAAATATTTGTTTAAATAGTACATATTTCCACTTACATGTTGCAATTAAAGATCAGATCCATTCTTCTTTCCTTTTGCAGAAATGTCTCTGTGACGGCATCGTAAAATGTATTCTTCATTCTAACCGTGCTGAAAAGTTCCTTTTCAATCGACAAAGGATTCTTCCACCTAAACCTTCAATTGTTAGTGCTGATTTTCCCCCGCACCCTTTCTCTATGTAAAATTGCAAACTGTCCAACAATCACTCCCACACCCGCTTTAAAAACATTCTAGTTGGCGTTAGTCTACTAAGACCAGCTCGTGTTTAGACGGAAACCAGCGAGCGAATTTCGGAGATATGCGCCGACAAGGGTCGTAACTCCTAACCTTAAGTACCTAACATACCACAAACATACACCATGAGTATGTCGTTAACAACGCGTCCCTAGAGACTGAGATATGCGCGGCCCTTAAATTTGACAATAGACAGCTACTTATAAATATTTGATACTAACTATTGCTGTGAATACTTAACAAAATAATTACTTTATATTTATTTTTATTCTGGCCTGGGATAAGTGTGCGTCGCACACCTAGCACGCATGGAGAATACGCCACTGGTATATTGGAGTGTTTGATTCGTATTTTTCTTATACTTTTTAATCGAAACGTCGCTGTAACTTATTTTTGTCTAAAAGGGTCTGAAGATAAAAGATTGACTTCATTGTACAGGGTTTTACTCGGTCCTTCCCCGCAGAAATAGCACGTAATCGACCGAGAATATTGCATAAATCACAGATTCCATAGCTCTGGCAACAATCCTAAGAGTGGCAGGAAAAAAATTCCTGTAGACAGAACAAATCTGGATTCGAACCCACGACTTTCGGAACGCAGTGCAACAACTTAGCCAAATGGAATCCTAGCCTTGTTTTTGTTACTTTATAGCAACTGCATTACTTGTATATGCGTGTTTCACCTTTCATGAACTCTGTTAGTTGTATTTTTTGTCATCCTCAGTAGGGGTGTCTAGTTTATGACAACACCCTCCTCCGATGCATTCGTATAAACAACTGATATCGGGTACCATAATACCAGACATATAGTTATGCAACATCAGGTTTGATTGAAATTAATGTTCAGCGGGCACAGTCTCTGATGAGAGATCGAGTACATTCTCATTGGCTATTATCGATTAGTAAGCACTGGGTTATCACTACTGAATGAGATAATCTTGTTATCGCGTGCAGGTCAATGATCCAACTACCGTTACTTAACAAAACTTTACCAAAAAAAAGTTGCTTTCGTTTCAGATTGAGACTTCATTCTTCTTTTCTTTTCTGAATTCTGTTTTGTCTCACAGCGTCAGGATAAGAAGAGATTTATAGAACGTGTTTTGTATGGGGTTTCTATAAACAGTGTCTTCGTCGCCTCGGTTATCTCTGAGGTCCACTTTTTGCGGCCGGCCTTTGCTTTATCCACTGTATCGGAGTAACATTGTTCATTGAGGCGCCTGTCTGTTGGTAGTCTGCTTATATGTCCGAACCATTTAATTTGTTGTTTCTTTGATGAAGTCCATCTATTCTCTAATCCTGTTTACCTTTCAGCGTCAGGTCGAACAAGGAGGCACTTGGAGCGAGCTTCTCAATGTTCTTTGTCTTTCTTTCTCTTCTCCAATCCTGATTTCCTCATAGCTAAACGGTCTCGTCTTGTTACTCCCAGCATTCTGCGTAGACACTTCATCTCCGTCGTGACTAGTTTTCTCCTATCATTTGATGTCCAGGTGTCATTTTTAATGAGACTTCAATTCTGTTTTAAAAATGTATTAGTTTAGATATACCACTCTATGTGGGTCTCTCTCTCGCGATCGCCGCCCAGACCAACGTATCAGACCTCCCCATAAATTCTATTCATGTGGAAATCTGATTCATGCAGCCTAAACATTGGTGTGTTTTACGTCACATCTGCAGCACCATTTGGAGCTCTGGTGCTTATCCTTCGGCGATGTGTCCGGTTTTAGCCAGCGTTTACTCGGTTCACTCTCCGTTCTGTAGCCATCTAGTGTTTTTACGGTGTGGGTAGGGTATCCCCACCAAACCTCCTTAATCGCCTCTTTCGACATGCGTGCAGGTCCAGTGGTTCTATTCTTTACACCCAATTTGGGCCCCGATAACCACTCGGGCGCTATGTGGGTCTATGATCCCTTAATTATGTAAAAAAAAAATTCCATCTGTAACAAGCAAGGTTCGTCAAATAGAGGCGTCGAAAGATGGCTGTGAACATGGGCGTATATACGTTAAGGCAAGGGGGAAAACCACACACCCCGTCCCTTCCCTTTGGGAAAAAGGTCTTTGATGAAACATTTGAATTGACTGTTGCTAACTAGCTATGGTTTAATCATTTATAAGATGCTTATATTCAGAACCATGCGGTATATTGTCTCAAGGGAGCAAGTCTTTAAAATGCCGCCACTTAAATGTGTTTTAAACAAATGGCTTGTCTCTATTTCGCGCTATGCCGCCCTTTATGGTTACCCTTTATGCGGCCGCCTCTCGTATCATAGCACGGCCCTGCCCTGTTATATTTCTATACATGGATCTATGTGAGCTCCAGAGTAATCTACACACACAACTGTAGCTTTCATAGTCCACATTTTCATTCATTTCTAACCGGGGTTTTAATATCTTTTTTAAAGTCTATATGTGGTGTTCTATGGCAGGTGGCAAACGTTTTGTGTAGAGGCCATTGAAATTGAAAGCTATTGGAGGGGCCACATATAATTATTATAATATTATAATTATGTATATTTGTTTTAAATTTTGGGAGTAATCAATTAAATATTTTTTTGTAAACAAAAGTAGTTTTAATAATGTAGATAACTGGGAAAAAATTATATTTCTAACAGACTTACACTATAAAGTATATTTTCTAATATGGATAAAAGTTTTTCAAATGTTTTAACAATATTTGAAAAAATTATGTTGCATAAGTTAACAATATGGGTTCATATCAATAGTTTAATGAAGATTTTAAAAACGACATACTCTACAATACAATTTTATTTATTGCTGATTTCTAATGTTAGTTAGTTTGTTCCTTTGTGAAAGGCGGCACAAAGGGCAGAGGTTTTAGATCTCCATGTGATACGGTTCTTTGCTAGCAGTTGCAGATCTTGAATGGTTTTACATCCCAATAGTTTACTTTCTTGTTGGGTGGTTCTTCGAAGAGTGGTCTTGGTCTTCCACGTTTTCTTTTCCCAACTGGTGACCACATAAGGACTTGTCGATTTAGTCTCTTTTCGTCTGATCTAAGCACATGACCTAAATATTTCCACCGTCGTTTCCTTATAATATTTGATATGGGTTGTTGGTGTGTTCTATCTCTCACTGTCTTGTTAGAAACGAAATCACTCCATTTGACTTTTAATAATTTTCGTAGACATTTATTCTCAAAGCTGTCCAGTTTCTATCAATTTTCTTTGTTGATTTCCAACTTTCACAACCCTAGGTCAGTACAGGAATCACACATGACCTAAATAATTTAACTTTTGTGCATATACTAAAGTCTTGAGATTGCCAGATATTCGTTAATTTAGTGAAGGCACTAGCTGCTATAGCAATACGAGAATTCTAATGAGATGTATGTAATTGCTTGTAAGATTTTATAATTCCTTTGAAATCTGGAACAAGTTTACTTGTAGAAATTTGCATGACTGCATTTAAGTTGCAATCAGATAATAAAGACCTATTCTTAGATTTGTTGATTTTAAGCAAGAAAATGCCTGTTCACAAATATATGTAGATCCAAATAATGACAAAAATTTAGCTGCAAAGTTTTTTTAAGTTTGGGAATGATTGTTCAGGCAAAGAACCATATAAATCCAACAAACATTCAGACTTAAATTTTTCCTTCAGATAATGATTGGCTTGTAATTCAAGCAACTCCAACTGTATGTGCACTGGGGCTTTATCAGCTTCTGCACTGAGAGGAGAATTGATAACATTGAAGTGCTGCTCCAAGTTCTTGGAATCTTCTTCCAAATTCTTCAACCAATACATCTAACTGAGCTTTGAATTTTTTACTCATCTCATCAGAAATAGTTTCTCGTTTCAGCAAAGGGAAGTGACAAAACATGTTTTCACTTGCTTGTCTGGAAAACAGTGAGAGTTTAGCTTGAAATGATTTTACATGAACATACATTTCATGTGCAAACAAACCATTGCCCTGAAGTTTAACATTCAGTTCATTTAACTTTTCCATTATTTCAATGTCAAATATAAAGTCAAGCTTCCACTCTGCATTAACAATGTTAGTATTAAAGTCACGTTATATGCCCTTCATCTCTAGAAACATTACTATTTCTTCTTTAAGATCCCATACTCTCCTTAAAACCTTTCCAAGACTCAACCATCGAACTGTACTATGGTACAGGACATCAGAATGTTCAGTTTCTAGATCGTCTAGTAATGCTCTGAACTGCCTGTGATTGAGTCCTCTTGATCTGATGAGGTTTATGACACTGACAACTGGGTCAATAACATGCTTAATTTTTAAAACAGATTTACACAAACGTTCCTGGTGAATCACACAGTGAAGTGGTAATATTACGTGTTCAGGATATTCTGACTTAATCCTATCATTGATCAGCTTTATCAGTCTTATGTTTTTTCCAGTTAAAGCAAGAGCACCATCAGTTGTAATACTGACCATCTTGTTCCACATTAACCCAGCTCTTTCAATACAGCCACTAACAGTATTGAATATATCAAGGCCAGTGGTAGTGTCTTTGATCGACTCAACACTTAGTAACTCTTCAAAGAGTTTCAAAGAATTGTTTATTCCACGTATAAAAACTAATAATTGTGCAGTATCCTGTACATCAGTACTCTCGTCCAATGCAAGAGAGTACCACAAAAAAATGCTTACTTGCATCTTGAAGTTGAAGGGTCAAATCTTCACTTATCTTTTCAACACGTCTGACCACAGTTCTTCTGGATAATGTAATACTGTCAAATTTGTTGTTTTGTTCTGGACATAGAATGTTTGTTGCATCTAGTAAACATTCCTTAATACATTCACCATCAGAAAATGGCTTGTTGTATTTCACAATTTTGTGTGACAACACCAAACTGGCCTCTCTTGCAGCATCTTGAATTGAGGACTGTTTTGTAAACACAGTTTGTTGTTTCTTTACACTTTTTTACCAACTCCATGCATTTTCTTTTCCTTTCTTCAGATGTTAGATTGTGTCCGAAATTGTGATGTTTTGTCTGGTAATGTCTTTTTAAGTTATAATCTTTAAAAACAGCCACTGATTCGTGACACAGCAAGCAAACAGATTTATTGCCAACTTGCATAAAACAATATTCAGTAATCCATTCGTCTTTGAAAACCCGACACTCGTCTTCAATCTTACGTTTTTTGGATGCACTCATTATAATAAAAATGTCTTAAAATGTTGCAAAATTAACTAAAAAAAATGTGCTTCCGGCAGCGCGAATATAATTATTTAGATTTAGAAAACTCGGTTGCAATATAAATACGGAAATTTATGAATGGAAACTACAAACGTGATAGTTATTAAAACACACCGGGAATTCCACAGGCACTGCGCAGCTTAAATGATTGCAAATCAAGTATTTGCGAATTCCATTCGTAGGATATGAGGGGAGGTTTATTTCTGACGATACATTATTGTTGTAAGGAGGTATTATTAATTATAATAGCGATATTCTATTTTGTTTGAAACATCTTTTTAATATAAACTAAACATACATCCCGACATAATGCTTAAAAGTTAAAAACAATTAATTATAATTTGAAAGGCAATTTCCAACCTTTATAAAATTATATCGTCCGAGTACTTATAATCATTGAGAAACATTCAGCCAATCAAATCACGTCAATTCTAGTATAGTAAATTACTCAATATTAAACGCTCATATTAAATATTAAACGTAGTAAAATTTCATTGACAATATATATATATATATATCAATATTAATGTTTAAATGACGCCAAATTGGAAAAAAATATTGTATATTTAATACATAAGAAAATCGTATTAAAATTCCAATGAATTTCAGCGTAATATTAATGGGAAAATATCATTTGTGACGATCGTTCGTTTATTTAAAAATGTTTTTGAGGGCCGCAAAATATCCAATGGCGGGCCTTATGCGGCCCGCGGGCCGTAGTTTTCCCACCCCTGTTCTATGGCATTCGTCACTTCTGTTGTATCGTTTGTTTGATAAAGACCTTACTAGTCGAAACATTGCTGTGTATTGTCATTGTTTTTGTATTTTGTAAAACTGCAGTACTTTGTTATTACGTGTATAGCTCTTCTATATAAATTTGTTCTTTTAATTTTCTTCAGTGTCATCAATTTGCATCTTGTCAACCTTTTTTCTTTAGATCATAAAATAGGTGATCGGAGATTTAGAAAGGGAGGGGGGACACTTGGTCTGTGAGAACAAGGTGTGTGTGTTTACTGTGCAAGTAC